>CM065466.1:2563134-3163134 GCA_032872475.1 Leptopilina myrica (nomen nudum) | reverse complement strand
CAAGGGAAGTTTTGTCACTGAATAATTATAGTTTTAGTTTTAAAAATTTATTCGCAATACATTCGATTATTTTCTTAAATAAATAGTAAAACTTGGACAAAATTAAAATACTTTTAGGAATTTTATTAAAATTCATTGTAAAAGTCCAATTATTTCGATATAAATAAGAAAAATTACATTTATATTCACCACAAGAATTTAATTATTTTTGAAAAATATTTCTTAATTTCAATAATTTCTATATTACTATTTTAATTTAATTTCCAAAAAAATATTCAATTATTTAAAAACAATTTTGGGAATATTCTACAGTCTACACAAACATTCAATTATTTTCTAAAAAAAAATGAAAATTTCGTAGGAATTAAATGATTAAAAATATAAAGTTTACCTTGATTTTATTTTTTAAAATCAATTATTTGAAACTATTTTTATAAAATCCTCGCAATAATTCAATTACTTTTATATAAATAATCAAACTCATTGCAAAAATGGAATTATGTTTAAAATACAATAATTTGAATCAAATTCGTCGCAACATGCAATTATTTAAAAAAAATTGATTAAATTTTGTCTAAAGAATTCAATTATTCCAATTATTTTCATAAATAGCCAAATTTTTCCGACTTTCGAATATTATGATTTTGATTTTGATTTTGAATATTATTTTTGAAAAATATTCTTGAAAAGAATTCAATTATTTTCATAAGTTCTCATAAAATTAAAAAAAACAATTCAATTATATTTTCAAAGGTATAATAAAATTTTCCGCTGAAATTCAATTAAAAATTTCAATTTCAATTTAAACATAAATTTAAATTTAAAATTTTTTTGAAATTCTCCGAAATTTCAATTATTTTTATCTAAATAATTAAATTGTTCTAATAAAATTCTTTATATAAAAATTCAATTATTTACGTGAATAATAACTTGGAAAAAAATTAAACTATTCCGAAAAATAACAAAATTATTCCCAAAAATTGAATTATTTTGAGGATTTAAAAAAAAATATTATTTCCAAAAATTCAATTATTTTGAGGATTTAAAAAAAAATATTCTTTCCAAAATTCAATTATTTTCAATTTTCATAAATAACAATATTCTTCATGATGATAATGATCAGAAATTTCAATTATCTTTATAAATAATTAAAATTGTTCTCTACAATTCAATTATTTTCAAAAATTTCAATAAAATTTTAAAAAAACAATTCAATTATATTTTCAAAGCTAATAAAATTCTCCACAGAAATTCAATTAAAATTTAAACATAATTATTTAAATTTAAAATTTTTTTGAAATTTTTCGAAATTTCAATTATCTTTATCAAAATAATTAAATTGTTCTCATAAAATTCTTTAAATAGAATTTCAATTATTTTCGAAAATAATAGCTTGGAAAAATTAAACTATTCCAAAAAATAACAAAAATATTCCCAAAAATTCAATTATTTTGATGATTAAAAAAAAATTATTTCCAAAATTCAATTATTTTCAATTTTCATAAATAACAATATTCTTCATGATGATAATGATCAGAAATTTCAATTATCTTTATAAATAATTAAAATTGTTCTCTACAATTCAATTATTTTCAAAAATTTTAATAAAATTCTACTCGCAAACATTTAATTATTTTTATAAATAAATATATGTAATAACATTCCTTGGGAAGGATTCAATTACATTTATAAATAGTAAAATTCTTTGCAGAAATTCAATTATATCAATAAATTTCAATGAAATTGAATTAATCAAATTTTCAATTATAATTATCAACAGAGAAGTTTTTTTTTGAAAAATTGAAAACATTTTTTCTTAAATTCAATTATTTTCCAAATTGTATAAATGAAATAAATTTCTGTTTTGGTTTAAACAAAAAAAAATGTTTAAAAATTGTATGTTTGATTCAAACTTAGAAGTTAATAATAAATAGTTTAAAATCAACTATAAATTATGTTTGAATTAAATATATATTATTTCTATAAATGAACCAAAAAATATGTTTGAATTAAAGTTAAATTTGTTTTCAAGTATAGCAAAGATATATTTTAAGTTTGATTTAAAAAAAAAAAGTTTGAATCAAATACATCGTTTTCTCAGTGTAGCATTAGGATGAAAAAAGTAGCATTTATATTAGTGGAAGAGTGCAAAGCCTGATTATATATTAAAAATAAATAATTCCAGTAGTAAAATTTTCCTTTACTTGTATTATTTGAGGATATACATATACTGAAAAGAAGAGATAAAAAAATCGACAAAAGTGATTAATTTTCGACTATTTTTTACTTCTCGTAAAAACGAGAAGAAGAGAGAACGAAGAGTGAAGGAAAGTTATTAATTACTCTAATTTAGAAGAGGAGAGAAAAAAAAAGTTGTCGTTAAAGAGTGAAGTGAAAAATGGGGAGCCTTTGGATTGAACCCAAAGTGACCTTGAAGCACCGTTTAGTGCGTGTACAACGGGGTCCAAATTCCGAGTTACAAATACCAGAAATACCATGGGTCTGTGGAATGTTCATGATGGTATTCGAACCAATCCCAAAAATTGGGACCCACCAGATAATGACTAGGAAGTGCAGGGGCGTGGTAATGAAAGCCCGATCATGGGCCTCCAGCCCCTATATCTTGCTACGCTTTTGCTACCTTCAGTGTTCTTCGATATGTGATGTTATATGTATATATATATATATTGAGAGTCGAGTTATCTACTCTGCCTATCGAGAAATGAGTCCCAGTCTTCGGGGGCCCTTCTACCACCACCACCATCACCACTACTACCACACTTTAGAATTCTAGCAATGTTAAAGATTGATAAATTACGGTTCAGATATCGGCACCTCCTCCTGTCTGTTCGCCAATGTGTCTTCTCTCTTCGTTTCCGAACCAACAGGGACATACAGTGCTCATTTTTCTTTAAATTATTATTTATTCTTTCGTCATATCAACAACTCACGTCGAGTATATAAATATAAATGGTGCACAAATTTAAAATAAAAAGAATTAAAAAAATTCTGACTATAAAATAGAAAATAGTTTTATTTTCTATTTTATAGTCAGAATTTTTTTAATTCTTTTTATTTTAAATTTCTCTCATTAAAATCTTGAGGGATTTCTCCATGTTAGTTTTTTGGGGAATTTTTCCAATGCAATTTTTGGAAATTTTCACAAATTATCATAACTTAAGAAATACATTTTTAATAATAATTTATTTTTATTTAAATCAAACTATAATTTTTGGACCTTAATTTTTAATAATAATTTATTTTTATTTTAAATATTTCTTTAAAATCTTAAAGGAATTTCTCCATGTTAATTTTGGAAATTTTTCCAATGCAATTTTTCGAAATTTTCCCATAGTTGTAATTTTTTGGGGAAAATTTGTACCTAATTTTTGGGAATTTTACCAAGAAAATTTTTGCGAATTCTTCCAATGCAATTTTTTTGAAATTTCACTTAAAAGTCATGTATGATAACATTCTTTAGATGTATAAAAATCATTTAACATAAATTTTTTTTGACAAAAGAATCATTTAACTTGAATTTTCATTGTTATAAAATTTATTTCACATAAAATTCATAATTAACAACACTTTTAAATGTCAAATGATAATTTTTGTTAAATAAAAATTATTTTAAATGTCTTTTATATTATACATGAACTTTTTGTCAAATAAAATTGATGTCAAATGAGAATTTTGTTGAATGATTTTTGTGTCAAATGAAAATTTTGTTGAATGATTTTTATATCAAATGAGAATTTTGTTAAATGATTTTTAAAACAAATGAGAATTTTTTTAAGTCAAATGACATTTTTGTCCAATAAAAATTATGTTAAATGCCTTTATCTTAAATAAACTTTATGTCAAATAAGAATTTTCTCAAAAAAAATTTATATCAAATGAGAAGTTTCGGAAATGAAATTTATGTCGAATGAGAATTTTCTCAAATGAAATTTATGTCAAGTGAGAATTTTGTTAAATAAAATTTATGTCAAATGAAAATTTTGTTGAATGATTTTTAAAACAAATGAGAATTTTGTTGAATGACTTTTTTAAGTCAAATGACATTTTTGTCCAATATAAATTATGTTAAATGCCTTTAACTTAAATAAACTTTATGTCAAATAAGAATTTTCTCAAAAAAAATTTATATCAAATGAGAAGTTTCGGAAATGAAATTTATGTCAAATGAGAATTTTCTTTAAATGAAATTTATGTTAAATGAGAATTTTGTCAAATAAAATTTATGTCAAATGAAAATTTTGTAGAATGATTTTTATATCAAATGAGAATTTTGTTAAATGACTTTTATGTCAAATGACATTTTTGTTAAATAAATATTATGTTAAATGTCTTTTATGTTAAATAAACTTTATGTCAAATGTTAATTTTCTCAAATAAAATTTATGTCAAATTAAATGTATGTTAAATGAAAATTTTCTCAAATGAAATTTATGTTAAATGAAATTTATGTCAAATGAGAATTTTCTCAAATGAAATTTATGTTAAATGTCTTTTATGTTAAATGAACTTTTTGTCAAATAAAATTTATGTCAAATGAGAATTTTGTTGAATGATTTTTATATCAAATGAGAATTTTGTCGAATGAAATTTATGTCAAATGAGAATTTTCTCAAATGAAATTTATGTTAAATGAGAATTTTCTTATATGAAATTTATGTCAAATGAGAATTTTGATGAATAATTTTTAGGTCAAATGCCATTTTTGTCAAATAAAAATTATGTTAAATGTCTTTTATGTTAAGTAAACTTTATGTCAAATGAAATTTATGTCAAATGAGAATTATGTCAAATAAAATTTATGTCAAATGACATTTTTGTTAAATAAAAATGATGTTAAATTTTTTTTATGTTAAATAAACTTTATGTCAAATGTTAATTTTCTGAAATAAAATTTATGTCAAATTAAATTTATGTCAAATAAGAATTTTCTCAAATGAAATTTATGTTAAATGAGAATTTTCTCAAATGAAAATTTTGTAGAATGATTTTTATATCAAATGAGAATTTTGTTAAATGACTTTTATGTCAAATGCCATTTTTGTCAAATAAAAATTATGTTAAATGTCTTTTATGTTAAGTAAACTTTATGTCAAATGAAAGTTATGTCAATTGAGAATTTTGTCAAATAAAATTTATGTCAAATGAAAATTTTGTTGAATAATTTTTATATCAAATGAGAATTTCGTTGAATGACTTTTTTAAGTCAAATGACCATGTTTAATAAACTGTATGTCAAATAAATTTCAAGTTAAATATTTTTTTTAAACGTAATAGATTTCTTGTCAAAAGTTATTCATGTTAAATGCGGTTTGATGCTAAATAAAATTGTTACCAATGAATTATAGAGAAAAGTTACTATTAAAAACTTAGGAATTTTCTCTTAGAACTCTTGCAAGAGTTAAAAAAGAACAAACATTACATTTATGTTTAAAATGTTTTTAATAATTTTTTTAAAATAATTTATGTAAAAAAATATTTTAAAAAATAGAAATTTAAAAAAAAACTACGATGAAATTTATCTTTAAAATTTTATGAATTTAATATATTATATTTATTTATTATATTATTTATATATTTATATATATATATATATTTATTTATTTATTTATATATATATATATATATTTATTTATTTATTTATATATATATATATATATATATATATATATTTATATATATATATATAAATACCTCGTTAAGGGATTTTTGGTCCAACCCCCGAACTCGATCATCATCATCATCATCATCGTATAACGACAGGCAAATTTCTCCGCCTTCACTTAGAAAAAAAAAATTTTCCACACCCCCCGCACATTAATTTTCTATTATAATACAACAAATAATACAACTAGTGTCAAATAATTGATTGTTCTCTTTCATATATAAATAATATAAAGAGTTGAAAAAAAATCTTTTTTTCTCCTCTCTGAATTGAAAATGATGATGGAACGTTTAGCGTGGCGCATATACATAGGAGGTCGTATTCCGACCCCTATAGATATATTTCGGTCAACGAAGATTGATTAATAGACTAGTGTCGAACGTACATTACTGACACGCGATCGTTAAATATTTTCACATATATAATCGTATATTCTTATCAACGTATTATTATTTAATTATCGCTCTTAAATAATTTTCGTTGCAAGCTATATAAAGAGTAAACCACGCACACTTTCGAATATTAGACCTTTAAAATAATTATAATATTCCTTTTCGCTTTGGGGGGCAACATTATTTTAAATATCGAAAATATTAACGATTTTTTAGACAACTAAATTTTTTTAAAAGTCTCCCACTAGCGGATTTCAAGGTTTGATTAATAAAATTCAAGATGGCGGATACAATATGACGGAATTTTTTTAAAGCCTCTGCGATTAAGAATTTAATGTTAGTTAATTTAAATCTAACATCAGAGTTATAATCAGCGAGCACGAAAGATTGTAAAAATTTAGAAAAAGTTGTAGACTTAAATTTTCCTTTCTTGATAATGAAAAAAAAAATGAATAATTTCAAGAGTTACCCTAACGGTTATTTTTTGAAACTTTTGACTTATTAGCAAAGTCGGTAAGTTACCAACCAATGGTAATTGATGGCACTTGTTTCACTCTCGAAGGTAACTTTGTCATCTTTCGGTAAGAGTAGAAGTGAAAAATTCCAACTATATCCAAGTAAGGAAATTGAAAAAAAAGAATTTTAAATCTTAGACAAACTGTATTGTATATATGTACCATGCTTTGCTTTTGTACTGTTTTCAAGTTTTGTATCTAGCTAAAAATCATAAGTGAAAAAATTTCCAAATCTCGACTAGAATTTATTGTCTAAAAATTGACACTAATTCCAAGATTCGATTCTTAATTCTCTTCAACTGTATTATTAAAATGCATTGAAAATGAAATATTTCAGTTGGATTTTATTCATCGACTCTAACCTTAAAACATTTTATAATCGAATGTTTATTCACGTTAGTTGGAAATAAAAATAATGATTCGAAATGTTCTAGTCGAAGCATCATTTGCTTTTAAAAAGTTCAACAATTTCGACATTATCGGTAAAAATTTTGTGATTTTAAGCACTTTCAGATTGTCGTCGAAAAATCCATTTAGAGCAGCGACTGAATCAAGTAAGGAACCATAAATTCTCATATATACTATATATATAATAAAAACCAAAAATTAGTTTTCTAAACATTTCTCAGTTTCAGAATATCTTATTCCAAATGTGCTGAAGAGTACAAACACAATGATTGAAAATAAATTCATTCTCTTTGGCATCGAATTCATTGTGAAAAAAGAATCGTGCAATGATGTATTGATAAGAGATTGTATGAGTATTTTGAGAAAAGCGTCTGGTTTTCATAAGGAAACGAGCAGCATTTACCTAAACGATCTTCACGATTCGAAAAATTTCCAAACATTATGCAACATGCTGAGTTGTCGAACAACACAACCATCATGCACTGAAGCTGTTCAAATTTTAGTCCTAATGTGTAATTTAGAAATGGGTAAAGTTAATCCACAATTTATTTCCACACTATGGGAACAATGGATTGACGAAAAGAATATTTCATTCTTGACATTTCATGAGAACTACATGTTATTGATGTTTGTCTTGAATCGAGTGCCCTACACAAATTGGATGGAGAAGCAAAAAAAAATGCTAATTAATGAATTGAGGGAAAAATTATTATTGACTGACATTGATAGTTTGCCATTGGGTGAAATAGAGGCTATTATTCATCTGAATGAGCAATTTTTTATTTTTGACGGTAAAATTGATGACAATAAATTGCGATTGCTTCTTAATAAGGAATTAAGGAAAGACTCTGTTAATTGGACATCGGTGTTTCATCTTCTCTCGCTTATAAATCAAATGCATTTGGAATTTAATTCTATCTTGATCGAGTGTCATAGGAATTTACTCTTAAACATTATGAATTATCGGAAAAATCAAGTTTGGAAAATCTTGACTATTATGAGAAGGGCAATAGTGTACCAAAGGTAATTTTAAGAAACGATTTTTTAACTATCGAATAGAGTATACAAAATAATTTAAAATTTTCTTTTCTTTTAACAGAGCATACGAATTCTATAATGCCAAACTATTGGATACGATTGTCGACAAAGCCATCTATGAAAATTACAACGTTAATGAAGGAAGTAAACTCTTACTATTTCTATCGAACATGGGTCATAAACACGAGTCCTATTTAAATTATGTAATAAGACAAACGGAAAATTCGAAACATTCGAGTATGAGTAGTAAACGAAATATCTATTTAAATCTATTGTCGCATGCAGTTTATATTAATTGCGATTCATCTTGTAACATTCTCATGGATAAATTATTGAGTCAGAAGAATTTTATCCTATCATCGGAGACTAGTGATAAATTGTTGAAATTCACGTATCGTATGTTATTATTGGAGCACTACGATGAAGATTTAATAACAGCCACATTGATGGACAGTAATTATGATACGCAAGTTGAGGAGCAAAAGGCCTCGTTTATTACAGGGATGGTGAAAAATTTCCACCCAATGCCACAATTGTTTCATTCACTCAAGGAAAACACGAAGACAAAGCGGCAAGCCAATTGGTTTATAGATGTAAATAAAAAATACAAGGAGAAAAATGTCTTCACATTTCCACTAGGAGAAAAATTGGAATTATTATTAGGTGGTCCACAGTATTTACTCACGAAAGTTAGAACCAAATATGGTTTATATGCAGGTAATTAAAATAACATTTTGTTGATGTTATTTGAATTTTTGTTTATATTTTGGTTTATTGATGGCATTGATAAAGAATGTATATATTTATTATTTTAATTATAATTGTACTAATTTTGAGAGGGGTGATTATATTAATTAATTTTATATAATTAAAATTATAAATTAAAATAACATATATAGTTTTAAGAACTATTTTTAAAAAACAATCCTTTAATTAATACCTAATACCTAATCATTTTTAAAATAATAATTTAACCCTATTATGTTGTAGATCATTTTTTAATGTTACGCCAAGGTGGTTACCCGGTGGCTTTTAATACAGTATCATTGCAGAAACAAAGTAATTTACTGAGTCAAATACCAGTTCCAAACAATTGTCACTTGTAAGATTAATTTTTCTAATTACATTTTCAAGTACATTTCAAATTACATTTTCAATTACATTTCTAATTACATTTTCAAGTACATTTCAAATTACATTTTCAATTACATTTCTAATTACATGAAGTGAATGATAAAAATTTTAAACAATAGAAATTCTACGATACAAAATACTAGTTGCGACAAATAATGAATTTTCAAATATCTCTTTCTTTTCAGAGTAGTCATTATTTTTATAAGGCGACATGCTCATATACTGAATACAGGAGAGATTAAAAGGTATTATCAAATGTATATAAAATTACAAAGAGCAATAAGCAAGAATACGGTTGTTATTTATGAAAAAGACTGGAACAATGTGCCTGAGCCGAAGAAACTCTGTTGGCTTATGGAACAAATTAAAAAAGAATGCAGTTCAATTTTTGAAAATCCATTTTAACGTCAATAGTATATTTGAGAAATATTTATAAATACGTTATGTAAAAAAAAAAAGTTGCGCGATAATTGAAATCACGTGTGTAACAAAATGTAAATAATTTAAATTCGTTATTTGTTAAATAAATATTATTTAAAAAATCAAAATTTTATTATTATTTCTAAATATAAATATTTTCAAAGTAAAATAAAGTTCCTCAAGTAATCCAAATAAGAATTATTTCCATAATACTGTTACATTTCCAGAAATTTCCCACTCCTCTAGTGGGATTATTTTTTTATTGGATTTTTTAATTAAAATTTTAAATGTTTTTCATTGTTTTTTTGAGTTAAAATTTTTAATATGTTTTATTTTCAAAAAAAACCAACATTTTAAAACTTTTTTAAATATAGTATTTTTAAAACAATTGGAATTCAAAATTATTTAGAGTTTTAAAACAATTTGAATTTAAATAAAATAAAATTTGTTAATTATCATCTTCAATTATTAAGGAGTTAATTGTAAATTTTTTAAACAGGTAATTTGGTTTAAAAAAGGGAAATTTTTAAAATTAAGCAAAAAAATTACTGTATTATATAGTGAATTCAGTTTTGCTCAAATATTTTTTTCCCAACAATTGCAGCGTTTTCAAATCAAACTTTTTTTTCTATTTTTGTACTTGTTATTATGTTTATAAAAATTTTTAATCAAAAATTTCTTAGAATGTTACTTTTATTATAAAATTGTATATAAATTTTACTATTCACTCGAAGGAAATTTCCATAAAAATTAATGTGGATGAACTTAGTCTTTGTTTTCTTCTAATAAAAATATGTTTCTCAAGTGAGCTACAACATCCTTAGTTTCAGTTTTCAGTTTTTGCAGGACTAATATATTTTTTCCGTCTCGTAGTGCAATATTCTTTTATTAATAATGAATAATTAATTAATAATTAATCATTCTCCTTAGACTTAAGACGTAACGTGACGTCATCTAACACTTCTGAATTTGGAGGTTATAAAGAAACACAACAGTTTGGAATCTAGTATCTGTAACAAAAAAGACAACAATTAAAACTTTACAAAGTTCGAATTTTTGAAAAATAATGTCAAATTTCAATTTTTCGTCTCTTCTGGAATGTCTGCATATTTCTGGAATTAATTTTCTTTGACTCCAAAGAACTATGTTCTAATTTTTCGACAACAAATTTGTCACAAGCCAGCGGCCATACTGAATTCTTCACGTCATTCGATATCTCGAATTATCGATTCAACGTGTGACTGCTGCGTAGACAACTTCACGTCAACTTAGCAATTTCAGCAGATGATCATATGATCACCTCACGAGAAAAAGGGGCGAGTCCTTGTTTTTACACATCAAAAAAGTTTTGACGTATCGTTGAAATTTCCTCTTTAAAATCTGAAAATTCAATTCAAGCAACAATGAAGGGCTGTTTGTTTAATATCGACAATGGTTATTTGGAGGGTTTATGTCGTGGTTTCAAGTGTGGAATTCTTCAACAAAGTGATTATTTAAACTTGGTGCAATGTGAAACACTTGAAGGTAAGTTTTCTCTCATTTCTTTTTTCTTCTTTCCATATATAAAAATGTGTGTTGGCATTTTTTCTAATATTCACCTTCTTCACGGAGATCGATATAGACATAGAAAAATTATTTTCTCTATTTGGGGGGAAAATTAACCTCATATATCTATATTGATTTTTTTTCTTTCTAATTATAATTTTCCGTTGTGTAATATGTTTATTGTTCTTAAAAATAGAGAAAACAAAATTTCTACTCTTTTGAACGTTTTTTTTTTATAAACTCAAAGCTATGCCTGTTGATTTAGAACAATATTGACTAAGTATATGAACATTTTTTTGTCTTTCATCATGTCCTAATTTTTCTGACAAATTTCACGAAAGGTTTTTAAAAGAATCGAAAGATATTTGATAAAATTCTTTGCTGAGAATTTAATTTTTAACATTCCTTGGAAGAACTCCAAAGAAGTCAATTAGTTTGTAAAAATGTAAAATTCTTCTTCTTTGCTTTCAAATTTTTTTGGATAACAATTTTGCAACTTAGTTAAATTACTTTTATCAATTTTCGTTAATTCGAAGCAGTTAAAAACAAAAGTCAATTGCGGGTTGAATTTATTTATGAAAATTGTCCATTTTTAATTTGGAAAATATTTATCGTATTTTAGAAAAGATTGTAACCAAAATCTGAAGAATTTTGGACTCTTATTTTTTTTTTTGGAGTCAAGATTTTTTGATAGGCACGTTTAATTGGGAAAATTAATTTTTCAGATTTGAAACTTCATTTGGCGGGAACGGATTATGGCAGTTTTTTGGCAAACGAACCCTCACCATTGTCAGTGAGTGTTATTGATGATAAACTGAGGGAGAAACTTGTCGTTGAATTTCAACATATGAGAAATCATTCTGTGGAACCATTGTCACAGTTTCTTGATTTCATCACTTACAGTTATATGATTGATAATATCATTTTACTCATTACTGGCACTCTTCATCAGCGACCAATTTCCGAATTAATACCCAAGTGCCATCCACTTGGGAGTTTCGAGCAAATGGAGGCAATTCATGTCGCAGCAACTCCTGCTGAATTGTACAATGCCGTTTTGGTCGACACTCCTCTTGGTAATTGCAAACAGAATTCATTTTTAATTTTAAAATTGAACTTTAATTTTAATTTTAAAATTGAACTTTAAATTTAAAATTAAACTTTAATTTTAATTTTTAAAAGTGAACTTTAATTTAAAATTGAACTTTAATTTTAATTTTAATTTTAAAAGTGAACTTAAATTTAAAATTGAACTTTAATTTTAATTTTAAAATTCAACAGAATAATTATAAGCGTTTTAGAATATTAATAAATTATTTTTTCCATCATTCAGCTCCATTCTTCGTCGACTGCATTTCCGAGCAGGATTTGGATGAAATGAATATTGAAATAATCAGGAACACTTTGTATAAAGCTTATCTTGAGGCTTTTTACAAATTTTGTAAAGACATCGGCGGCACCACTGCTGAAACAATGTGCGAAATACTCGCTGTAAGAAATCGCAAATTTTATCTAAAAAAAAAAAACAAAGAAAGAAAGAAGAAGAAGAAAAAAGAAAAAAAAATTTATATTAACTTTTGTATAAACGTATTTTACAATTTAGGGAAAAAGTGCAACAGACCGAAATTTTGATATAAAAAATACTAAATACTAAATACTTAAAGTTTAATATTTTTTATATCAAAATTTCGGTTTGTTGCACTTTTTTCCAAATTGTAAAATACGTTTACAAAATTTAATATACATTTTCTTTCAGTGTGATCGTATTGACAATTTTTTTATTCTTACTAGCTACAATTTGAATTTTTATTCTTTTTTTGAACAATCAATTTTCTTTAAACAGGGCTCGAACTAGGTCCGTAAATCCCGTAAAAGTCCGTAACTTTGCTTGAAGTCCGTAAAGTTTGTAATTCGGTTGAAAAAGATCCGTAAAGTACGTAAATTTTACGATATAATTTGGATAATTTTAGAGAAATTACAAATTATTGAAGGAATTCAATTATTTTCAAAAGTAATAAAATTCTTCGCAAAAATTCAATTATGTTCAAAATTTTTTAAAAATTATCGTCAATATTTCAATTATCTTTAGAAATAATTAAATTCTTCTTCGAAATATCAATTATTTTCAAAAATTTTAATAAAATACTTGGAAAAATTTCAATTATTTTCAAAATTTTTCCTCGGTTCAATGATTTTTAATAGGTATCTATACTATTCTAATAAAATTTTCCAAAAGAATTCAATTATTTAAAAAAATCTACTAAAATTCTACACGAACCTTTAATTATTTTCAAAAAATAATAAAATTTTTACAGGTATTTAATTTTTTTTGGCAAATAATAAAATTCTTATTAGGAATTCAATTATTTTGATGAATAATAAAGCTAATTGCAGAATTTCAATTATTTTAAAAAATTTTAGTAAAATTTATCAAAGAAATTTAATTATTTTAATAACCTTTGCTACAATTTATTTATTAGAATTTAAGTATTATTTTTAATAAATTTTTGATTAAATTTCTTTAAAGAATAAAATTATTGCATTCAAAATTTTTAATGCAATTCTTTGCGTAAATTGTCAGTTATCTTTACAAATTAGAAAATTCTTCTCTAAAATTGAATTATTTTCAAAAAAATTTAATAAATTTCTTGGCAAAATTTCAATTATTTTCATAAATTTTCCCTAATTTAATTATTTTTAATATCTATTTTAATAAAATTTTGCAAAAGAATTCAAATTATTTGAAAATTGATTAATACAATTCTTTAAAAGAATTCAATTTTAAGAAACATATGTAATTATTCAATAAATTGTTTTTTTGTATTTAAATAATAAAATTCTCGTAGAATTTTCTCATAAAAATTGATTTAAAAATGGATTTCAGTTAAAATTTTAGATTATAATTGAATATTAACAGTATTAGAGCGTAAAGTTTTAGAAATAATTAAATTTTCAAAAGGTTTCAGATTCAAATCTTTGAAAATTTGAATTTTTCATATTTTTTAACTAAGTAACAATTCTGTGGAATTAATTTTTTTGAGAAATATTAATTGCGAATTATTTTATATTATTTGAAGTTTTTATTTTCTAATACATATTTAATTGAAGAATTTACAAAGAATTGAAAAATCGAATATTGTAAAGAAATGGATTTGAAAATTGTTAAAGAACTTTTTCGAAAATTATTAAAAATAATCGATTTTAAGAAGAATTTTAGTTAAAAATTCTTGAAAATAATAATTGAATTGATAATGATTTTATCACTCTATCTTTAATTATTATAAATCAGTTCGAGTCGAAGACTCGGAGTTATCGATATCTTCATGTTTTTTTTAGTTATGAAAAAACCTAATTTATAGTTTTAAGTAAAATGTTCTCTTATATATTTTTGTCAGTAATTGGTCCGTAATTTTTCATTTTTGGTCCGTAAAGTCCGTATTTTTAAATACTTTCACTGGTTCGAGCTCTGTTTAAAGTTGCGACGTTTCGTGTATAATTGAAAAGTCGCAACTTCAATAATTAGTAATTTTTAACGGAAGATAAAAAAAACTATCTTCCATTAAAAAAATTACTTGGAAAAATGTATTTTTTAAGGAAAAAATGATTGAGAAAACTGACGAATTCTTTTTTTTTCAGTTTGAAGCCGATAGACGAGCAATAATTATAACGATTAATTCGTTTGGAACCGAACTCGGCAAGGATGATCGTGCCAAACTCTATCCCCGTTGTGGAAGATTGAATCCCGATGGATTAGCTGCACTTGCTCGTGCCGATGATTATGAACAAGTGAAAGCCGTCGCCGAATATTACGCAGTATAAATTTTTATTTTCTTAAAATATAATTATTTACAATCGTAAATTTTAGTTGTAAGAAAATATTGTTTTTTTATTATCAACTCTATAAACTAGTAATTTTTTTTTTAATTTTAGGAGTACAGCGCACTTTTCGAAGGAGCTGGTAATAATCCGGGTGATAAAACACTGGAGGATAAATTCTTCGAACGAGAGGTAAATTTTTTTTTCATTCATTACTTTTTTTAACAAAAAAGAAGAGAGAATTTTTTAAAATGAAAAACTGTTTAATGGTGTTTAAAAATATTTAAAAAGTAATTAAACTTTTAAAGAATTTTATTAAAATAATTGATTTTGATTTCAAAATAATGGACTTTTTAAAAAAAAATGATTCTAAAAATAACTAAATTTTTGAAGAATTATTTCCCGAAAGAAGTAAAAAATATGAAAATTAAATTCTCTTCCATCGATTTCAGGTTCGTTTGAACGTCAACGCTTTTCTTCAACAATTTCATTTCGGAGTATTTTACAGTTACTTAAAATTAAAAGAGCAAGAGTGTCGCAACATTGTCTGGATATCAGAATGCGTTGCACAAAAGCATCGCGCCAAAATTGACAATTACATTCCAATTTTTTAAATTAAAATTTAAAAAAAAACAACAAAAAAAACCCGAAGAAATTGGAAATAGATAAAATTATAAATTTATTGAACGCCGTTTTTGTTTGAGGGCAAAAAAATATTGTGTCCATAAGGACAAAATTATTTTTGAGAGACAAAAATCTCAAGTATTTTTAAGTATTTTCTTTTTCCACAATATTGGCGTTTGAAATTTTTACTTTTAAAAAGAAATACACAAAAAAAAGAAGAAGAACATCAATTTTCTTGTACATAGTATATAAATTATATTCTTTAATCTCCAAGTATAGTATTATTATTATCAGAGGTATAAATTGTTGTCTGTAAAACTGTGTAATAACGCACTAATAAAACCATTCTGCATTCCATGTTAACAATCATTTTTTGCCTTTTTTCATTTAAAAATTGAGATTTTTAGAAAAATATGAACATTGACGAAAAATTAAGTCTAGAAATAAAAATTTTCGGACTATATTTCAATTTTTTAATATTAAAATTATAAATCGCTAATCGCAGCGTCATTTTCTTCGCTCTTTTCTTCTTTCTCCTCAATTTCTCTCGTTTTCGTCTTTCTACCGCGACATTGTTTTTGTCCCGTTTTCAATAATTCTTCCGCGTAATTATCGCCAAAAACTTCTCTATTCTCAATCCAAAAACGATCGCCAATCAAGTCGTCGGAAATTTTTTCAAGCAAATTTCTCTTACGACCCTTCTCGGTAATCGATTTTCGTAAAATAATCGTTCCTTTACGAAATATTGGCAATTCGTTGTTATAATTGATGCCAAAATCGTGGAATAACATTTCATTTTTGTCACTGGAAACGGTGCCTTTTAATTTTTCGTTCGCCTGAAGGAAAAAAGAGGGGGAAAAATTAATTTAAAAAAAAGAAAGAAAAATTATTTTTTTCTTACTTACCTCTCGTGTGGTCATGTCTTTCTTTTGGACCAAATTCCAAAAGCAAGTGTTATGCAGATTATTAATGTGAACGTCCGCCTGTCGCCAGGATAAATAATCACGTAAATTGCTATCCATTGGATATAAAACTATTCTCGCATCGAAAGCCGGTGGATATAAAAGTTGTGTGTCCTTAAAAAATTGAGACCAGTGAAAAACGTAAGACGATGCGAAGAGTGAATTAACATTTGATGTTATTTTAAAAACTGTGGCGAACAGAAAATAAGGAAATTATTTTGATTTCAGATTTTAAATAACTTTTCACCTCTTTCAAATCGTAAAAATGAGAAAAAAAAAAAATTCAAAAATTAGAATTGAAGAAATATTTTTCAATATTTAATTACCTCGACGATTGAATTGTTCGGCATTTCGTCTGAATACAAAAGAATATTCGTCACTCTGTCCATAGGCTATGGAAATTTCCTTAAAATTTTCCATAACAGAAATTGCCGCTTGATTCATTAATTCAAGCGCCGCTAGATCATTTGGTTTCGTGAATTTATGATCGTCGGCAAATTTTGAAAATCCCCGGCCATCAATTCGCACAACAATGTAACAATTTGGTAAACAATGCTCGTCGCGCTCGAAACCTTTCACGTATTCAAATTTACTTTGCGCCATTTTCTGCGAGAATAATGACGTGTTCAATGAAAAATAACGCAATAGAAGACGACAATTGTTAATAAAATACTTTTTCATTTATATAGAAGAAACTAAAAGTTAAATTTTTTTCATATCGCCTGGAAAAACAATTAACCGCGCACGTGGTTCGAGAATATCAGTAAAGTAAGGTTAGGTTTTCAGTCCGTTTGACATTTATAGTTCCTATAGGTTATGTTTACATTCCGCAGTCGCGAGGGTCGCGAGAATTAAATTTTTTAAAAATAATTAACATTTTTTTTTTATATATAGTTTGATGCCAAGAAATAAATAAAAGGTAAGTTTAGAAATATATAACTTTTAATAACTTCGAAATTTTCTAAGACTTATTTTTTCCCTGTACTTTTTGGCGTTTGATGTACAATTTATTATAAATCATAGAAAATTATCCCCTTCGCGTACAAATTTTTACCAGAATTGAATTTACACTTTTTACATTTTGTTATTTAGAGAAACATTCAAAAATAGTGTAGGAATTCGCCCTTTTTATTATTAATGTCTGGTTTTTAACGTCCGAGATACTTAATAAATAAGTCAAATTAATGAAAACGAAAACATTCGGAGAAAGTAACAAATTTTATTTACTCCAACGTTTCGAAATCAAATCGATTTCCTCTTCAGGGAGTCTATTCAAAAAAATATATACAAAATTAAAAAATAATAAAAACTATTTTAACAATAATTAAAATAATTAAAGTACATATTGAAAAAATTATCTTACCAAAAAAATAATAATTAAATAAACGAAGACTTAAAATTTAAACCCTGACGATGGAGTAGAGTCTTGAGTCAGAAAATAATAAAAATTTAATTAGAAAAAATCAAAAATAAAAATAGAAATAAATACAAATTGGAAAAAATTAGAAATAAAATAAGTAAATAATAATAAACTCAAAGAAGAAACAATAATAAATAAATAAATAAATAAATATTTGAAAAATCAATAAAAATTTTATATAAAGAATAAGTGAAAAGAAATAAAAAATAAAATTAACATACCATAATAAATAAATAATCCGTCTTAAAAACACATAAATAATAATAAATAAATAAATATAAATATTGTTTTTTTATTCTCATTATTATTTTTACTAATTTTACATATTATTATTGTTTATTTTATAATTGTTAATAATGATTTATAGTTAAAATTAATAATATGTTAATAATAATTACTTGTTGTTAATTTTATTATTATTATATTACTATTGTCGGGGTTTTTTTTTTCAAATAAGACTGAAAAATTGAAAAAATTCTTTTATTTGCTCTTCGTACTTTAGAAAGGACGTTAGTCAATAAAAATATTATAATAACAATATATCCAATGGAATAATAATAATCGTTTTAATAAAATTCTTATTCCATTTAGTAATGTGTATAATAAATGTAATATAATTTCGACTTTTAAAAACAAATCAAACTGAATTAAAATTCTAACCTACAAAATCATGACACGAATCAATTATTTTTTCAATTTTTCGAAAACTTTTAAATTATAAACTTGAGGATACTTATTGTCAATTAATGTCAACTTTTTTTTACTTATTTTACAACATTTTGTAAAAGCATTATTCGAATTTCACCGGTGAGATATTTTAGTATCTCAAGTATCTTGTTGCAACGTTTTTTTTCTTTACTTACCTCATCCGCCATTGTACACTGCTTGAGTCGAATTATCAAGCGATCATTAAAATTAAAGGTCTATGCACAATTGCTACGCGAACGCAAAGCATTGATTAGAAAAGGACAGAGATATATTTGCGTCCTTTTCTATCTCATGCATTTGCAAATCTATTCTGTGTTGGCCTTTAGAAACCAGTAGTTTTGCGTTCCATTGAAAAAAATAATTTGTTATAGTTTATTATTTTAGTTGAAAGTTAATAAATAAAAAATAATTTTCCACATTTATTGGGGGCTACATGTACATTATATAACAATATTTTCTAAAAATCACACAGACAAGTAGCATTCCATTGACAATTATTATAAACATCTAATGAAATCGCATTATTTGCCTAATTGTTATAAACAAAATAATAAACAAATTGACAAATACCTTCAAAAATTAGATTTAATCAAACCAAAAACTTTACTCGTGGGTTTTCGGGGTCGCTGGTTACGAATATGATGTCAGTTTTCCAAAATTCAAAATGGCGGATCCAATATGGCGGACAAAAATTCGAATAATAGATTTAATCTTTCTAAAATCACTATACTTGTGGTTTTTGGGGTCACTAATTGCGGATCTGATGCTAGTTTTCCAAAATTCAAAATGGCGGACAATAATAAATGATTTTTTTTTTAATTTCTTGGGAATTTATTAAGTTTTAATTTTGAAAAAAGAACTCTCATATACTTGTGACGTGAAAATAATAAATTCTAAACAAAAAAAAATTAATAAACAACTTTTTTTTAAATTTCAGAGCATTAGCGATGGATTTACATAGAAAGTTTCAAACTTCCCCAATAATTGACTTGTCATTAGTACTTGATTCAAAAAATTATCAATCAACGATTAATAATTTGATAAAAGTGTTCAACACAGAACTATTGACGTCAACAATAGACGAAAATAAACTAAAAACATACCACATGATCCTCTGCCAGAATTATCAAAAAAATCAAGAAGAAAAATTCCTAGAAAATAATCTCTCCATTGCTGATTTATTTTCGCAATCGAAAAATTTTGACAACAATCAATTGGCACTAATTAAGGATATCATTGTTTTACGACTATTCTTCGATCCAATAAATATTAATCATGAATTTGATCAATTTCGATGTAAAAACTCCCTGACGGTGAACATCATTCAAAATGAGGAGCAAAATTGTTATATGAATTTTATCGAATGTTTCCTAGATGCCGTTCGTTTATTGCAACTGAATAGTGAAGAATTTAATTTCAATTTCCCAATTGCTTCTGATTTGGAAATTTGGTATCGAAATGAAAATGAAAAATCGTGTGGAATTCTTGTCTCCCTTGTGCCGAAGATGATGGAAATCACGCTTACTGAATGTTTAGTGACACTTTGGCGTTTAATGCGTGACAACAATGACCTAACGGGATTTTGTATTCTTCTGAATTTCTTGTCGCGGGAGAAGAAGATTTTTTATCAAATTATCGAAGATGGGGGATTGTGGACGATTATTTTGAATGGACTGAAGGATTCCGAGGAATCGAGAAGAAAGCAGGCGATGTTTGTTTTTAAAATTATTGCCGAATTCCTCGGCAAGGAAGATGAGGAGTCATCATCATTGAAAAGCGATGATGGAAATGTTTCTAGGGCTAAAATTCCATTCAATTGCAACATTCGCTCAATGTCAGAGGTGAGAAAAAATTTTATCCTCATTTTGGAAGCACTGGAGGAGAAGAGACAGCATCTTGTCATTCCAACTTTTGCTATTTTGACAAATCTTTTGGCAGCTTATCAAGATCATGAAAAGTGTGCTGCGAAATGTTTCGATTTCCATTGGTTGGGGTGTATTTTTGAAAAAATTCTCCATCACGAGAGTAATACGATTGTGAAACATGGAGTATCGTTTATCCTCGAACTAAATCCAAATGATTATGATGCTAATTTTTGGTGTTTGTTAGCGAACGCCTTGAATAATCGCTTTTTGTATGAAATCGAAGATGATGGACCGAAAATCTTTCAGGAACTCTCTCGGTTTATGGAGAAATTCCCGAATGGATTCATGGAGAAATTTTTATCATCCATTTCCAATGTTTCTTGGGATCCGATTTCGGTTTTCTATGTCACATTGGCATTAGCAAGGATCACTGGCAAGTGTTTTTCTTCTCAAAGTATTCGGGAGAATTTAACGAATCTCAAGAAATTGGTGGAGGGGAATCTTTGCCAGCATTCGCCATTATTACGAAGAGCATCACAGAGAAATATTATCATTGCAATCACTCGCTGGCACTGGGAGACAATTGATTTGAGAACTTTGGCTAACTTTCTCGTCTCTTTTCCAAAGGACGACGAATGCCTCGAACGAAATTCCGAATGCTGGCAAATGATTGTTAATCTATTGCGAAAATTTTCCATCAGTGGTAAGGAATATATTCGCGAATGTTGTGAATGTATTGGCGAAAATCGTGAAATTAGTATCGAATCATTTGCTAGGATGTTGGCAATTGTTGAAGATTCACATCATCTGAGTGAGGAGAATGGTTTCGGAGATTTATTACAATTGTTCTACAATATTCATAACGTGAAATCGCGACTCTACGTGAATTATGAATTAGTCCAAAGAATTTTAGAACTGTTCTTTTCTTTAGTGGAATATGAAAATATTTGCAACTTCCTCCTTCCATTTTCCTCTGATGTTCTTGATTTTCTAACGATAGCTGGTAAATCGAATCTTCAAACTGAACAATGTTTGTCTTATTTCCCAAAAATCCGTCCACTGCTGAAGGAGAGAAATGATCTTCTTGGGAAACTGGACCAAGAAGCGTTGTACTGTTTAAAAAATACTAATTGTCCACCATTACGAAGACTGTTCGGCATTAAGATGCTAGAGATTTGTCAGCAACAAAGAAACGGTGTTTTAGCAAAAGAAGTTTTAGACATTTTTTTGACGAATTTTCAAATTCCTCTTGTGTTTGAAGAAGAGAAGAGCTTCATCGAAACAAAAGGCAGAACAACAATGGAATATTACTTGACTTTTGCGAAAATTCTTCGCCTCTATTTGGCAACGAACAACGGTGATATTTCGAATAGTCTTTCAATTGCTTCGGAATTATTCGATAAATCAGGAATTGGTGGGGTGCCATTCGTAACTGGAATAGTGGCAGAAGTTGTACGACAAAAAGAATTTGTTGATAGCAAAGATTTTGGAAGTGTGAAAAATCTAATTGAGACATGTTCCAAATCCATTTTTCTAGGAAAGAAGAACCGTTATTTTTGGATGACTCTGGACAATATTTTTCGTGTTCTCCTATCTCCGAATTTCTTTCCAATTGAGTCGACTTTTGTGCATGAGGTAAGTTTTTTTCCTCTACTATAACTTGAAATAAAAAAAAAAATTCACAGATTCGTTTTTTTTACAGTTGCTAATGTCGATTATCAATCAAGGAGAAACGGCGCCTAGAATAAAGATCTATCTTTTGGAGCAATTAGGTAATTTGGAAACAAAATATCTTCTTCAATTTCAAGAGGCGATTTTAAATTGTGTCCTTCATGGACAAGCTCTACGTAAGGACGCGAAAATTGAATTACAAGCACTTGAATTTCTATCTAAAGGAAATGTTGTGCTTGGAAAAATTTCCAATTACAATAATGACGGTGAAATTAGAGCGCGAGGAATTATTCTACTTCATCGAGCTGTTTGTGAAAATGAAGAATTTGCCAGTGAATGTTTTCACGATACGGTTAAAATTTTGAAAAAATACAAAAGCAAACGTTACTTTGCCGACTCAAATTCACATCGAATTCAACAGAGAATTTGTCAAGTTTTATTAATATTGGAACCATCTTTAAATCCGGTAAATATATTATCTAGTTATTAAAAAAGAAATGTAATTAAGTATAACTAACATTTAATACTTTTTATTTAGGAATGTAGGAAAAAATTGAAGGACGAACTAATTGATATTTTGGTTTCGAATACTGCCGATCAACCAAGTATTCAAATAATGATGTCCTGGATATTGTCGAAAATTTTCTCCTATCAAAAAAGTGATCCTAGTGTATTGGGTAATTTCTTCAAACAGGTAGGATTATTTAATTTAATTATTTTATAATATATTTTGTTATGTTATTTGTTAATTATTTATAGTCATTACAATTTATTATTCACTTGTTATTATATTTTGTAATTATTGTTTATTATTACCTTTTGGATTGTACTATTATAATTTATTATATTTTGTTGTTATAATTCGATGATTATTGCAGGGCTCGAACTAGGTCCGTAAATCCCGTAAAAGTCCGTAACTTTGCTTGAAGTCCGTAAAAGTCCGTTTTTTTGAAAAAAAGCTCTGTAAAGTCCGTAATTCGGTTGAAAAAGATCCGTAAAGTACGTAAATTATACGATAGAATTTGGATAATTTTAGAGAAATTACAAATGATTGAAGGAATTCAATTATTTTCAAAAGTAATAAAATTCTTTGCAAAAATTCAATTATGTTCAAAAAGTTTTAAAAATTCTCGTCAACATTTCAATTATCTTTAGAAATAATTTAATTCTTCTTCGAAATATCAATTATTTTCAAAAATTTTAATAAAATACTTGGCAAAATTTCAATTATTTTCAAAAATTTTCCCTAATTTAATTATTTTTAATATCTATTTTAATAAAATTTTCCAAAAGAATTCAATTATTTAAAAAAAAAATCTACTTAAATTCTACACAAACCTTTAATTATTTTCAAAAAATAATAACAATTTTACAAGAATTTCATTATTTACAAATTTTTTAAATAAATTTCTTCGCAATATTCAATTATTTTCATAAATAATAAAATTTTTACAGGTATTCAATTTTTTTTGGCAAATAATAAAATTCTTATTAGGAATTCAATTATTTTGATGAATAATAAAGCTAATTGAAGAATTTCAATTATTTTGAATACAATTTTAATCGAATTTCTCGAAAAATGTATAATTATTCTTAAAAATTTTATTAAAATTTATCAAAGAAATTTAATTATTTTAATAACCTTTGCTAAAATTTATTTATTAGAATTTAAATATTATTTTTAATAAATTTTTGATTAAATTTCTTTAAAGAATAAAATTATTGCAATCAAAATTTTTAATGCAATTCTTTGCGTAAATTATCAATTATCTTTGTAAATAATAAAATTCTGCTCTAAAATTGAATTATTTTCAAAAAATTTAATAAATTTCTTGGCAAAATTTTAATTATTTTCCAAATTTTTACCTAATTTAATTATTTTTAATATCTATTTTAATAAAATTTTGCAAAAGAATTCAAATTATTTGAAATTGGTCCGTAATTTTTTATTTTTTGTCCGTAAAGTCCGTATTTTCAAATACTTTCACTGGTTCGAGCCCTGTTATTGTTATAATTTATTACTATTTTGTTATTATAATTGTTACAATTTATTTTATTATTTAGTTATTATAATTGATACAATTTATTATTATTTTGTTATTACACTTCTATTAATATTTATTATTATCAATTTATTATTACAATTCTGTATTAACAATTGTTAGTTGTTAATTTTTATTTTTAATTCTTATTTTGCATTTTTTTATTATTATTAGTTAATTTTAATTGTTATTTTTAGCATTTACATTATTATAATTTTACTACTTCCACATATTATTATTTATTTTATTAATAATTGTTTATTTTATAATTGTTAATAATTTATAGTCAGAATTAATAGTATGTTAATAATAATTACTTGTTAATTTATTATTATTATTATTTTACATATTGTTAATAATAATTAATTTTAATTGTTATTCTTATTATTCTCATTATTATTTTTACTAATTTTACATATTATTATTGTTTATTTTATAATTGTTAATAATATTTTTAGTTAGAATTAATAATATATTAATAGTCATTACTTGTTGTTAATGTTGTTATTATTATTATTATTATTATTATTATTATTATTATTATTATTATTATTACTATTCATTTTTATTTTACATATTAATATTGATATTGTTAATTTCAACTTCTCATTAAATGTATTTATTATTACAATCTTGTTAATTTTAATTTATCAACTATTTGTTGCTCTTTATTAATTATAATTTGTTCTTACAATTTCATTAATTATAAAAAGTAACAATTTGTTATTATAAAACTAAACTATTAGTTTAAACAATTAGAATCAAAAATATTTTAATAACAATTAGTTTTTTTATTATTAAAAAATACGTCACGATATAATTTATTTTTAAAAATAATTTTACCTCGAGTGGTAGAAAATCTTCATTTTTAAAAAATTATTAACATTCGCAGATCAAAGAAAAACGACCCGGAAATTTGAAATTTGCTGCTGGAGTAATTCTCCAAGTTTCCAAACTTTTAAAAGAGGATGACGATAATTTTAATAATTTCCTCACAACTGCCATATCACTTCTTGCACCGGAATGTTTGGGTCCAACTTTCAATACTCGTCTCATTTGTCAGGTATAGAAATTATTAAAACAAATTTTTTTTAAAATTATTTTTTCTTTTAATACAAAAAAATTTAAAGTTTTTTTTTTAATTTTATTTTTTCAAATTGAAACCTTTTTTTAAATATGAGATTATTATTAATTCTTGCAGATAGTTATTGCGAAACTTTACAAAAGAATGAATTACAGTGATAATTTATGTAAAGCAACAATTGAAACGTTAAATCAGAAAAATTTTTCAATTGCCAACGAATTTTATTACGACCACTTCCATTTATTAAACAATTATAATTTACAGGTTTGTGGGCCATTTTTTTTATTTCTACATCTAGTTCTAAATTTCGAGTTTTAGAAAACTAAAACTTCAATATTTCATATAATTTCTTTTCAGTCTATTTATTATGATGTTCCACGTTTAGCAAATATGAGTAGCGATGAACTAATTTCACCAGCAGATTTTGAAAATTATGGATTTATCGAGTTGGAAAGACATTCCCTCAGATTATTTGATAATTCGAACACATTGAATGGTTTAGAATTGATTCCGAATAAAGTAAAATTGCAAGGTTAGTAAATAAAGTATCGTACGATTAATTAAATCTTAAAAAATGTTAAATAATAAATAAAAAATGCAACATTTTTTTTTCTCAACAGAAAAGAATGAAGAGTTAAGAAACGATTGTTTAGTTGATCTGCAGAAAAAAATTGTACCTGATAAATTGGCAATTTTCAATAATGGTGATTGTGAAAAAATCAAAAACAATGAATCGATAATTGTCGTTGCATCGTTAGTCGAAAGAATTCCAAATCTCGGTGGAATTGCAAGAACATGCGAAATATTTGGCGCCGCCGAATTAGTAATAGCAAATAAAATGTCTATTGAAAATAAGGAATTTCAATCACTAAGTGTCACCGCTGAAAAATGGATAAAAATCACTGAGGTTTTTTCTTTCATTCCTTTAAATCTTTATGTGTAATTTGAATTTTCTTAAAATTCTACCAATTTCCAGTTTTTAGTTACAAAATAAATGTTACTTTTATGCAATCATTGAACAAAAATTTACAATTTTATACACTGCTGATTGTTTCAGGTAAAACCTCAAGAATTAGCAAAATACTTATTGGAAATGAAGGAAAATGGATGGAAATTAATTGGTTTGGAGCAAACAATTAACAGTTGTAGTCTTTTGGAGAAAAAATTTGAGAAAAAAACTGTTTTACTACTTGGGTAATGATTGTAATGTTTTTCAAAAACTTTTAATTGCAACGAAACCTTATGGTTTCCACGAAATTTAAAGTTTTTAAATAACATCAAAAAATAGATTAATAATAATTTTTCTCTCATTTTACAGAAACGAGAAAGATGGAATTCCACCAAATTTGATACCAATTTTGGATAATTGTGTAGAAATACCACAAGTTGGAATCATAAGATCTCTTAATGTTCACGTGACTGGTGCAATTTGCATTTGGGAATATGCAAAGCAACATTGTTTTAATTAGTATGCAAATCATATGAATTTTATACGATACACTATTTTTTTAATGCTCAAAAAAATATTTTTAAAATGACTGAAATGCTTAAATAAAGTCTTGAATCCAAAAATCTAAATTGTTGGTTCCTTGAAACTTATTATTCACACTGGGCTTTTTGGTTTCAGGTCAAAAACATATTTTTCAGTTAATATTTATTTCTCGAAACTCTTCTCACATAAAAATATTTCATACTTTGATTTCTTTACTTGTTAAGCAGAAGTGCCACAATATCCTCTTTGTCCGGGACCTACAAACAAAACCAATGTTCCTTTTAGAAATAATTAAACATTTACAAATGTAAAATTAAAAAACCGTTTTATTCCTTGACAATTTCTGTTAATTCTATTAATTTCTTTTTAACTATTTCACGGAGAAAGAAAGTTAAAAAATTTTCTCCCCACTTTTAATAATTTTTGCGTGCAAACAATGATTTGAAAAATAGATGAATAATATATGCACTTACGAAGGAAACATATTTTTTGAAGGCAACAATCACGATTACGATCACAAGGTTGACCAGGCAATGAACATCCTTGTACTGAACATAAAATTAAAATAATGCAAAATGCCAAAAAAATGGTAAATATTTGACAATTCATTGTCATTGTATTTTAAGACAATGTTTTTGAAGCAAATTTTGCATGAGCTTTTATACTTGCTTTGCTGTATCATTAATTAAACAATTTTAGAGGAAAGAAAATGAATGCCCATCGTTTTTTCCCGCTGATAAGAAGAAATTAAATAATATTTGCACAAAAGCAAAGACGTAATAAGTTGAAAGAGAAATAAACAAATTTTTCATAATTACAGATTATGTTGCTAAGTATAGGAAATAAAGAATAAGAAAGTTTAAAATTAAATAATTCAAAGTGTATATAATATTTTGTTTCTATTTTTTGGTCCTTGTCCGCAAAGATGTTATATGTATTAAAATAAGGTTTTGGTAAAAAATAAAATTCTTCATAAAAATTCATTTTTGAATTATTCTTTATAATTATTTATTTTTGTAGTTAAATATTTGAATTTTCGATAATTTTACAATTATTCAAGAAGGTTATAATTGTTATTAATCTTCGTCGGAACTTTCATCTTTCTTCTTGTTTAAGGTTCCATCTCTTGAATGGTAAAAAAAATTACCAAATGTTTCTCCACTGGTAGTATTAAATTTTCGATAAACCTCTTGATTGTCCTCCGTAATGTGGACTAATTGAACATAAACTTGCCTTCTTCCAACTGTTCTGAATTCAGCAAGTTTATTACCGAAAGTAATAATGAACTTATAACCATAGTAAATTCCTGGTTTACCATAAAATCTTTTGAGGTACACTTTATAATTCTTTATTTGACCAACTTCATCGGCCGTTCTGTTGACAATTTGTGTTTTCATCGTGAAATTACGTGACATCGATTCGTAAGAAATGAAGAAATGTGTCTCAATTTTATGTAATAAATCATTCATTACTTCTAAACCCTGAACATTTATCGAATTAACAATATCGAAACCACGATCAATAACTGGAAATTTAGGAATACCTATTGTTAAATTTTGTATAAATTTCATACTTTCAGGTTGTTGCCAAAGAAATTTTTCTTTTAACAATGCAGTTAGCATTGATCGTTTAAGGGCAAATGTTCTTAGAGTCATGCCAAATTCATTTAGTACTGTTAAAGTTGAAGGTGTTATAAATTGATGGAGAATAAACGGTACTTGTAATTTTTGAAAAATGAATGTACCATTCACGGGACAATTGTTTGAGGAACTTTTCGGATTCCCTAGAATAAGACCCGCTAAGCATGGCAGAAATGCTGATAAACAATGTTTTCGTTTATCGCGTGCTTCAGTGTAAAGTTTTTCAAAGTTTGACAACTTTTCCCTCGACAGGGGAAGTGTATTCAAAAATTCAGACTTAAAAATCGTCGACGTTGATTTATTGCAAAATGTAAAGATTTTACCATTTACTCTCATTGACATCCGACTAAAATCTCGAGCAGTTGTGTTTGTTTGTGAAATGCTTGAATTTTTCGCTAATGAATCTTTCGAATCATCCAAAATATCATCACTGTTGTATAAAGAATCATCATCATTCAAAAAATCATTATTTGCAGCAAGACCAGTTTTATTTTTCCATTTATCTTCCAGTTCATCATTAGCATCACTGAACTTCACTTCCTGAACGTGACGATAGTATTTCATCAAGAGAGCAGAAAATTTCTGATAATAAACTTTATCTAAATCGAATAACAATCGTTGTTCCCCAGCATCATTAAGACAGGTATAATTAGCTGAATTGTTGATAAAAATATTGACTTCCTGCTCCAAATGTTCCATGTACCTTGATGCGCAATTCGTGAGGATTTCCTTACCGGCCAGTGCTCTACGATCATTAAATTCAAAAACTGACAAATAATATTGAAAATTTGAATCAATATCAAGTGCCTGTTGTACACTGACAATTCGATTTTGTAAATGTAAGAATAGTTGGTCATAAGCCTTTGTCCAATGTTCCTGACTGTTGACAATTTGTTTCATGCTAAAATTTTTCAATTCCTCCCTTGAATTATGAACGTAGAGTAAAAATGCCGGTAGGGCAAAAATTTGTAAAGCCTCCTTATTAATGTCGCCCTCAATGACTAATTGCTCGATTGCAAGTGCAATTTCCACACAATCATCGAACAAATGATCGTCACCATAAGCAATGTCCTTACCCATTGAATTCAAATTAAAAAAATAACTTCTCTTCACTATATCGGGATTATTGTACAACGTCCAACCTGCTTGTGCATAAATAAAATTTACCGAATCCAATGATAGATATTGTTTTGTTTTTGGAAACAGTGGTAATATTGATCCATTAAATATTTTATAGAATAAATTATCATCGAGTTCAACATTATCATTTTTGTGGAGTTTGAAATTCTTTAATGCTCCGTGTGCATTATTTAGAATAGTATTGATGTTTAATGTATTCGAGGAGCGTACAATTTCACCCAGAAAACCATAGATATTACCGAACTTTTTAAATACTGTCGAAAAAACAATGTAGTCGAACATTAGTGACAAATATTCTGGGTCTAGGTTTTCATTAGAAAATTCACCATATAAATCACTTTCAAATGTGGCTGTTCGAATTAGATTCATACGCTCATTATAATGGGTTTGATCGCTTTCCCAAAAGAATGAATTAAATGAATTTAATATTGTTAATTGACTATATCTCGGACCAACTAAATGACCAATGGTAGCTAAATAAAGTCCGATTTGATTGATATATGTGTTGACGGATATCATTTGTATTGTTTCCAATGGAGTTTGAAATGTAAATGTCTCCATTTCTTTCTGGTATACGAAAATTTTCGCTGGAAAAATAAATAGAATTTAAAAAAAAGAAACTATCCTAACAAACAAAATATTCAAACTATTTGTTAAAAATTCTTCCAACATGAAACAAAACAGTGATAGTATTTGAAAAAGATTCAAAAAATATTAGTTCTTGACTACTAATTTCTGATTTAGAAAATAAATTTCGAATGCTATTAATATTTTAATAACTAACTTTTTATACATTTTATTCATTTTATTCTTTATTATTCTTGAGCTACAATTTGTCACTAAAATAAGAATACAGTAGAAATACTCACAGAATTAATTTTAACACCCAATTTTATATAATTAAATCTATTCACTTTAAAATGTATTTTTTAACAAAATAATTTCTCATTTAAAAAAAATAGTTTTCAGCACGCGTAGTTATACTAGTATTTTTCAATATATGTCATATTTGTACTAGAAGATAAGAAGAAATTATTTTGCAATTGCCATACATTCATTTTTATTCCATTCTAATAGTAAATCAATATTTGTGTTACCAATTATATTTCGAATTTCGTTATTACAATGACATTTATAAGAAAAAACGTGTACATTAATTAAAATTATTATTTATACAACCTTCTATTAATAATGACAAGAAATTTAAATTTTCTAGTGATAAAATTATGTGTAAAATAATTCTTCTTCATGATTTAAGAATAAAAAACAATTTTATCTAAATAGAGAATTCATAAATACATTTAACTTACATTTTTGTTATAACTTTTAAGTTTTAATTAATAGAAATTATTTTTACTTCTAAGTCATTCTATGAAACAAATTTTGAAATTTCTAATTATTTATATTTTTGTGTTATTAAAAGTTAACAATTAATAATGGAAAAAAATCAGCAGCTGCAGTTTTCATTATAAATAACTCGCTTTTTCTAATTGACAACAATTTAATTCTAAACAATTTAATTAATAAGTTTAAAAAAAAATTTTTCTTCTTAATATTTTTAGGGGTTTTTCTGAACCACATTAAGGGTTGAAAATAAATTTTTGATTAAAAATAACCCTTTTTTATTTTAGAATATTCGTTTAGATAGAATCCATACATTTGTAATATTTTTTTGGCTTGCTAAACATAAAATTCTGCGATAATTGAAAAGTACTTAAAATCTCGGTTGTAAACTTGGGAATGCAAGATAGAGCATTATTTCTACGTGGCACATTTAGTTTTAAATACGTGGCTACAAACAAATAGAAACATTTTGTAAAACAATGTCAATAAGTGCACGCGCATAATTATTGTATTTTAATTAAAATGATTAACGTCCTGATTTTACTTGTTGTGCTCAATGCTCCATTCAGTCATTCGATTGAGGTAAATAATACTTTTTAAAATTTTTAACTATTTTTAAAAATCTTATGTCGAAGTGTATAATTTACTGCGAAATAATATTTCCTTTCTATAATACAATACAACATTTAATAGGCCTTCGAATTAAGAATTTGTAAATGTGAACTAACAATGGTGTAAATTAGAATTTATTCTGATTTGTTGTCAAATATGTTTCGATAGGTTGAGCAAAGTATTACTGAACTGGCAATTAATATAAGTATTGACCACATAGGCAGAAAAATTACTTTGCAATCAGCAAAAGGTTTCTTTGCTGGTAAAGATACAAAAGTATGGTTAGCTAAGAAAATTGAAAATACATTTGAATATCGTTTACAACAGGGTGTAAGTATAAGATATATTATTTTAAATTACCTAACATCAATATAGTTATAACAAATGATTACATTTTCAAATAATTATTATTTAAAACAACGTGTTCATAATGCAGATTATGGAGAAAGTGAATGACAGTTTTCATTTTGATGAAATAGCATCTGCAATGAATCAAGAAAATAAGAGTAATTCGAATACCGTAAGTATATTATTATTATACATTAAAAAAATAACAAAATTTTCAATAGATTCATAATCAGTGACCCAAAAAACTCCCGAGTACGAATTTTCGACAAAATCCACTAGCTGGCTTTTTTGGGCGCACAAATAGGTTATAAAACAATGCTTTATCTCAGTTACAGAATAGGAATCTTGATGATAAAGATGTTTCACCAAAATCTGATACCACAACAGACAAACAGTTCTCAGAAGTTCCAGAAATAGTGTATCCAGAAATTTTAGTCTATGTAGACAAAACCCTCTTTGAGTATGCTTCAATAATAATTTCCTATCATTATTATTCGAGAATTAAATTTTTTATTATATAATTCACAAATTTTTTTTCAGCCACTTTAATAACGATATTGTCAAAACTGTTGCTTATATACTGACTTTATGGAACGGAGTTGATCTCCAATTTAGAGATTTGGAAAAACCTCTAGTTCGTTTGAACATTGCTGGAATTGTTTTGTGCCAGGTACTTTGTTTTATCACAAGAACATTGATATAAAAATCAAAACGTGTTTATGAAGCACTGTTTAAAGCAATAATATTATTCTTTTTTAAATTCTTAATATCTTTATATTAATTAAAGGACCAAGTTATACCGATGAATAATTTCGAAATAGAAGATACAAGCCGATTACAATTTGCTCGATTCATGTATAATACTAATCAGTTTAAATTGAAAGAAGATTATGATATTGCTGTTTTATTGGGTACAAATTATAAATTCAAAGTGTCTACAAATGATGAAACCACTAAAGGTTTGTAAAACGGTGAAAGAATTTGTGTTTTTAGAGAATTTTTCTCTTACCATGTAAACATAAAATAGAAACATTCTAGGTACCTCATATAAAATGCGCATTTGTGAAAAGTCTACTAAATGTCTAGGAGTAACATCCACAGCAATTGTCACAGATAATACTGCACTGTCTGGAATTGAAGTGGCTGTACATGAATTAGCTAATCAGTAAGTACTTGCTTGTATTCATCTACTACAGAATGAAAAATAAGTTTGCTAATCATATTGTTTTTAATACAATATAAAGATTTTTATAAAAACAATCTTAATTTTGGAACGTGCACAATGATGTTTTGCTAAAATCCAATATTTTGTGGATGATCCCTTTTAATATTTAAATTTTTTTAAGGATCCTACAGGTCATGAATAAAAATGACCAGCATACGATCTAAATACAATTTTCTTTCACTAGGTTTGGAGCTTTTTATGAAGACAAGAATGAGACTATAAAAGCAACTAGACCATGGGCAGAAAGCTGTATTCAAAAGAACTTTGATAGATATCCCTTTTCTAAGTGCTCAAAAGAAATAATGTCGTATTTTTTAAGGTTTCCTACACCTTCTACTTGCTAATTATGAAATTAATTTTTAATACTAAAGATTTGCTTTTTATGAGCTTCTAATGTGAATGATTTGATTAATTTATTGAAATTTTTTATTAGTTCAGAAAATGCTAGTTGCCTGTTTAATAATCCGGCTGCAAATAGAACTGATAAACAATTGTTAAGAGTTTTACCCGGAAAATACATAACATACGATGAACAATGTCAAAAATTAGGATATCAGAATGCATCTTCAGTAAGTTTTTCAGTTATACATAAAATTTTTTTTACTTCTTTGTATTTTTCATACAAAAATTACTCTATACTTGTACTGGCTCTTAAATCTGTATAAATCGATTCTTGTTATTTATTTTAGACGTCTGTAAATATTTGCTCAAACATGAAATGCTATAACAGTTTTAGTTATGAGCTTACATCAAAGACGGCATTGGAAGGAACACCTTGTGGTTTGAATAAAGTATAAAAAATTTGAAAATTCTACAATACCTACTAATCGACATGAAATACTTTATTTTTAATGAATTTAATTTTAATAATTTCGATACTCATTTATAAATTTTCAATAATATTTTAAACTAAAGTAACATATGGCTAATTAATATTTCTGTTCAAATTATAGTACTGCCTCGAGAGAGACTGTGTACAAGTAGCTTTAGACATGGCTGATAATTTAGATACAAAATTATTGTTTCCAAAGTTTCACATGCCGGGATTTAATAAATCTGCTGAAACACAATGCAAGGAACGAATAAAGAAAAATATTCTAAATGTACGCTTGAAATGATAATTATAATGAGCAGTAGTTCTGGTTGTGCATGAATTAAAAATTGGTTCCTTTTTTTTGTTTTAGTCCTACTTTGAATCCTGTTTTGTTTATTGCAAGTTTGAAAACATTAATGGCAAAATTAGGAATAACAGTATAGTAGCCCAACTTGGAACACCGTGCAATACTAATGGCGTAAGAAACATTTAAATTTTAATTAATATTCATATTTTATTTTTCTTTACACTTAAGTTTATCACCGTATATGAAAGATGCTTTAAATATTTTAGTACTGTAAAGGAGGAAAGTGCATCCAACGTTCCAATATTCCTGATAATCAACACTATTCGGAACTTGCTAAAAAGAATGTTTCAGAGGAAAAAACATCAGAAAATCCTTTATCAAAGGACTTATTTACTACAAACGGTCAGTAAATAAGTGAAATTGCACCGGCACACTAAAAAAAAAAATTTCGTTTGCCACAACTAACTTTTAGGTCAGACTATGTTTTCTTTCTTTAGATACACCTTAAGGAAGAAAACCTACCACATGGAAGTCCTGGCAATCGAAATTTTTTATCGTGAACAATTTTTAAATGAAATTAAAGTTAAATACAATTTTATTTAATTAGATGTTGAGACTGCAAAAAAGGATAATGTAAGTTCTGATGATTATAAAAAAGAGAATGGTTTGAATTCCGGAAACAATGCAGAAAATAATGATTCTTTATGGAAGCATGCGAATGATTCTCAGTTGGGAGATAACACAGGAAATGATCATTCAAATTGGGAAAAAACTTCGAAAAATCCTTTGTCAAACAATAAATCTTCTTTGGAACCTAACGGTCAGTAAATAAGTGAAATTATCACGAAAACTTTTTTAAAACACCAAAATTAAATACAATTTCATTTTATCAGATGTTGGGACTGCAAAAAAGGATAATGTGACTTCTGATGATTATAAAAAAGAGAATGGTTTCAATTCCGGAAACAAACCAAAAAATAATGATTCTTTATGGAAGCATGAGAATGATTCTCAGTTGGGAGATAAGACAGGAAATGATCATTCAAATTGGAAAAAAACTTTAAACAGTCTTTACTCAAAATATAAATCTTCTTTGAAACCTAACGGTCAGTAAATAAGTGAAATTATCACGAAAACTTTTTTAAAACACCAAAAATTAAATACAATTTCATTTTATTAGATGTTGGGACTGCAAAAAAGAATAACACAGGAAATGATCTTTCAAATCGGGAAAGAACTTTAAACAGTATTTTCTCAAGATATAAAATTTCTTTGAAACCTAACGGTCAGTAAATAAGTGAAATTATCACGAAAACTTTTTTAAAACACCAAAAATTAAATACAATTTCATTTTATTAGATGTTGGGACTGCAAAAAAGAATAACACAGGAAATGATCACTCAAATTGGGAAAATAATTTTAAAATTCTTTTCTCAAAATATAACTCTTCTTTGAAACCTAACGGTCAGTAAATAAGTGAAATTATCACGAAAACTTATTTAAAACACCAAAAATTAAATACAATTTCATTTTATTAGATGTTGGGACTGCAAAAAAGAATAACACAGGAAATGATCATTCAAATTGGGAAAAAAATTTAAACAGTCTTTACTCAAAATATAAATCTTCTTTGAAACCTAACGGTCAGTAAATAAGTGAAATTATCACGAAAACTTTTTTAAAACACCAAAATTAAATACAATTTCATTTTATCAGATGTTGGGACTGCAAAAAAGAATAATGTGACTTCTGATGATTATAAAAAAAAGAATGGTTTCAATTCCGGAAACAAACCAAAAAATAATGAAGGGATTGATAATTCAAGTTGGAGGGAAAAGATAGCAATGGATATTATTACCAATTTAAGTAAAAAGGCAGGAATGGATATTACTAATTGGAGTACAAAGGCAGGAAATGATATTACTAATTGGAGTACACAGGCAGGAAATGATATTACTAATTGGAGTACACAGGCAGGAAATGATATTTATAATTGGGGTACACAGGCAGGAAATGATATTTATAATTGGGGTACAAACTTTTACAATAAATTTGTAAATCAAGGAAATAATGTTAAACAAAAATGAGATATTTTATTGAAAAATAAAAATTAAATCTATTTAATTTCTAAGCTTTGATTAATTTTTCTAATAATATACAGTGTCGGCCAAAATTGACAGTCCACCCATTTTGGAAGGAATAAACTAATTTTTTTAACATAAAATTTATGAAAACTAAAATTTCTTTTGGTTTTTGTTTTGAAAGACGAATAAATTTTGAAAAGAAGAAGACCTCACAGAAGTCATTTGACAAATATTTTTTCACAATATTCTTTAAAAATCGTCATTTTCAATGTTTTACAAAAATTTTAATACCTTCTAAAATAAAAAACGTTTTTTAATTTATTCTTAAGCTTATGTTAAAGATAATTTTCTACGAAATAAAAATTACTTATTAGCGTTAACCTGTAATGTTTTTCTTGTAATAAGCATGACGTTAAGAAAGGAGAAAAAAAATTTCAAATAATATTAAAAGAAAAATAATTTGTTAAATTTAAATAAATTTTTTTATTAAATTCTCTTGAAAAATTTACATCATATCATATTTTATATATGTTCTAGAATAGTTTTTAGTGTACAAAAAAATTATTTCAAATTTTTCCAATTTTTTTTTTTGTCCAAGTATGACGTTATGCTTATTCCAAGAAAAAAATTACAGGTTAATGACTATAAATAATTCTCATTCCGTAGAAAATGACCTTTAAAATAAGCCTAAGATTATTAAAAAAGCCTTTATTATTTTACAAGTTATTCAAATTTTTGTAAAACATTGAAAATGAGGATTTTTAAAAATATCTTGTGAAAATTGTCGCAAAATGACTTCTGTAAGGTCTTATTATTTTTAAAATTTTATCGTCTTTCAAAATATAAATCGAAATAAATTTTAGTTTTCATGAAATTAATGTTAAAAAATTTTTTTCATTCCTTTAAAAATGACTGACAATTGCGGAGGGTACAGTATGTGTACAATAAAGTGAATTGTTTTAAATGAAATTACTAAAAGAATAAAAAACATCTTGTTGTAACATTTTATTCCTTGTCGACAGGCGTTATGTTGTTAAAAATAAGATTAGAGGGTTTAAAAAAATTATTATAAATTTTATAATAAATATACAAAATAGTATTAAATATTTGTTATGAAGCGTTGAAACTTTAGTTTTTAAATTAGATTTTTTCATCTTCATTTTTCTATAAATATATAAATATAAAATTTATTAATCTTCTGAACTGATGAATTGAAATTTCTATTATATAATCTGGAAATATTTGAAATTATTACAATAAAGAGAACGATTTTTGATGGAATAATTTGTTTTAAACATTTCTAATTTTATGTAATGATTAAAATTCCTGAGATTCATTATGGGTTAACTTACTTTGAAGAAACTAAAATCTGCCATATATGGAATTACACAGACGTTACAATGCATTAAAGTTAAATTATGTTTTTAAAAATTATTAAACTTCATGAACTTCATTCTTATTTGTATTTAAATAAGAAGCGCGAGCTTTCAGCAGGATTACCACAGGTTTTTTTTTAAATTCGCCGATAGAATTAAAAATTTTTGTTTTAAATTCTTCATAAATATTCAATTTCAAGAGATATTCATTATTATTTAATAAATCGTGTATTTTTGTATTTAAATAATTGAATTCTCTTTCAAAACAAGTCTCTTGATCGACTAGGTATATTCATTTTGTAATTCCAAAAGATATATATGGGAAGGTTATAAATTATAATTTCTATAGTTCTGTAGAATTTTTAATTTTTCTTCCTTCTTAAGGTTCCGTCTCGTGTATGGTAGAGGAAATTACCATATGTTTCTCCATTCGTAGTATTTATTTTTTTATAGACCTTTTGATTTTCCTCCGTTATGTGAACTAATTGAACATACACTTGTCTTGTTCCAACTGTTCTCAGTTCAGCAAATTTATTACCGAGGGTAAGAATGAATCTGTAACCATAGTAAATTCCTGGTTTACCATAAAATCTTTTGAGGTACACTTTATAATTCGTTATTTGACCAACTTCTTCAGTTGTTCTGTTGACAATTTGTGTTTTCATCGTGAAATTACGTGACATCGATTCGTAAGAAATGAAGAAATTTGTCTCAATTTTATGTAATAAATCATTCATTGCTTCTAAACCCCAAATATTCATCGAATAAGCAATGTCAAAACCACGATCAATAACTGGAAATTTAGGAATACCTATTGTTAAATTTTGTACAAATTTCATAGGTGCAGGTTGTTGGGAAAGAAATTTTTCTTTTAACAATGCAGTTAGCATTGATCGTTTAAGGGCAATTGTTCTTAAAGTAATGCCAAATTCATTTAGTACTGATAAAGTTGAAGGTGTTAAAAATTGATGGAGAATAAACGGTACTTGTAATTTTTGAAAAATGAATGTACCATTCACGGGACAATTGTTTGAGGAACTTTTCGGATTTCCTAGAATAAGACCCGCTAAGCATGGCAGAAATGCTGATAAACAATGTTTTCGTTTATCGCGTGCTTCAGTGTAAAGTTTTTCAAAGTTTGACAACTCTTCCCTCGACAGGGGAAGTGTATTCAAAAATTCAGACTTAAAAATCGTCGACGATGATTTATTGCAAAATGTAAAGATTTTACCATTTACTCTCATTGACATTCGACTAAAATCTCGAGCGATTGTGTTTGTTTTTGAAATGCTTGCATTTTTCTCTAAAGAATCTTTCCAATTATCCAAGGTATCATCACTGTTGTATAAAGAATCATCATCATTCAAAAAATCATTATTTGCAGCAAGATCAGTTTTATTTTTCCATTTATCTTCCAGTTCATCATTAGCATCACTGAACTTCACTTCCTGAACGTGACGATAGTATTTCATCAAGAGAGCAGAAAATTTCTGATAATAAACTTTATCTAAATCGAATAACAATCGTTGTTCCCCAGCATCATTAAGACAGCTATAATTAGCTGAATTGTTGATAAAAATATTGACTTCCTGCTCCAAATGTTCCATGTAGCTTGATGCGCAATTCGTGAGGATTTCCTTACCGGCCAGTGCTCTACGATCATTAAATTCAAAAACTGACAAATAATATTGAAAATTTGAATCAATATCAAGTGCCTGTTGTACACTGACAATTCGATTTTGTAAATGTAAGAATAGTTGGTCATAAGCCTTTGTCCAATGTTCCTGACTGTTGACAATTTGTTTCATGCTAAAATTTTTCAATTCCTCCCTTGAATTATGAACGTAGAGTAAAAATGCCGGTAGGGCAAAAATTTGTAAAGCCTCCTTATTAATGTCGCCCTCAATGACTAATTGCTCGATTGCAAGTGCAATTTCCACACAATCATCGAACAAATGATCATCACCATAAGCAATATCCTTACCCATTGAATTCAAATTAAAAAAATAACTTCTCTTCACTATATCGGGATTATTGTACAACGTCCAACCTGCTTGTGCATAAATAAAATTTACCGAATCCAATGATAGATATTGTTCTGTTTTTGGAAACAGTGGTAATATTGATCCATTGAATATTTTATAGAATAAATTATCATCGAGTTTAACATCATCATTATTCTTGAGTCTTAAATTCTTTAATGTTCCATGTGCATTATTTAGAATAGTATCGATGTTTAATGTATTCGATGAGCGTACAATTTCACCCAGAAAACCATAGATATTACCGAACTTTTTAAATACTGTCGAAAAAACAATGTAGTCGAACATTAGTGACAAATATTCTGGATCTAGGTTCTCATACGTAAATTCACCATATAAATCACTACCAATTGTGACTTTTCGAATTAAATCCATACGTTCATCATAATTAGTTTCATCATCTTCCCAAAAGAATGCATTAAATGAATTCATTATTGCAAGTTGACTATGTCTGGGACCAAGTAAATGACTAATGGCACCTAAATAAAGTCCGATTTGAGTGACATATGTATTAACTGTTATCATTTGTATTGTTTCCATTGGAGTTTGAAATGTAAAAGTCTCCATTGTCACAATTCTTTAGTGGCACGAGAAGTTTTCGACTGAAACATAAATAAAAATAAACAAATTTTTAGGTAACACTAAAGGGAATTTTAACTCCAATATAGTTGGCACTTGATTAATATATCAATAAATATTCGCCAAAATTATACTATCACAATAAACTATTAAATTATTATTTTTGAAAAATTTTTCCAAAACAAAACAGTACCTAATAATATTCGATAAAGATAAAAAAAAGTGTGTGTTCTGAAACTAAATTCTTACTTTGGTGAAAAAAACTTCAGAATACTTTAAATAATATTATAATGTACAAGCTTTTTTAAAATTTATAAGCTTTAATTAATTACTTAAAGAAGAATAGAGTAGGAATACTCACAGAATTAATTTAAACGTGCAATTATAAAATTAAGATTATTGACTGCAGAATATAAGTTTTAACAATAATTTCTCATGTTTTCGGCACGAGTATTTTAAATATATGTCATATTTGTACTGGCAGATAAGAGAAAATATTTTCCAATTGTTATACATTAATTTTTAATTCCATTTCAATAGTAAATCAATATTGGGTAAATCAATTTGTTTTACCAATTACATTTCGAATTTTATTATTATTATGACATTTATAAAAAAAAATGTGTACATTAATTAAAATTATTGTTTATATAACCTTCTATTAATAATGACTCGAAATTCAAATAGCAAATTTTCAAAAATTGGATGAATTTTTTTGGACATTTAATATATATTCTTTCTTTTTTATGGATTAAAAATTTGTTTTCGCATTTTTGTGTAGGGGCAGATTAAAAGTAACAATGCAGAAAATATTCAAAATTTAGAGTTAAATATTTATGTTATGAAACGTGATTAGTTTGTTCGTAAAACATTATTCATCAATTTAATTACTTTGAAATTGTTTTTAGAAATATCAAAAGCTTTTGCTTCAATAGTTTCGAGAAAATCACGGAATTCACTTAGTACAATGGAGACAATTGACAAACACAAACTTTCATAATGATTAATATCTTCAGTTGGTTCTAAATTGTTTTCTACACTATTCTTCGTTTTTTCGACAATTGTTTTAGCATTTTGAAAAAGATTTGCCACATTGTGGAAAAATTGGAATTGAATGTAATTCTTTGAAGTATAATCCAGGTCTTGTGTTTTATTACATAAGTCAAATTGATTAGTTTTAATAGTCATCAATGTTTGAGAGAATTTTTTTGTCTCTTTTGCGATATATTCTGCTTGTCTCTCGTTGTCAGTTGAAAGAATTAATTTATAGTTGTTAATCACTAGGATTGAATTTTTCATCTCTTGAAGTATGAAATTAAATAATTTTCCTAATTCTGAATTGTTCGAGGATTCGCAATTAATTGAGTAGAATTTTTCGCTTAGATAGGCTGCATGGTTGATAGAATTCATAGCATATTGACCAGTGGGAATTCTATTTTCGTATAATTCTCTTCTTCGATTCTCCTGGGAAAAAAAATATTTTCAATTTACAACATTTGTCTTTAGATTCGCAATTTATTTAAGAGACTTACCCTCTCGATAAATTCGTCGACGATTTTCTGTAGATTTTGCATTTTATAAAAAATTTCGTTCTTTTCTTTAACTCCTTCGATGATGTGAAATAATTCTTCTGTCGAATTATAGATAAAAGTTGCAAGTCTCCTTGTACTTTGTATGGAAAATGTGTAGGTCGATTTCTTCATGTTTCTAAATGTATTAATGATTTTGTCGATAATTTCACTAAATTTTTTCATAAGTGTCGATAAATTATGTAAAATTTTCAGAACATGAGTCTGCTTAGGGACTTGAGTTACTTCACTGTCGTGACTATTAAAATTCTCCATATAATCGTTGTATGTTTTGACAATTTTTAGAAATTCGGTTTCAATATTTTTTTCATCGTCGAAGCTTTCATGGGTCGAATTTTTTTTTAGAATTCGAACAAAATTTGTTGTTGTCGTGAGAAAAATTTCTAAACTAACAACAGATATATTCAAATAATTGTCCGGCGTGGGGGAAACTTGATTTTTTGCAAGCTTCACTGATTTTTTCAAATGAGTCACTAAATTATAAACTATTCTACAAGTTTCCTTGTAAATTTTACTAAGTTCGATGATATTTCTTATTGGACTTTTCATCACTTCTTCCTGAAATTAAAAATTAAAAATTAAAAATTGAAAATAAGTAAATAATTTTTGTATAGAAAAATAAATTTTTATTTACTTCTTTCTCAATGGGTTGTACGTAATTTTGTAAAGTGGAGAAATTTTCATTGTTCCCAGAACTCTCACTATTTTCACTTTTCTATAAAAATAAAAATATGTCTCTCATTTAGAAGTGAGAACATTTGTATATAAATTTAAAAAAGGAAATAAATAAAATAATTTTAAAAGAATAAATAGATTTTATATTCTCTTACAAATTCCTGTTTTTGCGTCAAACTATTTGCCAAGTGCTGCAAAATTTTTTCGATAAATTCAACAATTTTCAAATCCTCCTCATTGATAACTAATTTTCTATCTCGAACAGTCATTAGATGAATGTACAACTCGTTCATTAATTTTGATGTCATTGACATTGACATATTTTCAATATCAAAATTATTTGCCTCAATTTCATTGGAATTTTGAACATATTTTTTTATCTCACAAGTAATGGAATTTATTTTCAAAAAGCAATTGGTGAGAAAATGAAAAAATTTCACTTTCATATCATTATTTTCTTCCGAATCGTCGTTAATTATGAGAATAGATTTTAATTTTAAATTTTCCTTTTCTTTGTACTCAAGATAGATATCTTTTGCACTCTCTGAAAAATATTCAGCTTCTTCGAGTGTAGTTGCCTCGAATGTACTTTTAAAATAATTATTCGCCATTATTGACATTGAAAGGCGATAAAGAAGGGACTCAAAGAGTTTGTTAATTATTGTAAATTCACCAAAAGTGCCATTCACAATGTTTAAATAGAAATTTTCAACAAAAATCACATTTCTCATGGATATATTGTAAGCATAGTTGCCGGTGAAATTTTTTAAATCGTAAAGAATCTTTTTCTCCTCCTGAAAATTCAAAATTTCTGTATATTTAAAAATTTTCAAGAATCGGTTTTCTAAAAAATTTGCTTTTATTTTTAAGAATCTTTGACAAATTATAGAATTCAAAATAAAAGAAAAAATGTAAATAAAACAAAAAATTATTTGTATAAAATTTTTGAAAATTTGATTTTCTTTTACCTGAATATCATCCTTTGCTTTTACGTCACTAATGAAAAATAATGTGAAAATACACAAAAGTCGAGTAAAACATATTATTTTTGATGATTTCATTTTAAAACGAAAACTAAGAGCGAATTTTAAAAGTCTAAATTTTTTTTTTAAATACGTGACAATAATAAGACAGACAACATTTTTCTCTTATCTTTCGATATTTACTGTCATCTTTTTGTCTATAATCATATAATTAACGACTGCAAATAAAAGAATATTTGTCATTAAAATAAAAAATATAATCGTTCTAAAAGTTACTTCTGATTTTAATATTAATTTCGAGAATCAAATTATAATTTCTCTCAAATCTTTAATGCTGTACAATATTTATTGAAAGTTCGCTATTCATAAAAAGAATAAAATAAATTTTATTGACAAAATAATAAATTTTCAACTTATTCATTTTTTTTTTTTTTTTTTTTTTTTTTGAATGGTAAAGAAATTTTGAACTGAAATATAAATCAAAAGAAGCTTTAGATTTATATTGAAGAGAAATTTACATTTCTGATAAAGTAAAAAGAATGTAATTTGTTTTCTTTGTTTATTTGTGTTTCAATAAATATTTCCTTATAAGAGAACTTCTTTAAACGCTGTTTAAATGCATTATTTTTTTTTTATTTCAATGCAAAATTTTTTAATTTCACCTATAAATAGAAAAAAAAATGTAAAGTAATGATTATCTTTTATAAAAACATTAGGTCACAAAAATAAATATATTTCTATACAAATTTTTCATGTTGTAAACTTACAATTTTTTAAAAATAATCTCGAAAATAATAAAATTATACAAAAAAAAATTCTATTAAAATTCTAAAAAATAATTGATTCTCTGTGTAGCATTTTATTACGTTTTTTTTCTAAATAATTGAATTTCTATAAAAAAATTTTATTACTTATAATTTAATATTCGGAAATAATTTTGTTCTTTTTCAAAAATAATTGAATTCTTTCGACGAATTATTCAAGCAAATAATTAAATTGTTGAAATGAATTTATTTCATAAAAACAACAAAAATTATTGAATTATTTCAAACAAATTTTATTAAAAATTTATTTCTGTTGAATAATTTTATTAAAATATTTGAAAAAATTGAGATCCAGTGAAAAAATCTATTGTAAATAATCGAATTTTTTAAAGAATTTTAAAAAATCATTTTTTTTAAATAATTCAATTTTTCGAGAAAATGAAATTCAATTTTTAGGAAATTGTTACATTTTTTTTTATCAATTCCTGAAAAAATTGTATTAAAAGTAATTGAAATCCTGCAATGAATTTTATTATTTATAAAAATACTTGAATAATTGCAAAAAAAATGTCATGAAACTTTACAAAAATAATTTAATTTTATTATTTGCAATAAAATAATTAAATAATGGTCAAAATTTTTTTGTTCAAATAGAATTGAATTTTTGTCAAATATTTTATTTTTGAAAATAATTGCATTCTTCATAAGAATTTTGTAAACATTGTTTTAAATAATTAATTCTTTCTAAAATATATAATAAATATTATGAAAAATTTTTTATTATTCAATTCTTGTGAAAAACTTTATTTGTGAAAATAATTATTAAATTTTCCAATACATGAATTAAAAATTTTATAAAATAGTAGATATATTAAAAATCACTGAATTGCAAAAAAAAAATTTTTTAATATTTAAATTTTATACAAAAATTCTATAAAATATTTTTAGAAGAATTCAATGTTTATATTAATTTTTGAAAATAATTGTATTCCTCAAAAGTATTTTATAAAAATAATTGAATACTTACAGATGATTTTATTAAATTTTTTTAAATAATTGAATTTTTATGGTAAAATTATAATTTTTTAAATAACTGAATTTTTATGATAAAATTTATTATTTTTTAAATAATTGAATTTTTGTTATAAAATTTATTATTTTTTTAATAATTGAATTTTTATGATAAAATTTATTATTTTTTAAAGAATTGAATTTTTATGATAAAATTTATTATTTTTTAAAGAATTGAATTTTTTTGAGTGATAAATATTGTAATTTATGAAAATAATGGAATTTTGCATTGAATTTAATTGAAATGCCTGAAAATAATTGAATTTCTCTGAAAAAACTTACTACTTTTAAAAAAATTGAATTTTTGTAATGAATATTCTTATTTATGAAAATAATGGAATAATTGCGAAAAAATGTTTTATTAAAAATATTTAAAGAGAATTTAATTTCTGCGTTAACTAATTTTATTATTTTTTTTTTTTTTGAAATAAATAAAATCTCGCTAACAATTTTATTAGAATTTTCAAAATAATTGAATTCCGCAGAAAAATAAATAAATTTAATTATTTTTTGTTTGTTTTATTTTAAATTATTAAATTGTTTGTGACAAATATTATTATTTATTTATGAAAATAATCAAATTTCGCATAGAATTTAACTAAAATTTCTTAAAAATAATTGCAATTTTTTTGTGACAAATATTTTTATTTATATGAAACTAATTAAAGTCCTGTGAATAGGAATTTTATTATTTATGAAAATAATTGAATAATTGCTAAAAAGTTTTATGAATAAGTGCGTTTAAAAAGAATTGAAATTATTTCTGTTAAAAAATTTTGTCCTTTTTAAAAATAATTGAATTCTTAATAAGAATTTTGTAAATAATTTGCTGAGTTTTTTTTTAGAAATTTTTTCAAAATTACGTTTCGAAATATAGAATATTTTTGAAATTGCTTTTCTATATTATTTCAATTCCAGCGGCAATATTATTATCTACAAAAATAATTGAATTTTGAATTTAATTTTATCAATTTTTTTTTCTTAAATAATTGAAATTCTTTTGCAGAGTTGTACGAAAATAGTGGATATTTGAAAATAATTGAATTTCGAATATTTTTTCTTGACAATAATTGAATTTCGAATATTTTTTTTTTGACAATATTTGAATTTCGAATATTTTTTGAAAATAATTGAATTACGATTTATTTTTTTTGTTGAAAATAATTGAATTTCGAATTCCTCTTGATAGAAGCGTGAGGAATTTAGATTTCTACATTCTAAACATTTTAAAGTTGAATTTGAGAAAAAAATTTATGTTTTTGTCAATAATAAATAATTCAGGTAACATCATAACCTAAAAAATTAACGAATATTTCTTATTGACAAAATTGTATTTTTTATTCAAATGCAACTTTTAATCGTTTTAGATTTTTGAAAATTAAATTCTCCACCTTTACATCGAGAGGAATTTAAAATTCAATTTTTTTTTAATTCACAAAATGATGACCAATTATGACATTGGATTAACTTTTTGATTTCACTGTACGTCAGATTCTATTTCTAAACTAGGATTTGTAATTGTATTTTTTATTCAATCGCAACTTTCAATCGTTTTAAATATTCAAAATTAAATTCTCCACCATTTATACCATTTAAAAATCAAAAAATTTTTTTTATTTACAAAATTATGGGGCTAATATTATGGGGCTAAGTATTCGACTGTACGAACGATTTTAGTATAGATCAGTGCGTGCAGCAATTCAAATTCGCAAACAAAAAGAATTAAAACTACGCTAAATTTTTAATGTTCATGCTGAAGTTCCTTGTAGCAGGTAAGTAAGAAACAAAAAATTCTCTCTCGATGGTTCTTAATAAATTTTCAATCGCACTTAAACCATCACTACCTAAAATACCACCAATTTCATAACCAACATCAATTGCTGGGAATTTTGAGGATTCAATATCACTTATCATGTTGTTCGTGAGATGTTGTCCGTTCATTGTCCGATTACTTCTCTCCTCCAGAGCCGTTTCCATCGAATTCATTAAAGCCACAGTCCTCATTGAAATTCCAAATTTGAATAATTCAAATCGAGTGTCAAACGTCATTAATTGTGCACTAATAACATCCCAGGTTGTTACATCCTGAAATCGTAGTGCTCCCGGTATTGGACAATTATTTGGTGAACTAATCCGATTCCCCTCCATGATCCCTGTCATGCATGCATAAAGCATAAGGAAACAATGATTTTCTTTTGATTTTGATTTCGAATTTTTTTTAACACTCTCCTTGTTCCTGTTCTCAACATTTTTTGTCAATCTTCTCAAAAGACGTGCTTCATTGGCATCCATCTTCACCGTCGAATTATTAGCCAAAAGTTTTTCAACATCTATTTTTAATTTTCCCAACTTGGACACCATCCTCTTCTCCTCCACTTTCGACTTTTTTGATTTTCGAAACACTCTTCTTCTATTACCAAACTTGAACGCATTACAAACAGTGAATGTTTCGCCATTAATTGTAAATCGACCTCCGGTTATTGTTACGGATCTATTTTTAGCCACCTCCTCACTCATTGCTTTTCTTAGCAGAAAATATTTCCGCAGAAATTCTTTATCTCTTGTCTTTAGATTAACATCCAAGGGAAGTAGGGTTTTATTTTTCGAACACGTATAATTGGAAGTATTTAAATACCTCCACGTTTCTTCCTCTAACTGATTTTTATTGACGATGTCACATTCCTCCAACAATAGTTTTCTCGTAAATTGTGTTTTATTCTCGTAGTGATACAAAGCCAAGTGATAGTTGTACTTTGGATCGGAAAATTCCAAAAGTTTGACAAAATCCATTGCTTTGTTGATCTTAAGAAACAAGTGCTCGAAGGCCCTATTCCAATGTTTCTGATCAGCGATGACAGTGGCTATTTTTTCGTTTTCGAGAATTTTTTTTTCCATCTGGATGTAATTTAAGAGAGCCGGTAGGGCGAATGTTTGCAGTGCTGTCTTTGGAAGTTGCTTGAAAATAACCAACTGCTGAATTGACAAACCAATTTCGAGACAATCGTCAAAATTGTACTGTTTACTGGAGTATTTCGGTGTATTCTCCTCAATTGTCAAGTCAAAGGAATAATTGTACTTTACAAAAGCCGAATTGTAGAGAATCGAACCAGCTTGTGCGTAAATTAGGTCCAATGAATTAATGAATGTTCCCCTAGAACCTGGAAATAGGGGAATTATCATTCCGTTGAGTATTCTTTCAACTAGGTCCACACTTAGAATTGCTGTTGAGGTGTGAAATTCCTTTCGGATACTACTTAGAAAAAGTCTCGTCTTATTGAGAAAAGTATCAATCCTTTGATTTTCACCTCCTCTTTTGTAAACATCGGCTAAAAATCCATAAATACTGCCGTACTCTTCGAAAACAATGCTACTTATCACATGATCAGTGAGCATTCTCTTGAAACTTTTTTCATACGTCGCATTTGTTTGTGTCAAAAAATTGTCATTTAATAAATATTGCGTCAAACGATTCGAGTATTCGTCGTGAAATTCATATTCGTTTAGATAGGAACCAAGTGAATTTATAATTGCTATCGAATTATTGGACTCTCGACTGTTTAGAAAAAAATTGAATAGCAAAAATGTTTTCAATCTTTTTAAATAAACAACACTGGGAATTGTCCCAATGGTATTTAAATTATGCGTAAAGTTTGCAATCTCCATATCCTTTCATGTAAATATTCTCCTATTCTGTAAAAAAAGATAATTGATAATTGATAATTGATAATTGATAATTGATAATTGATAATTGATAATTGATAATTGATAATTTCAAGCAAAGAAAAATATCAAATTTAAAATAAATAAATCTTTAACATTTTTTTAAAGGTAGAATTTTTTAAAATTGGAAATAATTATAATGTTTTGAAAACTTACGGAACTTTTTCTCACGATTCCAATTGTTTCCCAAACTTTTTGATAAAGAGGAGTTTAATAGAAATATGTATATATAACTATCATAGTGGCATATATATTTTTTTTCTATTCTTGTAATTATTCTTGACACATTTATTAAATATTGACATTAAGTTTGGTAATTTATGGAAATTGAAAAATTTTCAATTTAGATATATGTAAAAATTGTGAATTGACAGTAGGTTTAGGATATTGAACAAGTGTTTCTTGTTGAATATTAAAAAACATTTTTTTTTAATTTGTATATAAAATTTATTGGAACATTAATATTTGGGTCATCGAATATGATTTTATTGGAGGGGCTAGATGATGATTCAACATTTAGCGTCGAATTAATGGAGGAAACTTATTAATTTAACTTTTTGAAAAAACATATTCAACATATGCCGTTTAATTTTTCATGAACTGATGACCTATTTGAAAAATATAGATTTCTGGATAACCAAAGATCAAATTTTCAATTTTGCCTATTATCCAATTAAAAGAATTTTAAATTATTCCTGTTATCAAATTATAGCCAATTTCCAATTATGAATTTTATCAAATTATAGCCAATTTAGAATTTTGCCTTTTCTACATTATAAGTAATTTTCAATTTTGACTTTTATCCAATTTCACCAATTTTCATTTTACACATTTTATACAAATTAGACAATTTTAAACTTTTCCCTTTATTCCAATATAATCAATTTCCAATTTCGCCTTTTATTCAATTTAAAGAATTTCCAACTTTGCCTTTTATTCAAATTAATTAATATCCAACTTTGAATTTTATCCAAATTAACCAATTTCCAATTTGGCCTATCCTTTAATTTGACCAATTGCCAATATTTTTTTACACAATTCTACCAATTTCCAACTTTGCATTTTATCCAAATTATGAAATTTCCAACTCAGTCTTTTATCAAATAACCAATTTCCAACTTTGCCTTTTATCCAAATTATAAAATTTCCAACTCAGTCTTTTATAAAATAACCAATTTCCAACTTTGCCTTTTATCCAAATTAAACAATTTCCAACTCGGTGTTTTATCAAATAACCAATTTCCAATTTTACCTTTTATTAAATTTAACTTATTTACATTTCTGGCTTTTATAAATTTAACTAATTTTTAACATTGTCTTTTATCCAAATTAACCAATTTCAAATTTTGCCTTGTTTTAATTTATCCAATTTCCATCTTTGAATTTTATCCAAATTAAGTAACTTTAAACTTTGTCTTTTATCCAGTATTACCAATTTTTAATTTTTTCATTACACTGTTTTTTTATTCTACTTACACTTCACTTTCACTTTGCTTTCACTTTGTTTGAAAATTTATTTTCACTTCAATTCTATTTCACTTTTACTCACAATTAATTTTCATTCTACTTTTATTTCGTTTTCACTCAAAACTTTTTTAAATTTCTTACACTTCACTTTCACTTTACTCGCACTTTGACTCATAATTTATTTTCACTTTAATATCATTTCACTTTTACTTCAAATTTATTTTTACTCAACTTTTCCTTTACTTTTAGAGTTTCAGAGTACTTTCACATCTAATCAAATTTAATTTCATTTTTTTAAATGCAAAGTTACACAGTCTACAACGTTAGCCAATGAAAAAGTGAGGGGAAAATTAAATGAAAATAAACCTAGAGTAAATGTAAAAGTAGATTGCAAAAAATTTGTTATTAAAGTAAAGTGAAAATTAAGTTAAAATAAATTTTGAGCGAAAGGGAAGTAAAAGTGAAATGAAGATAAATATTAAGTGAAAGTGAAGTGAAAGTATAGAAAAAATAAATTTTGAGTAAAAATAAAATGACATTAACGTAAAAATAAATTTAGAGTCAAAGTGAAAGTACAATAATTGTAAAGTGGAAATGTAATCAAAAAAATTTTGAGTGAAAGTAAAGTAAAAGTGTAATGAAAATCAATTTTAAGTTAAAGTTAAGAGAAAATGGAATAAAAATAAATTTTGAGTCAAATTGAAGTGAAAATGGAGTGAAAATAAATTTTGAGTAAAAATTAAGAGAAAATGGAATGAAAAGAAATTTATATTCAAAATGAAGTGAAAATTAAGTAAAAATAAATTTTGATTGAGAGTGGAGTGAAAATAAATTTGGTTTGAAAGTGGAGTGAATATAAATTTTAATTGAAAGTGAAGTGAAAATAAATTTTGATTGAAAGTAAAGTGAAAATAAATTTTAATTGAAAGTGAAGTGAAACTAAATTTTGAGTGAAAGTAAAGTGAGAGTGGAGTGAAAATAAATTGTGATTGAAAGTTAAGTGAATATAAATTTTGATTGAAAGTGGAGTGAATATAAATTTTGATTGAAAGTGGAGTGAAACTATATTTTGAGTGAAACTGAAGGGAAACTAAATTTTGAGTTAAAGTAAAGTGAGAATGAAATGAAAATAACTTTTAGTTGAAAGTAAAGTGAAAATTGAGTGAAAATAAATTTTGAGTGATAGTAAAGTAAGAGTGGAGTGAAAATAAATTGTGATTGAAAGTGAAGTGAAAAGATATTTTGAGTGAAAATAATTTTTAATTGAAAGTGAAGTGAAAATAAGTTTTGAGTCTAAGTGAAGTGCAAATGAAGTAAAAATGAATTTTGAGTAAAATTTAAGTGAAAATGGAGTTTAAACAAAATTTTTGAGTTAAAGTTAAGAGAAAATGGAATAAAAAGAAATTTAGAGTCAAATTGAAGTGAAAATGGAGTGAAAATAAATTTTGAGTGAAAGTTAAGTGAAAATGGAGTGAAAATAAATTTTGATTGAAAGTTAAGTGAAAATGGAGTGAAAATAAATTTTGATTGAAAGTAAAGTGAATATCAATTTTGATTGAAAGTAAAGTGAAAATAAATTTTGATTGAAAGTAAAGTGAAAATAAATTTTAATTAAAAGTGAAGTGAAAATATATTTTGAGTGGAAATAATTTTTAATTGAAAGTAAAGTGAAAATAAGTTTTGAGTCCAAGTGAAGTGAAAATGGAGTAAAAATGAATTTTGATTGAAAGTAAAGTGAAAATAAATTTCAATTGAAACTGAAGTGAAACTAAATTTTGAGTCAAATTGAAGTGAAAATTAAGTAAAAATAAATTTTGATGGAAAGTGAAGTGAAAGTGGAGTGAAAATAAATTTTGTTTGAAAGTGGAGTAAATATAAATTTTAATTGAAAGTGAAGTGAAAATAAATTTTAATTGAAACTGAAGTGAAACTAAATTTTGAGTGAAAGTAAAGTGAGAATGGAGTAAAAATAACCTTTACTTGAAAGTAATGTGAAAATGGAGTGAAAATAAATTTTGAGTGAAAGTGATGTGAGAGTGGAGTAAAAATAAATTCTGATTGAAAGTGAAGTGAAAATATATTTTGAGTGAAAATAATTTTTAATTAAAAGTGGAGTGAATATAACTTTTGAGTCTAAGTGAAGTGAAAATGGTGTAAAAATAAATTTTGATTGAAAGTTAAGTAAAAATGGAGTAAAAATAAATTTTGATTGAAAGTCGAGTGAATATAAATTTTGATTGAAAGTGAAGTGAATATAAATTTTGATTGAAAGTGAAGTGAATATAAATTTTGAATATAAATTTTGATTGAAAGAGAAGTGAAAATAAATTTTAATTAAAACTAAAGTGAAATTAAATTTTGAGTGAAAGTAAAGTGAGAATGGAGTGAAAATAAGTTTTAGTTGAAAGTAAAGTAAAAATGGAGTGAAAATAAATTTTGATTGAAAGTGAAGTGAAAATGGAATGAAAATAAATTTTGATTGAAAGTGAAGTGAAAATGGAGTGAAAATAAATTTTGATTGAAAGTGTAGTAAATATAAATTTTGATTGAAAGTAAAGTGAATACAAATTTTAATTTCTTTCAAAGATTTTATTTATCCTTTATACATTATAGATACTAAAAATACATTACAATCCTTCTAGAAACAGCTTTATAAGAAATAAAAAATCTCTTCTCAATTGCATTCATCAAATTTTGTATTGATCTCAAACTATTAGCATCAAAAATGTCGTACAACACGCAAGCATTATCAACTTCTGGCGATTTTGAAAATCCTACATTTGTTAAGTTTCTATTCTTTTGCAATTCTTTGGGTTGTAAAATTGCTACCATCGAATTCCTTAGAGCCAGTGTTCTCAATGATGTTCCACTTGATGCCAACATTATTCTCGTTATCTCTTGAGTCAAATGTAAACCCAAAAACATCCGATTAATAATGTCTTGTAAACGAATTGCCTCCTTCACTGGACAATTATTCGTTGAATTGTATTCATTTCCAGCAACAATGCCTGCAGTGCATGCATAAAGTAGGGAAAAACAGTGAACTCTTTCTTTGAAATATTTATTTAATTTTGCTAGAAGTGTTTCGTTACTCTTGTTCATGTCAGCGTCTTGTACTTCCTTACAGTCAGCGAATATTTCACTATTCACTCTAAGTGGATGTTTGGCAGAAGCATTCGTGGAATTATTCTCTTGATCAGTTGCTGAAGCAAAATTATGATATTTGTAAAGAAATTTATTCATTTTGCTCTTGAACAATGTGTCTAGAGGCGACAATTTTCTACCATCATTAGAACATGTATAATTTTTTGGATTCTTGACATACTTTTCTGTTTCCACTTCTAGTTGTTCTTTGATTGAAAGATCACAATTTTCCACTATTTCCTCCCTGGCCAATGTGGAGTAATTTTTGAAATTATACACTGCCAGGTAGTATTGATATTTTGCATCTCTACGCATAATGGTATTTGAAAAGCTGAAAAATCTCTTCAATTTATTAAACAACATTTCATAGGCCTCATTCCAATGATTTTGATTCGTGACAATTTCGCTTATTTCCACTTGTTCAAGCTCAACTCTTCGTGTCTTGATATAATAAAAAATAGCCGGAAGTGCAAATATTCGAAAAGCCCTCCGGTCAATTTCTCCAGACATTATCAATTGATGCACTGCCAATCCAATTTCGAGACAATCATCAAAACGATAATCACTGTGATGAATATGTTGCGTTCCCCATTTCATTGTCGAACTGTAATTATAGTGGAACTCAACTAATTCAGCATTGTACAAATTAAAACCCGCGTGGGCGTAAATAAAATCCATTGAATATAAATTTAACATTCTTCGGTGTTCGGGAAATTGGGAAATAATCATTCGATGTAGTATAATTTCAATTGCATCCTCGTCGAGTACAAAATTTCCCAAACTATTCACTTCGTTTATTTCTTTTAATTTCAATTTTGCATTACGGACGAAAATTCTCATTGTCTGTTGCTTTTTTTTCATGTGTCGATAAACTTCTGCCATGAAACCATAAACATTTCCATAATTCTTAAAAACAACACAACCAATAATGTGATTGAATAAAATTGTTTTAAAATACTTTGAGTATTGTATTTCATCGGCATTATCAATGTCAAAATAAATATTATCGTTCAATAACCAATGAGTTAGGAAATTTAAGTGATTCCTATTGTTCTCGTTGATGTATAAATAATTTACAAATGAATTAATAATTGCCAATGAATTGTTTTTGTCATTAACGTCGAGATTGTAACTCAGGTGCATAAAGTTACTTAATCTTTGCAAATACGTGACAGTGGAAATTATTTGAATTGTATTTAATGTTATGTTTGAAGGATCCATTTTGGTTTCTAATCCCGATCATCCGAAATTGATCTGAAATTAATCCTTTTTTTTTAAATATCAATTAAGAAATTGAAAATAGATAATTATTAACATTGGACTTTTGTTCGTGTGTTAGAAATTAAAATTAAATTTAAACTTACAGATCTGTTAAATTTTATTGCAAATTGTCGAAAGACTAACAAACTGTTATTTGTAGAAGAAATAATTTTCTCTCTTTATATATATGTATGAAAATGGGATTATGTAATTTATTTCTGCTTTAAACATTTTTTGAGACACATTTGTTAAATATTGACTTGGTAATTTGAACAAACTGCGAAGAACTGTTAGATTATTTTTAAAAATTTAAATTTTTCACAATAATCCATTTGCGTCAAACAACACGTGTAGAAATTTTATTATTATTGATATTTTTTAAGTATTAAGAAACGATAAATATTTACATATTTATTATTTGATAAAAATTTTCAATTTCAGGCTTCACTATACACTTTCTCTTTCACTCAAAAATTATTTTCACTTCACTTTCACTTTAATTTCACCTTCAATCAAAATTTATTTTCATTCCACTAACACTTCAATTTCATTTCACATTTAATCAAAAATTTCTTTTTATTTCACTTTAAATAAAATTTATTTTCAATTCACTTTCAATAAAAATTTATATTCACTTCAATCTCACTTCACTTTCAATAAAAATTTATTCTTCTCCACTTTCACTTCACTTTCACTCAAAATTTATTTTCACTCCATTTTCACTTCACTTTCAATCAAAATTTATTTTTCTCCACTTTCACTTCACTTACATTCAAAATTTATTTTCATTTTACTTTCAATCAAAATTTATTTCCACTTCACTTTCAATCAAAATTTATTTTCACTTCACTATGAATCAAACTTAATTTTTACTCCATCTTCACTTCACTTTCACTGAAAAGTTATTTTTACTTCATTCTCACTTTAATTTCACTCAAAATTTATTTGCACTTCACCTATAATCAAAATTTATTTTTACTTCACTTTCAATCAAAATTTATTTTTACTCCATTTTCACTTCACTTTCAATCAAAATTTATTTTTACTTCATTTTCACTTCAATTTGACTCAAAATTTATTTTCACTCCATTTTCACTTCACTTTCAATCAAAAATTATTTTCACTCCACTCTCACTTCACTTTCACTCAAAATTTATTTTCACTTATTGTTTCACTTAACTTTCAATCAAAATTTATTTTCACTCCATTTTCACTTCAATTTGACTTTAAATTTATTTTCATTTCATTTTCCCTTAACTTTAACTCAAAATTTATTTTCACTCCATTTTCACTTCAATTTGACTAAAAATTTATTTTCACTTCATTTTCACTTCAATTTGACTTAAAATTTATTTTCACTCCATTTTCACTTCACTTTCAATCAAAAATTATTTTCACTCCACTCTCACTTCACTTTCACTCAAAATTTATTTTCACTTATTGTTTCACTTAACTTTCAATCAAAATTTATTTTCACTCCATTTTCACTTCAATTTGACTTTAAATTTATTTTCATTTCATTTTCCCTTAACTTTAACTCAAAATTTATTTTCACTCCATTTTCACTTCAATTTGACTAAAAATTTATTTTCACTTCATTTTCACTTCAATTTGACTCAAAATTTATTTTTATTCCATTTTCTCTTAACTTTAACTCAAAAAATTTATTCACACTCCATTTACACTTAAATTTCACTCAAAATTCATTTTTACTCCATTTTCACTTCACTTAGACTTAAAACTTATTTTCACTTCACTTTCAATTAAAAATTGTTTTCACTCACAATATATTTTCACTTCACTTTCAATCACAATTTATTTTCAGTCACAATATATTTTCACTTCACTTTCAATTAAAAATTATTTTCACTCAAAATGTATTTTCACTTCACTTTCAATCACAGTTTATTTTTACTCAAAATTTATTTTTACCTTAATTTCACTTCACTTTCACCTAATATTTATCTTTATTTCACTTTTTTTTGCTCAAAATTTATTATAACTTAATTTTCACTTCACTTTCATAAAAAATTTTTTGCAATCTACTTTTACATTTACTCTAGGTTTATTTTCATTTAATTTTTCCTTCACTTTTTCATTGGCTAACGTTGTAAAGTGGAGTAAAAAGAAATTTGAAGTAAAAGTGAAATGATATTGTAGGGAAAATGAATTATGAGTCAAAGTGCGAGTAAAGTGAAAGTGAAGTGTAAGTGGAATTTAAAAAAGTTTTGAGTGAAAACGAAATAAAAGTAGAATGGAAATTAATTTTGAGTAAAAGTGAAATAGAATTGAAGTGAAAATAAATTTTGAGTCAAAGTGAGAGTAAAGTGAAAGTGTATGTGGAATTAAAAAAAGTTTTGTGTGAAAGTGAAGTAAAAATGTAATAAAAATAAATTTTTTAATGAAATTGGAGTAAAAGTGAAGAGAAAATAAATTTCGAGTGAAAATGGAGTGAAAGTGAAGTGAAAGTAAAGTAAAAATGGAGTAATAGTAAATTTTTTAATGAAATTGGAGTAAAAGTGAAGTGAAAATAAATTTCGAGTGAAAATGAAGTGAAAGTGAAGCAACAGTAATGTAAAAATAGAGTGAAAATAAATTTTAATTGAAAGTGAAGTGAAAATATATTTTGAGAGGAAATAATTTTTAATTGAAAGTAAAGTGAAAATAAGTTTTGAGTCTAAGTGAAGTGAAAATGGAGTAAAAATGAATTTTGATTGAAAGTAAAGTGAAAATAAATTTCAATTGAAACTGAAGTGAAACTAAATTTTGAGTCAAATTGAAGTGAAAATTAAGTAAAAATAAATTTTGATGGAAAGTGAAGTGAAAGTGGAGTGAAAATAAATTTTGTTTGAAAGTGGAGTAAATATAAATTTGGATTGAAAGTGAAGTGAAAATAAATTTTAATTGAAACTGAAGTGAAACTAAATTTTGAGTGAAAGTAAAGTGAGAATGGAGTAAAAATATTCTTTAGTTGAAAGTAATGTGAAAATGGAGTGAAAATAAATTTTGTGTGAAAGTGATGTGAGAGTGGAGTAAAAATAAATTGTGATTGAACGTGAAGTGAAAATATATTTTAAGTGAAAATAATTTTTAATTAAAAGTGGAGTGAAAATAACTTTTGAGTCTAAGTGAAGTGAAAATGGTGTAAAAATAAATTTTGATTGAAAGTTAAGTAAAAATGGAGTAAAAATAAATTTTGATTGAAAGTGGAGTGAATATAAATTTTGATTGAAAGTGAAGTGAATATAAATTTTGAATGAAAGTGAAGTGAATATAAATTTTGAGTAAATGCGAAAGAGAAGTGAAGCCAAAGTTGAAAATAATTGGTTAAATTAAATAAAAGGAGACATTGTAAATTGTTTAAATTCGCAATATTTGTTTTGAATCCTCCGCACTGGTGCATAACTATTACAAAATATTTAATCTTAAGCCATAGGAATCATGAAAACATTTGTCTTTAATTTCTCCCTGTGATTCATAATCGTTATACTTTTGACATTATTTTAAAATTATTACATGAAATAGAAAAGAAAATACATAAATTTCTTTTATAATTATCGTATCCCTGATAGTTATCGATATTTCAGGAAAATTGAAAAAATCGTCTTTCAATCACCTCCAACAGATGCTCTAGGAAAAACAAGTCACCATCACGAAACATTGAATTAATTTCAAATTCATAATCAATTCCAGGATATTTTGAAATTCCCAAAGTCCAATGAGGAATACTTTTCAAATCAATCTTTTTCGCGTTCCAAAATATTTGTTCATTCTCGATTGCTGTCTGCATCGACGCCTTTAATCCAACTTTTCTCAAAGTTGTCTCAATCTTCGAAAGTAGGCGACGAGTCTCAATTGTTGTCAATTGTTGGTAAAAACCACCAAATTCAAACAGATCGTTCCAGTTAATGACTCCTGGTAGAGGACAATTATTTGTCGAATTCGCTGGAATTCCTTCAATCATCCTTACAATACAAGCAAACAACAATGATAGACAATGCGAATTGGTTGATTTATGCATTATTTTACAATTAACAAATTTTACACCCTTAATTGTGAAAATATTTAAACTACTCGTCAAAGTGGACTGAAGTTCTTCCTCATGTATTCTTTTTCTAAAGAGATAATACTTGAGGAACATGTTACTAGTTTGGGTCCTATAGATTTTTTCCACTGGTAACAATTTTTTCGAACCTAAACAACTGTAGAGAGATGGATTTTTTAAATACTTAGAGACTTCGAAATCGATTCGAGTCTCTTGGGAAAAATCGCATTTATCCCTTAGTTCTTCTTTTGCCAATGTGCTGTAATTTTTAAAATTTAACACAGCCTTGTAGTACTGATACTTTGGATCTGCATTTTTTGTCAAATTCACCAAATCGTGAACACTTTGCAAGTAAGTTAGTAAATAATGATAAGCAATTTTCCAATGTTTTGGATCTGTTACAATGTATTTAATTTTTTGAAATATAACTTTTTTCCTCTCCAAGTGAATGTAGTGAAGAATAGCCGGTAGGGCGAAAATTTTTAACGATCCCGCATCAATAATTCCGCTAATTGACAATTGCTCCACGGCCAATGCAGTTTTGTAAAATTTATCAAATTCTCTCAGTCCGGTAATATTTTGCTTCTTTAAATTACTTATCAATTTATATTGAGCTTTTCGAAAATTCGAACGATAAAAATAGTGACCAGCTTGTGTGTAGATAAAGTTCAGGGAATTAAGATAGAGATTTCTGAATGATTCGGGAAATAGGGGAAGAATTATGTCATGAAATATTCTTCCAATTGTCAGGTCATTAAGTTTTTTGGTCTTAAATTCCATTTTAGTTAGTGAGAATTTTAAGAGCTGGAGAAAAGTGTCGACTGATTGGTGTAGGTTTGTTCTTTGAACATGGTAGGCAAGAAAGCCGTAGATGTTTCCGTAATCAACAAAAACAACTGTTAAGATAATATGATCGAATAACAGTTTTTTAAAATCTTTATTGTATTTAATATTTTTATTATTCTCTTCGTCGTAGTAAACATTGTCGTTCAACAACCAATGGGTTAAAAAATTCGAATATACCTCTTGGGTTCCGTGGGTATTTAAGTAGGTTACAAAGGAATTTATTATTGCAAACGAATTGTTTGCGTCATTCAATTTTAGATTGTAGCTCAAATGCATGTAATTACTCAGTCTTTGTAGGTAAGTAACAATCGAAATTGTTTCAATTAGACTCGAATTTGACAAATTAGCGAGTTCCATAATGAATCTAAAATGAAAATTATTGGTAAATTTTTAGCAGCATTTAAACTTGGCAAATGTTTCTAAGGTCTACTTAGCTTTTATGAAAAAGGATGAAATTAATTATTAATTAATAATTAATATTCCTAAGGTCTAATTAGCTTTTTTGAAAAAGGATGAAATTAACAAAATTATTATTAAACTTACCGAAAGAATATAATTTTTGTAAATTGTCCAAATTTTAATGATCTACGTCTGGTGTTTTATGTATATTCTCACGGAAAGTCGTACAGCTTACAAAATCAAACAACAATTAATATACGATTCACGAACCAAAAAATGTAAAGTTCAAAGGAATCTAAACAGTTTTTTTTTTGTTAAATATTGATAAATAATTAAATTGAATAAATACACTTGAATTTAGTTTTTCGTAATTTTATGCTAATTTAGAATTGGAAATATTTGCAAATCTATAAATTATCAATTTCTTATTGACAGTAACAACAAATAGAATAATTAGAGAAAATTCAACAACTAGAATAGTTTATAATTTACAATTTTGTAATTTATATTTTTCTTAAATATTAATATTTATCAAGTGTCGGAAAATTTGCCTAATTTAGCGATAAAAAAAACATCTTCTGTAAACAAAATGATGTTTTTTTAAATATGTAAATTTCAAAAAAAATATTTAATTAATCTAACATTCATTCATAAATAATAAAAAGTTATAATAATGTCTTATTAAAAAAATTAATAAATAGACATTCGTCAACAGAAAATAACAATAAATTCATCCATCAAACTTCAGAGAAAACAAAGTTTGGAGTCATAACTAAAATAAACAAGAATTGAAATTATAATAAAGAATTTAGAATGAATAAAGTAAAATTAAATATCAAAATTTTAAATAAAAAAAATTTGAAAATTCGACTCGGAGCGATCGACTACTTCATGTTTTATAATAATTAAAGATAGAGTGATAATATCATTATCAATTCAATTATTATTTTCAAGAATTTTTAACTAAAAGTCTAAAATTCTTCTTAAAATCGATTATTTTTAATAATTTTCAAAAAAGTTCTTTGACAATTTTCAAATCCATTTCTTTACAAAAATTCGATTTTTCAATTATTTGTAAATTCTTCAATTAAAAATGTATTAGAAAATAAAAACTTCAAAAAATATAAAAAAAAATTCGCAATTAAAATTTCTCAAAAAAATTATTTCCACAGAATTGTTACTTAGTTAAAAAATATGAAAAATTCAAATATTCAAAGATTTGAATCTGAAAACCTTTTGAAAATTTAATTATTTCTCAAACATTACGCTCTAATACTTTTAATATTCAATTATAATGTAAAATTTTAACTGAAATCCATTTTTAAATCAATTTTAATGAGAAAATTCTACGAGAATTTCATTATTTAAATACAAAAAAACAATTTATTGAATAATTACATATGTTTCTTAAAATTGAATTCTTTTAAAGAATTGTATCAATCAATTTTCAAATAATTTGAATTCTTTTGCAAAATTTTATTAAAATAGATATTAAAAAAAATTAAATTAGGGAAAATTTTTGAAAATAATTGAAATTTTGAGAAGAAATTTATTGAATTTTTTGAAAATAATTCAATTTTAGAGAAGAATTTTATAATTTACAAAAATAATTGATAATTTAGGCAAAGAATTGCATTAAAAAATTTTGAATGCAATAATTTTATTCTTTAAAGAAATTTAATCAAAAATTTATTAAAAATAATATTTAAATTCTAATAAATAAATTTTAGCAAAGGTTATTAAAATAATTAAATTTCTTTGATAAATTTTAATAAAATTTTTAAGAATAATTACATTTTTCGAGGAATTCGATTAACATTGTATTAAAAATAATTGAAATTCTGCAATTAGCTTTATTATTCATCAAAATAATTGAATTCCTAATAAGAATTTTATTACTTGGGGAAAAAAATTAAATACCTGTAAAAATTTTATTATTTATGAAAATAATTCAATATTGCGAAGAAATTTATGAAAAAAAATTTGTAAATAATGCAATTCCTGTAAAATTGTTATTATTTTTTGAAAATAATTAAAGGTTTGTGTAGAATTTTAGTAGATTTTTATTTTAAATAATTGAATTCTTTTGGAAAATTTTATTAGAATAGTATAGATACCTATTAAAAAATCATTGAATTGAGGATAAATTTTGAAAATAATTGAAATTTTTCCAAGTATTTTATTAAAAATTTTTGAAAATAATTGATATTTCGAAGAAGAATTTAATTATTTCTAAAGATAATTGAAATGTTGACGAGAATTTAATTTAATTTAATTTAATTTTAAAAAAAAATTGTTAAAAAAAATACAATTATGATCACGAATTAAAATTTTAATTTATATTCTCATTCATTTTTATTATTAAATTTTAAAAAGTAGTTAATGTGTTTCTAATTAAATCCAATTCAAAATTTGGTACAGCAAAGCCAAAAACTAAATAAAATCAATAGATTTTTAATTTACCTAATAATTACTTTTTAGAATTATTAAAAAATAAATAAGACTTCAATTCCATTCATGTTATTAAAAAAATACTAAATAGTTAATTCTTATTATTTATTAATCAATACTCATTTAAAAAAATTGTGATAAATAAATAGAAAATTATGCAAAAAATACTACAAATTTTATAAAAACAATATGATTGTCAAAATTAATTACAAAATGAAAGTTAAAAAAAAATGTTAATGGAGAAATATAAATAGTTCAAATTACTTTATTTTTTATTCGATTTTAAATAAAGAAAATGATTATAAAATTTATAAATCAATATTATGAAAATTTCTTACTTTTTTTTATAAAAACAATATCTTTTAACCTTCTTTCTTCTTAAACAATAAAAAATTTTGATATTGAAAAATCGAAAAACTATAATTTTGATCTGTCAAGCAAAGTGTTTTGAAAAAGAAAATAAAAATAAAAGGATTTACAAAAACTAACTTCAAACTTCAAACTGAATGAAAGAATACGAAGATTATTATTATTATAATTATAATAATTATTAATTTTAGAACACATAAAACAACGTAAGAACGATTTAAATTTATTTTTCGCAGAATGATTATTTTTCATCGATTCGATTTCAATGAATCGTCAATAAATTGTTCTTGACTATTTAGTATAGATTGACAAGTGTTTTTTGGGCCACCTTACATTTAATATTGTAAATTGATAAATAGGCCTGCTTTATCGACATTGGAATTGCTCCCTGGAAAACAAGATGTCAGTATAGCACTCCTGTTTTTTCTCTGGAAAAGTTTAATGTTTTTCAAATTAATGAAGAAATCTTTATTTTTCAGAGCTATTATTATCATTAGTGTGTAATTCTTATTTTATTATTACTATCATTACTTACTAGAATTTTCAATGCGAAAAGTTCAAAATTACCGACAGTTGGTAACTTTTCTTCAGGGAAAATTTACATTACCTACTATTTTAGTTTTATGTTTACTTTTCCTTCACTTTAGAAAAATATTTAAGGCGGTGTCAAAGTCGATTGGATTTTTGCATTGAGCTTCGATGGGACAATCCAATCGACTTTGACACCGCCTTAAAGTCAATGTTTTTTTTGTGTATTATACGAGAGAAGAAATTTATTTACCTTTTGCAATGGATCCTGAATCGTGCTTCGCGCATGCGTTCCAATTTGGCGGGAAATTCAATCCCCCTCCTCTCAGTTCTATTCGGAATGCATCATCTGCTAATTTCTCTCTCTCTCTCTCTCTCTCTATTCCTCTTTTCGTTGCTCAAGCTCCTCGAGTGAATTTCATGATTATTTCACCATTTGGCGCACTGTGTTGAGTTTCCGCTGGAAATATATATTATTCGTTATCGAGACGCGCATGATTCACAAATACACACGCAAAGTTTTTGGAGGAGTTGTGTGTTGGGTGGTGTGTGCGGCGAAGTCCCAGATCGTCTCCCGCCGGATCCAAACGAAATGTGTCGTCTGCCCTCGCGGGCGGCAGTCGCTCGGAAGCGAGCGATCGTCCCTCGTGTTGTTTTTACGCCGAGGTATAGTCTCTAAAATAGAGAAACACAGGTGTGAGTGTGTGTATATTAATTCCCGGTCGCCGGCAAACACATTTCCTCCTCCTCCTCCTCCTCTTCTCTCTTCTCCCTCTTCTTAAAAATATAAACATAAAAGTGTCGTGTCGTGTGTGACCATATATACATATATATATATATATATATTTATACAAAAAAAAGAGAGAAAAACACAGGAGTGAGAGAGACAGCAAGAAAATATGGCCGCTACCGGTGCATCCTTACGTGCAATTTTAATCCTAAGGTTTGAAATGACGCGTGTGTTTAGTGGCAGTCCAAATTTAACGGTAGTCAGAAAATATCGAAACGTTAGTTTCATTAATTTTTTTTGCACAAAAATTTTTAAATACATAAAAAATAATTTTTTATTCTCAAATACATACAGGTATGACAAAATTCAAGAAGAGGTTATATTTTATCTCTATTTACGTTTTCACTCACTTCAATTCAGGCTTATTTCCAGGAACTCACTTGTCCCCCCCCCCACTCTCTTCTAGTTTTCTTTTTTTTTGTGGTAATTTTTAGTCTTTTCTTGTTTTTTTTCTCAAAATTTTTTTCCAAATCCTTCTTTCAAAATGGCGCCTTTTGGATTTAAAAAAAATATTCTTTTTTTTTTAAAAAAAGAATATTCAGGTAAAAAAAAAGAATTCAGGTAAAAAAATATTGAGGTCAATAAAAAAGTTTTTATTTTACTTGGTGCCGAATATGATGATCGCAAGGACCAGTTTAGCAACTTCTCCCTTTTAGTTTATAATCCTCTTCTCGGTATCATGATTCTAACCAGTGAAATTTAACCTTCACCTGTCATAATGAACGAATATGGATATATTATATATATATATATCATTAAAAGTTTCTTCTTAAGGAAATATTATTTTTTTTTATATTATAAGTGGAGGAGGAAATTAAATAATTTAACCCTAAAAATTGTTCGTTGATATTTGTTTTTTTTTGTCGAGGGTTGTAAGCTAAACATTATGAGGAGCGTAGAAAAATTAGGGGGGGGGGGTGTTAGAAGGGAAATTCCTTTTAAAGGGGATGGATTTCTAAGTTAATGGAGTTTATATAGTTTATACTGGAAATTTAATAAAATTGTTTAATAAACTACTTCTTAGGTCGCAGTTTTAAATCGTTTGAAAAAATTTTAACTTTATTAAAATTTTAAAAATGAAAGTGAATAAGAATTTTAATTTTAAATTTTAACCTCAATAGAATGCAATTTTTAGGATGTTACCATTTTTTTTTAAATTTTTTATTCAAATTATTCTCTTATATCATTCCCTTCTTACGTTACTTACTCTACTAAAATAATATATTTGAGTACCGTTTTAAATAATTTCAATTTTAACATTTTTAAAAAATTTTATTTTTATATTATTCTTTAAATTTTATTTTAACAATTTTTTTTTTTAAATTTTAATTTAAAAATCTTTTTTAAACTTAAATTTTAATTTAAAAATCTTTTTTAAACCTAAATTTTAATTTAAAAATCTTTTTTAAACTTCAATTTTAATTTAAAAATCTTTTTTAAACTTCAGTTTTAATTTAAAAATCTTTTATAAACTCCAATTTTAAAATTTTAATAATAATAATTTTAAACTATTCGGAAAATTTTAACTTCATTATATAAGATTTTATAAATGAAAGTACGTAAGAATTTTGAATTTAATGTTTATTTAAAATTTTAATTTCATATTTTTAAAAAATTTTAATTTAACATAATTCCATTTTTAAAATTTAATAATAATACTAATAATGAAAGATACTTATTTGCAGCTCCTTTGGCTTAATTTAAAAGAAGGAATTTTTTTTTATTAACTTTCGGTTTTGTCCGAAAAGAAAAATTAAATTTTTTAACTAAACACAAAGGCATAAATAATTTTAAAAAAGACCTCTAGGTGCCTAAGGATGTAAATAAATAATGGATAATTATTTATTATTAACTAAAATAATAAATGATGAATAATTATTTATTGTAAATTGAAATAATATGTAAAAAATATTATTTTCAATTGAAATTAAATAATTAATTATTGTGTTTGATAAAAAAAATAATTTTTTTTTATGTAATAGAACCAAAAGAAGAAGAAAAAATTAATCTCGCTAAATTAGTTATTTTCGTGCGTGAATAAATATTTTGTGTCATCACTTTCGCATGTTTGTGTATATATATAAATTGTTTTCTTAACGTTTCCCATTTCCTTTAATTATATATATATATACTTAATATCGGACGCGTTGAATTTCGTTTAGTGTCGACTTCACATTATCACATTCGAGTGTAATGACCTGTGCTCTCTTAATCACGCAAGTAACGTTCTAAGTTCGATTTTTTTCCCTCCTGAACTTCTACATTTTTTTCCTCTATTTTTTTTTCTCTCATTCCATTATCAAAATTAAAAGCTCACATTAACTTTTGCATGCAGAATGCAATCGTAAAGTTTAAATTTAATTTTCTAAAGTTTGTTTTTTGAGGGAAAAATTGAAAATTTTATATAGTATAAATAAATTGATGGCAAATAATAAGAAATAATAAAGCAGAAATTAAAAGTCCGTAAAAGTCCGTTTTTTTGAAAAAAGCTCCGTAAAGTTCGTAATTCGGTTGAAAAAGATCCGTAAAGTACGTAAATTATACGATATAATTTTGATAATTTTAGAGAAATTACAAATGATTGAAGGAATTCAATTATTTTCCAAACTAATAAAATTCTCCGCAAAAATTCAATTATGTTCAAAAATTTTTTAAAAATTCGCGTCAACATTTCAATTATCTTTAGAAATGATTAAATTCTTCTTCGAAATATCAATTATTTTCAAAAATTTTAATAAAATACTTGAAAAAATTTCAATTATTATTTTCAAAATTTTTCCTCAATTCAATAATTTTTAATATGTATCTATACTATTCTAATAAAATTTTCCAAAAGAATTCAATAATTTAAAAAAAAATCTACTAAAATTTTACACAAACCTTTAATCATTTAAAAAAAAATAATAACAATTTTACAGGAATTGCATTATTTTCAAATTTTTTAAAAAAATTTCTTCGCAATATTCAATTATTTTCATAAATAATAAAATTTTTACAGGTATTTAATTTTTTTGGCAAATAATAAAATTCTTATTAGGAATTCAATTATTTCGATGAATAATAAAGCTAATTGCAGAATTTCAATTATTTTTAATACAATTCTAATCGAATTCCTCGAAAAATGTAATTATTCTTAAAAATTTTATTAAAATTTATCAAAGAAATTTAATTATTTTAATAACCTTTGCTAAAATTTATTAATTAGAATTTAAATATTATTTTTAATAAATTTTTGATTAAATTTCTTTAAAGAATAAAATTATTGCATTCAAAATTTTTTAATGCAATTCTTTGCCTAAATTATCAATTATCTTTATAAATTATAAAATTCTTCTCTAAAATTGAATTATTTTCAAAAAAATTTAATAAATTTCTTGGCAAAATTTCAATTATTTTCAAAAATTTTCCCTAATTTAATTATTTTTAATATCTGTTTTAATAAAATTTTGCAAAAGAATTCAAATTTTGTTTGAAAATTGATTGATACAATTCTTTGAAAGAATTCAATTTTAAGAAACATATGTAATTATTCAATAAATTGTTTTTTTGTGTTTAAATAATAAAATTCTCGTAGAATTTTCTCATAAAAATTGATTTAAAAATGTATTTCAGTTAAAATTTTAGATTATAATTGAATATTAAAAGTATTAGAGCGTAAAGTTTGAGAAATAATTAAATTTTCAAAAGGTTTCAGATTCAAATCTTTGAAAATTTGAATTTTTCATATTTTTTAACTAAGTAACAATTCTGTGGAATTAATTTTTTTGGAGAAATTTTAATTGCGAATTTTTTTTTATATTATTTGAAGTTTTTATTTTCTAATACATGTTTAATTGAAGAATTTACAAATAATTGAAAAATCGAATATTTTAAAGAAATGGATTAGAAAATTGTCAAAGAACTTTTTCGAAAATTATTAAAAATAATCCATTTTAAGTAGAATTTTAGTTAAAAATTCTTGAAAATAATAATTGAATTAATAATGATTTTATTACTCTATCTTTAATTATTATAAATCAGTTCGAGTCGAAGACTCGGAGTTATCGATATCTTCATGTTTTTTTTAGTTATGAAAAAATCTAATTTATAGTTTTAAGTAAAATGTTCTCTTATATATTTTTGTCAGTAATTGATCCGTAAATGGTCCGTAATTTTTAATTTTTGGTCCGTAAAGTCCTTATTTTTAAATACTTTCATTGGTTTGAGCCCTGAGTAAATGAATTAATGAAAATTCGTAAGAAATAATAAAGCAAAAATGAAGAAGTAAAGAATTAACAAAGAGTGGAGTAATGAAGTAAATAAATAAAAAAAGTGGGAAATAATACAGCGAGAAGTAAAAATGATAAGAAGGAAAAATAGTTCTTTGGTGAGATTTGAAGTTTAGAATGTTACGCCATCTGGGACGCAGCTTCAAAATTGGAACCTTTAGATTCACTCGGAGTGGTAACGTAAACATTCGAGTGTTTCATGCCTAACCTATGGTGTATACTCAATACGGAAATTTTGCCGTATTATTTTATTTATTTAATATAGCCGGACACTAAAACAATCAATTTTTTTTCAATTACAAATTTTATTTCCGTTTTTGAATGAGTAGATTTAAGCTTTATTGATTTTCTCCGTATTTACATATGCGGGGAAAGTGGACGTGACTGTTAACACGTATCCCTATATAAAAAGGAAAAGTTCCCGACTCAACTACTCAGCCACTTTATTTCAATGCTGCTTTAAAAACATTTTCTCGGAGAAAAATTTTATTTCGTGTACTTGTTTGCTGAAATTTTTTTTTTTAATCAATAGACCAAAAATTAATTAAGGAACAATTTCCACGTGCTTCTTATATATACTTTACTATATGGAAAAACGTCACATATGGCCTTAAATGGTTCTATAGAAAATCTACACAAGTTATGAAATTCAAATAATCAAATCAAAATAAAAGAAATGAAGGACGAGTTGATAAGGAAATGATAAAAAAAATGTCATAACCTCGAAATTTCGTGCGCGTCACATTTGGAATGTAATTGTTGCGTAATTTAGAAATATTGATGAATGAAAATAGAGTAAAAAATAATACTTGTTTAACCCATTAAAAGTAGTATTGATAATACAAAACTCGAATATAATTTTCATTAATTTAATTTTAAGGAAAATACGTACAAAATGCGTTGAAAACTAGATTCGCCGTGGATTATATAATTAACTGCGCTTGCGTCACTTTGACTCGCTCATTGGTAGAAAAGAGCGCGCTTATTTAAAATGCTTTAAATTTTTGAATGAAAAAATTTAAGAAAATACTAAAAAGTATAATAATAATCGAAGAAAATAATTGTTTCGAAGGAAAATAATATTTTCCAATCTACCACAATATTTATAATTGAAAGATAAAAGAAAATAATAATAAAAATTTCTACAATTTCTATTAATTTATGAATAATAATAATAATAATAATAATAATAATAATAATTATAATAATAATAATAATATTAATAATAATATTAATAATAATAATTTTTCATATGAAAATATTTTTCTTTTCTCAAAATGAACTTAAAATGAGTAAAATTTTTATTATTTTAAAAGTATAGCAATTTAAACAACACCATAAGAAGTAAAGAAAAAGAATTTAAGATGCCTACATCGTTGTCTGCTTTTATTTTTTGTGAGATAAAAAAAGGAAGCATTTACTACGTTACAATATAGACACATATATGTGCAGTTTTATTCTTATGTATATGTGAAAGGCACTGGAAGCACAAGTGAATATTTAAAAAATAATTACCGTGCAGTAACCTCTCTGATAATTTTTATTTCTGAAACAAAAATTCTTTTGTGAAATTACTTTTTCTTTTGTAACATAAATTTTTTGCATTTCAAGAAATTATTATTATTATTATTATTATTATTTTGTCAAATTAATTTTACGAGGCCTTTAAACAGATTGTAAAATTAATTTGACAAAATATTTAATAATGGACGTAATAAATTATTTAAAAAAATAAATAATAATAATAATAATAATTACTATTATTAGCAGTAGTATTTTTCTTAACATTATTATTATTATTATTATTATTATTATTATTATTATTATTTTAACAAATTTTAAAAATTGGAAAGTAATATTTAATTAAATTTTAATTAAACAACAAATTAACAATTAATAATAATAATAGTAGTTTAGCAACAATAATACTAATAAATAATAATAAGAATAATATTTTGTTAACTAGAAAAAAATATTTAACTAAAAATTTCTATTTTTAAAAACAAAATATAAAAAATAGTTAGAAAACACATTGAACAGAAAGAAATACAAAATATTAAACTTGAAAAATAAAATTAAAATTATAAACATTTAATTTAGAAGAGAAATTTTAAAATAATTCATTTTTTTAAAGATTGTTTTTTCTTTAGTTTATTTTTTATTCTCTAAACATAGACAGTTACTCAAATTACGTTTGCGAACACCAGATCATCCTCACTCACCCCCTACTTACTCCCACTCATTCTCCGGTCTGAAAATAATAATAAAAAAAAAATACAGCAAAATTCCTCACCAGAATAGATGTGCCAAGCTAGACTCGGTTAATATTCGTTTTTCAATTTTGACACATCTTTCGCTACTAACATTTTAAAAACACTTTTGCGTAGATATTATATTTAAAAAAAAAATAAAATTCCCCAATGATATTGAAAAAGAAATTTTTTTTTTGCAAAACTTATTAAACTTTGAAAATAAAAATTTGAATGCGAAAAAATTAATTTTTTAGAAGTAAAAAAAAGAAGAAATATCAATAATCTCTTTTTCAGAACTAAAAATTAGTAATATAAAATTAAAAATTAAAATAATATTAAAACTAATGTTTAGGAACTTTTAATTTTTAAAATTAATGTTCTAATGAATTGTAGTTTAATTTTCTCCGCCATATTGGATCCGCCATTTTGAATTTTTAAATTCTGTAGTTTTAACTTAAAATTTATGTTTAGAAACTTATAATTTTTTCAATTAATGTTTTAATCAATTTCAGTTCAATTTTCTCCGCCATATTGGATCCGCCATTTTGAATTTTTAAACTCTGTCATTTTAACTTAAAATTAATGTTTAGCAACTTTTAATTTTTTAAATTAATGTTTTAATCAATTTCAGTTCAATTTTCTCCGCCATATTGGATCCGCCATTTAGAATTTTTCAATTCTGCCATTTTAACTTAAAATTTATGTTTAGAAACTTATAATTCATAAAAATAATGTTTTAGTTATAAATAGTAAAAATGTATTAAGTTTTGAGTTATTATTATTATTATTATTATTATTATATTATTATTTAATAGTATTATTTTTAATGTTTTTATTATTATTATTATTATTATTATTATTGATTATTACCTTTTTTTTAAATAATACTATTTATAATAATTCAAAGTACAGTTATAGTGAATAATAATTTAAATATTGAAAATTTTTTTTTTTCAAATACATTTTTATTTGCATTTTGGGTAAAAATAGAAATTTAATTTTCTGTCTGTCGTCGTTGCTTTACACCTTGTATTGAAAAAAGTGACATTTCTTGCGCGATAAATTAGGACAAGTGTTAATGCCACAGGTCTATGAATGATTCATTATTAGAAAAGGAATAATTTTCAAGTCTCTTGTAATCCGATTTTCCATATTAGAGCGCTTCATTATTCCTCGCAAGTGGTTTTTTTTATTATGAAAAAAAAAAAATTCCGGTCTTCACTTATAAATCATTTTGTTTGTCTCACGGACAATTCAAATTTATTAAATAATATAATTATAAAAATTTTAACATATATATATATATATATATGTTAAAATTTTATATATATATTATATTATATATATTACATTATTTTATATATATATATATATATATATATATATATATAATTATAAAAATGTAACTTATAAAAATTTTATCACCTCCATAGTTATTAAAAATTGGAATTAATAAAAAATTAACACAAGAAAAAATAATAAAATATTTTAAAAAAATAAAAAAATCGTACCTAAGGTAAAAAGAAATTAAACAAATTTTTATTTTTTTATTATTATATTAATAATAATAATAATAATAATAATAATAATAATAATAATAATAATAATAATAATAATAATAATAATAATACTAATACTAATAAAAACAACTAAAAAATATTGAGAACGACCGATATTAATAATATTGATAATAAAAAAAAATATATAAATTAAAGTTTAAAAAAAAGGAAAAATTTATAATTAAAATTAAAAATGAATGAAAAAGAAAGTTTTACAACATTAAATAATAATTAATTGCAAGAAGTGTTGGTAGAGAAGAATAAAATTATTCACGAGGAATGTGAAAGATCAATGGAACACGTGAGTTGTACGTATTTGTAAATCATTCTGAGGTCGACTTTATATTGTGAGTCATCAAAAACATTCATCCTCTCATAATGACACAATTTCTCAAGAAACAATCGTTTTTTTTCCTATATTTATATATATATATGAAAAAAAGGGAGGTAAAGATGTTAGTCTGCTTCTAAATATAATGATGAATTAATTTTCCTATATGTGAAGGAGTCGAAAATTATTTCGGTAGTCATTTGCCATTTATTAACAATTGACACTATTTATAAATTATAAGCCATTTGACGTTAAATGACATTTGCCATTATTTGCCATTTTTTGCCATTTGTCATTAATTGCCATTTTTCAATTATTGACAATAATGGTCATTTGACATTAAAGTGACATTTGTCATTAATTGCAATTTTCTATTAATTGTTGACATTTTCCACTAATTTATGTATTAAAAGTCATTTGCCGTTAAATGACATTAATTGCAATTTGCCATTAATTGCCAATTGACACTATTTACATGTTAAAAGCCATTTTTTAAAAATTGTCACTTGTCACTAATTTATTTATTATAAGCAATTTGACATTAATTACCATTTGTCATTAATTGCCGTTTATTAATATTAATTGCCATTAACTGACATTAATTGTCATTAATTGCCATCAACTGACATTAATTGCCATTTTTGCTATTTATTGTTATTAATTGCCATTTATTGCCATTTATTGCCATTTATTTCCATTAATTGCCATTAATCGCCATTAATTGCCATTAATTGCCATTTATTAATATTAATTGCTATCAACAGACATTAATTGACATTTATTGCCATTAATTGCCGTTTTTGTTATTAAGTGCCATTAATTGCCATAAGTGACATTTATCGCCATTAACTGACATGAATTGCTATTTATTGCCATTAATAGCTATTAATTGCCATCAACTGACATTAATTGCCATTTTTGCTATTTATTGTTATTAATTGCCATTTATTGCCATTTATTGCCATTTATTTCCATTAATTGCCATTAATCGCCATTAATTGACATTAACTGCCATTAATTGCCATTTATTGCCATGTATTGCCATTAATTGCTATTCATTGCCATTTTTGCCATTCATTGCCATTTTTGCCATTAATTGCCATTTATTGCCATTAATTGCTATTCATTGACATTAATTGCCATTAATCGCCATTAATGGACATTAATTGCCATTAAATGCCATTTTTCTTTAATTGACATTAGCTCTAAATTTGTAGGTAAAATCGTTTCTAGCGTCCAAATCGATTTTCATAAATTCCACATAAATTTTGTTCCTGTCTGCAAGCTCATCAATTCAGTGGCCAATCTTGTGGTGAAGATAAAAATTTTGAAATCATGTAAAGCTTATGTTTGATTTTTATCCAGTGTTTCCGCTTTCTTGGCTCTCAATTCCACGCAATTTTTGTATTTTTTTTTATTGATGGCCTCCATGTCCAACTGAGAAAGCACTAAACTAATAGAATCCTCGCTTTTGCTGACGCTTAAAAACCCAATGTACTGCCTCTCTCTTTCTCTCTCTTTTTCTCTCTCGCGTTTTCTCTCCTTCTTCCACGATGTTCTGTGGTACTGCAAAATGTATTTTAGAAATTTAGCATCACCCGCAGAATCTGTGGTGATAAAAAAGAAAAAAAAATCTTCAGCTTCCTCCACTGAGATAAGATTTTGTAACGTTTTTTTTTGTCAAAAATAAAATTTTAAAAAATTTAAAAATTTAATATTATTGCCGTTATTATTGGGATCAAAATTCTATTTTCACGCAAATTTTTTGGTTTTAGGGGAAAAATTCGATTTGCAAATAATTAGTAAATAGAAAACTTTATTTATGTTCTGTTTTTAAAATTAAAAGAATTTTCTTTATTCTTTTGAATTAAGAGAATTTTTTTTATTCTTTTGAATTAAAACAATTTTTTTTCATTCTATTCAATTAAACAAATTTTTTATTCTTTTTTGTTTCAATGATAAACAAATTTTTTTCTATTCTTTTTAAATTAGAAAAAAATTTTGTTACATTTTATCTTCAATTAAAACTTTTTTCTCTTATTCTTTTTCAATTTAACACATTTTTTATTCTTTTTTGTTTTAATGAATATTTTTTAATGAAATTTTTAAAGAAATTTTTAATGACATTTTTTTTATTCTTTTTAAATTAAAAAATTTTTTTTTTTTAATTTTTTACAACTTTTTTTAAATATAATTATTTTAATTTTGTTTTCAAACTTTTCTAAGGTAAAACTTACATAATTGTTGATCTGGAATAGAGGGCTTTAATTTTATAGTTTTTTAAATCATTAGAGACTCTATTACTTTCTTATCATCTTGACACGAATCCAATCTGATCTCATGATAAGAAGAAAATATTTCTTGTTCTGCATTAAGAACTTGAGACACAGGAATCAGGAGAACTATAAATAACAATAAATTCAATTTGAAACCGTAATGAAAATCTATTTACATTCTATTGAATTTTTGTTTGAAAACTATTTTTTCACTTAATTTTTTATTTCATTAATAATCGAATTTTTTATTTTATTAAATTAAATTTTTCTAAAAATTGATAATTCAAAAATTCATATGAATGGCATTTTTTTAAATGTTAATTTAAAATTTGGCTAGAAGATTAATATAAATAATTTTTTTTTGAATTTTGTTAATATAAATTATGAAAATTGAATTTAGGATAAATTTTAGAGCGTAAAAAATCGTTCCACTTATTAAAAAAAAATAAATATTTTTATTTTATTAAGAAGATTAAGAAGCTTTTGTTAAAATACATTCAATAAAATTTATTTCTTAAATAAATAATATTTTTAATAATTAAATAATAATTTATTATTTATTTTTTTATAAATTAATTTTCATTGTTTTTAATTTTTTCAGTGTTTGTTTATTTTTATTTTTACTTTTCTTTATTTTTATTTGATTTTATTATTTTTATTTGATTTTACTATTTTTATTTGATTTTACTATTTTTATTTGATATTTTTATTCTCATCATATTTTTTCCCCCATATACAGTTAAAATATTTTACGGTACATTAAAATCAATATAATGTTAGCAAATTGATCGTTATAGTTCTAGAATAAAATATATTTTCTGATGTATAAATTCTATTGCAGATGAGAAATTAATCTTTGAAGCAAATTTTTTCCTCACTCCCTTATTCTTGTTCGAATATCATTTTTATCCCCAACAAGATAAAGTAGTATTTCGATGGAGGACCCTTGGGTGTGATTTCTCTCCATTTATATTGTACAAGCAATGACTGCAACTTAAAATATAATATATTTTCATACAAAATAGCTTGGAGAAAAATCTTTTCTTTCTGTAAAAAATTTCTTGATTTTTACAAGCGAAAAAAAAATAATAATTAAAGTCGGTAATAAAATTAAAAGAAAAATTCTTTTTTTTCCTAATTTTTATATTTCATGATTATAAAATTATTTAAAAATTATTTCTAGATAATCATTTTTTAAATTTAAAGTAAATTATTCGAAAAACATTAAATAAAAAATAAAAAATTTTTTTTTTATCAAAACAATTTTTTTCCATTAATAAAACTAATTTTTTGCAAAAAATGTATTTTTTAATTTTATTGGGGTCAAATTTTAAAGTAAATTATTCAAAAAAACATATAAAATATTAAAAAAACACATTTTTTAAAAACTCAATTTTTTTTCATACAAAATATTAATTTTTTCCAAAATGAATTTTTAAATTTCATTGTGGTCAAAATTTAAAGTAAATTATTCAAAAAAATTTATTTTATAGAAAACAATTTTTTTTTCATATTATGCAAAACATTAATATTAATTTTTTCCAAAATGAATTTTTAAATTTCATTGTAGTCAAAAGTTAAAGCAAATTATTCAAAAAAAAACATAAAATAATTAATAAAAAAACACATTTTTAAGAAAACAACTTTTTCATATGCAAAACATTAATTTTTTCCAAAATAAATGTTTAAATTTCGTTGTAGTCAAAATTTAAAGATAAATTATTTTAAAAACCTTTTTTTTTTAAGAAAACAATTTTTTTTCAAATGCAAAATATTAATTTTTTCCAAAATGAATTTTTAAATTTCATTGTGGTCAAAATATAAAGTAAATTATTATTTAAAAAAACGCTTTTTTAAGAAAACAATTTTTTTTCATTTGCAAAACATTAATTTTTTCTAAAATGAATTTTTAAATTTCATTATGGTTAAAAAGAACGTAAAGTGAAATGAAAAATTTATTTTTTAAATTTTCGGTTAAAAAAACTGTGCTTTCTGGAGAAAGAGGAAAATTGCAAGAAAATTTTTAGAGCGAATAAAAAATAGGATGAAAAAAAAATTTTCTCATTTTTTTTTTTGTTGCTAAAGTGAAGTTATTCTATTGTGTAATGAATACGAGATGCTGGATAAATCATGTATAGCTGCTTAGAGTTTTCATTATTACCTTCTTTTGAAAAAAGTATGTTAGAATCTACTTCACTGAATTGTTCGAAAAGAGAGTCTCAAGTTGTTCTAAAGACCCTTTTGATCATGAAAGTTGTTTTTTTCCGTTTAAAAAAAATGTTCGAAATTTCATTTATTTTATTATTTTATTATTTTATTACTATTATTATTATCATCATTATCATTATTATTTTTATTATTATTATTATTATTATTATTATTATTAACATTATTATTATTATTATCATTATTATTATTTTTTTTTAAATTTCTACTTGTTTACTTTTTCAAAATTTTATTTACTTTATTTATTTACTTATTTTTACATATTTTCACATTTTTACATTTTTACATATTTTTCATTTCATTTTATACCTGAAATTAATGAATTTTTTAAAATCCTTTCGCCATTTTGAATTTTTAAAATCTGTTAACAAATTCGAATTCAGTGACCCTAGAAACCCCCGACTGGTGAATTTTTAACGATTTTAACCAAGTTTTTAATTTTTTCTTATCGCCAAATTGGATCCGCCATTTTGGATTTTTAAATACTCTAATTCCAAATGAAAATTCATGTTTAACAACTTTTATTTCTTCAAAATTAATTAATGTTCAAAGCAATTTTAAGTTAATTTTATTCTTTCGACATTTTGGACTTTTTAATACTTTCAATGTACATCAAAATTTATGTTAAGATTTTTTTTTATTCTTAAAAATAATATATTAAGCAATTTTAGTTTAATAATTAGCCATATTGGATGCGCCATTTTTTATTTTTAAATACTGTCATTCTACACCAAAATTCATGTTTAATTTTCGTAAAGAATTTTGAGTTTGAACTTTTAATTCATAAAATTAATGTTTTAATCAATTTCAGTTCAATTTTTTCCTCCATATTGTATCCGCCATTTTGAATTTTTAAATTCTGTCATTTTAACTTAAAATTTATATTTAAAAACTTTTAATTTTTAAAATTAATGTTCTAATGAATTGCAGTTTAATTTTCTCCGCCATATTGGATCCGCCATTGAGAATTTTCATATTCTGCCATTTTAACTTAAAATTTATGTTTAGAAACTTATAATTCACAAAAATAATTTTTTATTTATAAATATAGTAAAAATTTATTAAGTTTTGAATTATTATTATTATTATTATTATTATTATTATTATTATTATTATTATCCTTAGGATTATTATTAGAAATATTATTCTAATTATTCCTAATATTCTTAATATTACTTTCTGCCGCCATATTGGATCCGCCATTTTGAATTTTTAAATTCCGTCATTCTGAACAAAAATTAATGTTTAGCAACTTTTAATTTTTAAAATTAATGTTTTGATCAATTTCAATTCAATTTCTTCCGCCATATTGGATCCGCCATTTTGAATTTTTTAATTCTGTAGTTTTAACTTAAAATTTATGTTTAGAAACCTATAATTCCCAAAAAGAATATTTTAGTTATAAATATAGTAGACATTTATTAAGTTTTGAATTATTATTATTATTATTATTATTATTATTATTATTAGGATTATTATTAGGATTATTATTAGAAATATTATTCTTAATATTCCTAATATTTTGAATATTAATTTCTTCCGCCATTTTGAATTTTTAAACTCTGTCATTTTAACTTAAAATTAATGTTTAGCAACTTTTAATTTTTAAAATTAATGTTTTGATCAATTTCAATTCAATTTCTTCCGCCATATTGGATTCGCCATTTTGAATTTTTTAATTCTGTAGTTTTAACTTGAAATTTATGTTTAGAAACCTATAATTCCCAAAAAGAATTTTTTAGTTATAAATAGTAAAAATGGATTAAGTTTTGAATTATTATTATTATTATTATTATTATTATTATTATTATTATTATAATTTATTATTATTATTATTATTATTATTATTATTATTAAGATTATTATTCTCATTATTCTTTACATTCTTAGTCTTAATATTATTATTAAGATTATTATTCTAATTATTCCTAATATTCTCAATCTTAATATTATTATTATTACCTTTTATTCATTTATTATTTATTTATTTTTTTATTGAAAAAAGTTATTTTTTTGTATCAATTTATTCACCACAAATTATAATATAATTTTTGTAAGTGAAAAATAAATTACTTGTAAAGTCACTTGAGATTTTGAATAGACTATATATAAGCGCAGGTTTGCGTTACATTGTGTTTATCCTCCTCAATTTATCAGAATACAAAGATGAAGTGATGGGAGGAATATACGGGATTTAGTGTATGAACAGACTAATGTTTACATGGATGTTGTCACAGTGTTGTGTATATGGCGGTCCAGACTGCGGAGGTTGCAGCAGGCGCCATGAGCATCGATCTGATCCACCTAGAACCTTGGTTCTGCTTTTCATCCCCATCTCTCCTCCCCTTCTCAATCTTCTCTCTCTCTCTCTCTCTCTCGCTGCCTCTCTCTCTCTCTCTCTTTTTTTCCCCTTTTATATTTGCCTTCAGAAAAAAATTAGCTCAGATTGCTTTAACATTTTTTCCAGTTCTATATTTCTTTTTCGTTTATTTTTCAACGTCACTCCTTTTTTTTCCCCCGTTAAAATAAAGTAAAAAAAAAGAAAAGATTCCTATAATTTGATAAGAGAGAGCGAGAAAATAATGTCAATTACAACTTTTGTAATTGTCTTATCAAGATTAAAAGTTTTCCAAAATGTGACACAGTGGCCCATTTGAGAATTCGTTTTCCTTTTTTGACATGCGAGCGAGAAAAAGGGGTGAATTTTGATAAGAGAGCTTGAAGGGAAAATATGGTGAGAGCGTTTTCCGATAACGCGCGCGTGACCTTTCAATTTAGTCCCTAGAGCAGTGGGGGGGGAGGACGTTGTGACTTTAAAAGTAGCCTTAATTCATTTTATTTGCTGACAACTTTCTGAGGAATTTTATTATTATTCACCAAATTTCCCTGCTTTGCTTTAAAGAGTTTACAAGAACGATATTACATTTTTTTTAACAAGATAAAAAAAAATGAATTTTTAGTTCCTTTTATTAAATCCAGCTTATCTATATACTTGTTCAGCAAATAGTATATATATGGCTATATCGTATTTGATATCGTTACAGAATTAATAAAATTATAATTATAGTGAAATTTAGTTAAGAATTTTTCGTCCCATGTTGATCGTTGTCGAGATACACTTTAATTTACACTTCTTGGGGGAATATTTATTTTTGGTTTATTCATTGGGAATGATATTTTGAATGTAAAATTGTCTAAACACATTTTTGCGCATTTATTTAATGATAAAAAGTCTACTGCGCATATATTTAATGCGAAAACACTTAGTGCGCATTTATTTAATGCGAAAAACACTACTGCGCATGTATTTCATGCGAATAGATCCACTGCGCATCTATTTCATACGAAAAGATCTACTGCGCATCTATTTAATGTGAAACCATCAACTGCGCATCTATTTGACGCGGAAAGATCTACTGCGCATGTATTATACATTTAAAAAAGCCGAAAATGTAATGATACCACAGAAAAAGATTCAAAAAGTGAATCAAGTTTTTTTGATCTACTGCGCATGTATCTTTGGGATCAATTAAAATAATTTACTGATCTACTGCGCATGCACATTATCGAAAAAGATCTACTGCGCATATTCTACCATTTTTCGTGATCTATGGCGCATGAATTACATTTATCAATTATTATCTACTGAACAATTGAAATAAAACTGTGTATGAAGTTAAAGTTTGCTTATCATTAAGATCTATTGCGCACATATAATATAAAAAAAGATCTTCTGCGCATATTCTACCATTTTTCGTGATCTATGGCACATGAATTACATTTATCAATTATTATCTACTGAACAATTGAAATAAAACTGTGTATGATGTTAAAGTTTGCTTATCATTAAGATCTATTGCGCACATATAATATAAAAAAAGATCTTCTGCGCATATTCTACTATTTTTCGTGATCTATGGCACATATTAATAATAATAATAATAATAATATTAATAATAATAAAAATTCTGTATACGAAATAAAAAAATGCTTATTAGGATCCATTGCGCATGTGAATTATCCCTAATGATCTACTGCGCATTGCTGGTCATTTTTCGTGATCTATTGAGCAGATTAAAATTAACTAACAATCTACTAGAGATTTAAATTTCTAAACACAGAATATCAAATATAGAGCATAGAAATTTATTTTTTGCCAATTTAGTTGATCTATTGCGCATATAAATTAGTCAAAAAGATCTACTGCGCAGTGTTCGTAATTTTTCCAGATCTATAGCGCAGATTAACGTTAATTAATAATCTTCTGGAGATTAATAATAATATCCAAAGAAAATTAAGTGACTAGAAATTAAAATGTTTCGTCCTTTCTTTGATGATCTATTGCGCATAGAAATTCTCCACAAAGATCTACTGCGCATGCGCATTAAGAAAGAAACTTTTCTTCCTAATTGAAGAAAAAACATATTAAAAAAAAATTTATTTCGAATTGAATATTTTTTAATGTTTTTTTTTTAAATCATTTTCGAGTTAACATAAAATTTGAATTAGAAAAATTTGTAATTATATATTTAATTTGAATGTTGCGTGTTATGAAAAGGAAAGAAGAAAAAATAATTTTGATAAAATAATCTTTTTCTCCTGATAATCACGTTTATATTGGATTTTTCATTAAAAACATATGTATAACACAGGGAGGAGAAGCGGAACGAAACAAGACAAATTGTGCGCTCGGGTGGCACTTATTTAAAATATTCAACGACCCTCGTACACTAAAGTGGGAAAAACCCCTTTTCTATAAACATGAGAAGAAAATGTATTGTGGTGCATTTTAAAAAGAATGGAATTTCGTTTTTTTCCTTCTTCTTCTTCTGTTTATCAAGATTTAAAATAAGAGAAATGAAAAATAGTGCGAGAAAATAAAAACAAAAATTTTGAAAAAGGAAAATTTGTATCTAAACAAAAATAAAAGTAAAGTTTCTTTTTTTTAAATTAAATTGAAAATTATTTAGTTAGACATTTAGTTGGAATATTATTTTAAATAAATGACAAATTTTTTAATAAAAATAAATTTAATAATATAAATAATATAAATAATATAATAATTGGTAATAAAAATTGAAATAAACAATAATAAAAATATTAACAATAATAAATAATAAAAAATAAACAATAATAAAAAAATAAACAATAATAAATAATAAAAAATAATAAATATTAAAACAAATAAATATTAATTAATAGAAAAATTAGAATAACCATGAAGTGAAAAGTTAAGATTATTTTCATTTTTTATACAATAATGTTTTTTCTCAAAAAAAGTACAAAAGTGGATAATATAAAAAAAAATATTTTTTATACTTTGAGAGAAAGAGAACGGAAATTATTTACGAATCGGAAATGGAAGCATTTTTCTTCAATTCTATTTTCAACATTCATGCAACAAAGATTGTTCCTTTTCTTTTGCAACTTGTAAAAAAAAACAACTCACACGAGCAATTTACCTTGTGCGCCATTTTAAAAGTCGATTTGCCAGGAATTGAACCGAGGAAAGAACGAAAATTGTTGGCGTTACTAAAGGGGTTAGGGGGGAGGGGGTAGACACTCTTTTGACATTTTAAAACCCTTTGCCCAAGGATACTGTGACTCACACTTTCACATAAAAGCACTTTTGGTTTAAAAATAAAAAAAAAAATTTATTTTTATTTCACAAAACAATTTTTCTACATGTGAAAATAAAAGAAAAATTAGCACTTTCTTTTTTTTTCCCTTAATTTTCTACGCTTTTTAACCTAAAATATTGTAAAAACTATTAATTTTTATTTTTTTAAACTAATTTTTAATTTTTTAAAACTATTTTTTGAATAATTTTCTGAAAAAATAATTTTTAATAATTTATTTATTTGAAAATTAATTAATTAACGGAATTAATTAATTATTAATTAATCATTCATAATTAATATTTTAATTGTTTGTTGATGGTAAATTTAATTTTTTTGTTTCATTCATTTGTTTTATTTTATTGTTGAATTTATTATTTTTTCATTTATTTTCCATTTATTTATTTACTTTTTTTAAAGAAAAGTTTGTGACAAGTTTTTCGATAGGGGTTGGTGCGCGTCTCGATGATGGGAAATGTTTAAAGGAAATTTAATGTAAGAGCAAGTTTTGTTTATAGAAGAAACTTAACGAGAATTCCTTTGGCTTGTGACGAGTAATTTTGGCTGGTGAGAAGTTAGTTTCAGGTCAAACGCCTTGAGGTATTATTCTCCGTAGGCCATTTTAGGTAGTTTACATGCGACATCAATTACTGGCACTTTGAGGTTCCTCAAAGAAACTTTCAAGTAGTTTGACAAGACTAATTCACACTTAAATTTTATTTGAAAAAAAAACTTTGCTTCTAGTGTTAAAATAATATTTATTTTTTTTCTCCGTAAAATATTTATCCCGACAATTTAGTTTTTCCATTTCGAATTTTGGAAATCAGACGTCAGATTCGTGATTAGCGACGTCGAAAACTCCCCGAGTAACAAATTTCATGTGGATCCGTTGATTTTTTAAAAATTAAACCGCCATATTGGATCCGCCATTTTGAATTTTAAAAAACTAACACTGGATTCGTTATCAGCGACCTCAAAAATCCCCGAGTTACAAATTTCATGCGCATCGGATGAATTTTTAAAAATAGGTCCGCCATCTTGGATCCGCCATTTTGAATTTTAAGAATCTGACATCTGATTTGTAATCAGCGACCTCAAAAACCCCCGAGTGACAAGTTTCAAGCGAATTTGATGAATTTTAAAAAACTACGTCCGCCATATTGGATCCGCCATTTTGGATTTTGAAAAACTGACTTTCGATCCGCAATCCTCAACTTCATGAACTTTATGAAAATTAAAAACTGTACTCTGTCAAACTCTTCGCTTTAATGGATTCGGCGTTTAAAAACTTTAAGGGTCGTTCCAACTTTAAGAGCCCTAAAAATAGTGCGCTTTTCTAAGAAGTTGTTTTTAAAAAGGAAAAAAATAACTTAGACCTTCGGGATTTTCGCGATATTTTTGTATTTATTTGCCGAGTTTATAAAAAGTTTTTCGAGAAGAAATATTGAAATGCACTCAAGGTAAATTAAATTTTTAACGCTGGTGCGCATCTTTGGGTTTAAAAAAGGTTGGGAAGAATTTTAAAGTTTACACAAATATAGTGCCTACATGAACTAAGAAAATTTCCAAGAAATTAGACAACATGCATCTGAAAAATAAATAACGACACTGATAAAATTCTGTTAGTATTTTTCCATTTGTGGAAAATATCAATGTAACAATTATAAGGACATGTCGAAAAGTTTATAAAATACTTAGTAAGGAAGTTAGGATCAAAGAAAAAGTATTAAAAAAATGATGAACAGGAAATGAAGTTTAAAGAAGACTGAAAGTTAAGCAGCGAAGAAAGCTTCTAAGTGCACAGAATGAGTAAGGTTACAGTGGAGGTCAGCAAAGATCATGAAGGTCGCCAGAGGTGGGATTTATGATGCACTTTTGGTAAATCTTTCTAAAGTGGCAAAACCAGAGGTTGTGAAAGCAAAACACACACACAAAGAAAGGAGAGAACTTCTTATCAAAATTGATGGTAATTCAGACAAGAAGTCGTTTACCAAGGGAGGTGACAAAGGTAGTTGGAGATTTAGATAGCGTTAAGATGGTAACTGTCGGAAAAAGATAAGGAAATAAAACCCTGATAGTCTTACGGAATATTAAAGAGGATCCTGATCCAGAAGACCTAAAAATAGTAGCACTATATAAAAAAGGTTTTTTTAAAATGAAAAAATACAGATGGCTTGACGATTCACATCATCTTATTGTACAGATCTATAGTAGCACTTCAGATCATCAAGATGTAACAGAAAAAAATTAGCGTCTTTACAAACCAGTTGCAATTCTGTTTTCAGTAATGTTTTCCAAAAACCATATCATTAATAAGTATTCAGAAGACCAGGACGTCATTAGTCCTCTTCATAAAATTAACAGTACTTACTTTGTTACCACAAACATTAGTTTCACTATTTGCAGACTTGACCAAGAGAAGAAGTGAGGTTGCAACTTTAGGAAACAATAATCATAGTATTGAGCTTTACAGCCCCAAACTTAACATAACTCCAAAAACCAGAAGAGAGGGAATGCATAACAGAGGACTTTATGTCTAGCCTAATCAAAAATGGAATCTTGGTGACAATTTATCATCATTACGATCAGCTAGAGACACTTAGAAAGATCTTCTAAAGCAGTAGATAGATCAGCTGCGTGCTTCAAGGTGACAATTTATCATCATTACAATCAGCTACAGACACTTAGAAAGATCTTCTAAAGCAGTAGATAGATCAGCTGCGTGCTTCAAAAACGGATGAGTCGATCATAAATTCGTAGATTGCAAGAAGAAACCAAATTTCTTTAATGGAAAAATTATTGTAACCACTAACAGTGTCATGGCAGAATTTGGAGTTCCCAAGGTCTTTGGGTCATCATCAAGGAAGCAAGCAAGACATTCGCAAGGACAACAAGGAAATGGGTCAGAAAGTTTGGCAAAAGTAAAGTCGTGCTAGAGAATTCCACAAACCTTCATCTATAAAGTTTATATCCAGTGTTACGTTCTATGGAGTAAAAAAACAAACTTAACATAACTCCAAAAACCAGAAGAGAGGGAATGCATAACAGAGGACTTTATGTCTAGCCTAATCAAAAATGGAATCTTGGTGACAATTCATCATTATTACGATCAGCTAGAGACACTTAGAAAGATCTTCTAAAGCAGTAGATAGATCAGCTGCGTGCTTCAAAAACGGATGAATCGATCATAAATTCGTAGATTCTATGGAGTAAGAAACAAACAAAAGAAATGTGGGTCCAACACTGAAGAGTGTGGTTTTTAGTGGATCGACCAGAACAAGTGGATCAACCCCACAAAAAATTTTGATATTTGTTTTATCTAAATCTAATCTAAACCTAAATAATCTCAAATATTCATCATCAACCTCTATTGAGTATTTTTAACAAATGCTTGGCCCTGGAATTTAAACAGAGGGTGACAGCAAAACAACCAAAGTGGTTTGAAAGTTTGGTGAAATTAGCCCCTAAGCTGATCCCAAATGCCGTAAGTTGCGGAGAGGAAAATAAACCCATTATGTTCTTTTGTTACCATTCCGCTTTTATGAGGGAGTGTGAAATATTTCCTCCACGGAGAGAATTTCATCTCCAACAGAAGTGTGGGCTGAAATCTTTTTGTTCTACGAATGGAATTGCGGTAATCCCTTTACATTCCCTAAATTACTACATTTAGGAAACGCATAAAAATTATCCAAGCGTTCGCTGTCTACAGTTTTCCTCTGACCACAACCTAATTTCTAAATAATTATAACAACACTTAGTGAAAATAATTTCTATTTACTATTTTCATGCGTCCCTCGAAAAATTTATCTCAAAAAAAAATTTTTGTACTATGTGGGCCAGGTTCATTTATAAAAATAACCATTTGAATTATCAATCTATGTCACATTTGTGTACAAAGAATTAATTTCGTCAAGGTAACCCTAAATAGAGCAAATTGATTTTCCCGTTCCAATTCGAAAGCGCGACATTGATCCCCTTTTTCTCTCATTGTCGAGGATAAATATTTAATTACAAACCTTTTCAGCGAGAGTTCCCTGTGAATTATTTGTCGAGATTTTATTTTTACTTTAATACAGATATAATTAGTCGTCAATATAGAATCAGAAAATTAATTTCGTCTCCTTTCCTTGAAACTATAAACTTCCTTCCTGATATAAAATAAGCGTTTTCTTCTTCAAAGGGGAATCAATTCTTTTTTCATCCATAAGCTTTCTGAACCGAATGACGTTTCTTTGAGGTAAAAATCTTTCTTGATTTCTCAAAAAAAAATTTGTAGGAAAATAAAATTCTTTTTCTGTAAAATATTATCAAAGTGCTTTCTTTTTATTTTTTCCAAATTTTCTTTTTATTGATTCTATTTTTAGTTTCTATATATATATATATATATATATATATGATGAACAGTTGTTCGTACATCGAGAATCTCCAATAGGTAAACATGACCGAATTTAAAAATTTTATCATAAAATTTCCCCTTAGAGATGTTACACTTGAAATGTTCTACTTTCAATAAAAATAATATTTCACTGCAATAAAATATATACAGTGAGAGAGGGTTCTTTTAAAATATTTGATATTCACCGTCTGGTATAGAGAGAATTTAGAAGAAAATGTCAACACAGTAAATAAGCAAAAATAGAATTAAAATTTTTTTTTGGGATTCTGTTTTCAAGATTTATATTTTATGTACTAAGCAGTTAAATTACATTAAATTCCAACGAGTTTGAAATCTCTTGATTTAATTTAAAGATAAATTTTGCATGGGGTCTTTGTCTCGTCCAGATTTGTCATTTGCAAGCGAGAGCGACAAAACAATTCCGCTTTGTTACATTCTCCAGTTACTTCAGTCGGGAATGTTTTGGACTTGTGCCAAAACGCTGATGTTTTGAGTTTTCAACAAAAAACTTATCGCTATCTTTAACGGTAATTAAAAAAAAAAGTTTTTTTTTATCTACAAATTTGTAAATATCAGTTGGGAACTTTTGTCCTCTAAGATAGGGGGGAATTTTTATCAAACTACTTATATCGTAATTACTTTTTCATTAACGTTTTATTCTTTTTTTTCTAAACTATAAGGGTTTTGAATTTTTCTTTAGGTTATATTTTTAAGTTTACTGTAACATTTAGTTTAGTATGATTGGTTTACTTTCCAATGGGGGAAGTAGTGTGTGATTGGGTACTATTTTCCCTTGTGGAATCTTGTCCTTAAATTAATTTTCTTAATTAATTAATTGCGTCTAGTTAGATTATAATCATTAGGAAGGAAATGATATCGTCTGATAACTTTTAACTGATTCGTAGGTGAAATACTTTTTGGAGAACCCGCATTGAAAGTTTTTTTTTGAGGTTGACCCCCTTTGTTCTGGTCGATTCACTAAAAACCACACGATTTAGAGTTGGACCCACATTCGTTTAGTTTGTTTTTTTACTCCATAGAACGTATCACTGGATATAAACTTTATAGATGAAGGTTTGTGGAATTCTCTAGCACGACTTTACTTTTGCCAAACTTTCTGACCCATTTCCTCGTTGTCCTTGCGAATGTCTTGCTTGCTTCCTTGATGATGACCCAAAGACCTTGGATACTCTAAATTCTGCCATGACACAGTTAGTGGTTACAATAATTTCTCCATTAAAGAAATTTGGTCTCTTCTTGCAATCTACGAATTTATGATCGACTCATCCGTTTTTGAAGCACGCAGCTGATCTATCTACTGCTTTAGAAGATCTTTCTAAGTGTCTGTAGCTGATCGTAATGATGATAAATTGTCACCTTGAAGCACGCAGCTGATCTATCTACTGCTTTAGAAGATCTTTCTAAGTGTCCCTAGCTGATCGTAATGATGATAAATTGTCACCATGATTTCATTTTTGATTAGGACAAACATAAAATCCTCTGTTATGCATTCCCACCCTTCTGGTTTTTGGAGTTATGTTAAGTTTGGGGCTGTAAAGCTCAATACCATGATTATTGGGTCCTAAAGTTGTAACCTCGCTTCTTCTCTTGGTCAAGTCTGCAAATAGTGAAACTAATGTTTGTGGTAACAAAGTAAGTACTGTTAATTTTATGAAGAGGACTAATGACGTCCTGGTCTTCTGAATACTTGTAAATGATATGGTATTTTGGAAACATTACTGAAAACAGAATTGCAACCGGTTTGACCTAAGACGGTAATTATTTTTCCGTTACATCTTGATGAGCTGAAGTGCTACTATAGGTCTGTACAATAAGATGATGTGAATCGTCAAGCCATCTGTCGGAATTATCTTCTAATCATGATTGTTAATTGGTAGCATCAGTGAGAAGCCAGAGTTGCTAGTGACCTGCTAGTCATGCTCAAAATTTTTCAACCATCCAGTTAGTAATAGAGAAAGTTTCAGGACGTCTGAAAATTAAAAATTACTCTCCATCAATGGACCCCCAACCGTGATTGGTAATTAGTAGCATAAGTTAGAAGCTAGCATTTCTAGTGACCCACCAATCATAGTTAAAGTGTCTCAATCCTCTAATTAGTAGTAGAAAAAGTGCCAAAGGTCAAGGCCCCAAGCTAACCTTTTGCAGGATCATTTAAGCATTAATAAAACATTTTACTATAGGCTGAATAAATTTTGCCTTTCTAGGATCCAGAAATTACTAATCACTACAGATGTAGTACAGTACTAATGATATGTATTTAGGGTTTCAATTTTTATTTTGGTACACTTTATAAATTTTTTCTACAATTTTCGTATTTAAAAAAACAACATTATTCACTTTAAAACAGGAGAGAAAATGATGTCCTTAGATATCAAGAAGGGAAGTACTTGCGGCAGTTAATTATTTCAGCTAATTGAGTAAAAAAGGGTACTTAAAATAGAAGCTGTAATAATCCGCTGCTTTTTGTAATGGGTATGAAAATTAGAAAGTAGAATAAGAGACTCTTGCACTTTTAATGAAATGGAAACGACGTAATAACGACCCATAAACTTAAAAGACGTAACAAACCCAAGATGTTTAAAATTTAAATCACCTCAGGTGCCATGTGATGCTACATTTTCTATGCAAATCGCAAATTTAAATAACTTCTAATGCTAGTATTATTTCTAGTACTATTTATTAGGTTCACTTTCCTTTATTACTAATGCGAACGTAATTATGATGAATATTATGGTTAGTGTTACTACTATTGATTTTAGTGCTATTATTGTATGTTCTGTTTTACCGATCGCTGATAATTACCGATCGCCGATAACTAAAATCTGTAACTAAAAAAGTAATCAACTCACTATTTCTAATACAGTGGCATTAGGATTTCCCGTTTCTGCTACCTTCCCTGAATTTCTAAAATTTATTTTTTCTCCTGTTAAGATGTTCTTTAGTGAAAAGTCCCGCCACCACGACAAAGTCGCCGTGATTTTCATTATAAATAATTTTCCCCTTTAATGTAATTTCTTCTTTTCTTTATACTTCACGTATAATATTCCACATTGAAAGAGATCTAAGAAAAAAAAATGACACCTTAAAATGGAAATTTTTGATAAAATGTAAATCCTTTTTTTTGCAGAAAACAATTTGTAAATGGAAATTTAAATTTTTTTGTCTGTGGTCTACAGAAAGGAGGGTTTGAGATTTCAGGAGATAATATTCAGGTTGCATATTCATCCTCCCATTATCATCATTCTTGGGATTAAGTTTGCAATTTCTGAGGCCTTTCGAATTAGGTCGAGATATTATGTAGATAGATTATATAGTCTTGAGATTATATTTAAAGATTTGCCTCACTTGACTTTTGTATATTGTATATTGTGAATGGAACTTACTCTCCTATTTGTCATGTGAGTGTAATCTGAGAGAAGACATCTTCCAATTTCAATTTTTTCCTTTTTGGAACTTTGAAAAAAATTCGATTAATTTTATTGCATGGTTCTAAAATGATAAAAACAAGATTTTAAGTTTTCATTTCACTTTTTTAATGTTTAGGCTACTCTTAATTTTTCCAGCCTTTGAAATAATTGAAATTGATATATTTACCCCTTGACCTAAAACATTTTGAAAAATTATTTTCCTTGCAAAAATTAATCTAACCTATTTAAAAAAATTTTTCTACCTTGACCTAGAACTTTTAGGTTAGGTTCGTCATTAATTTGACCCATTAAATCGAAGCTGATTTTTGGTATTAATATTCTTCACTCTGTAAATTTAGAGGCGAAAGGTTGAAAATAAAAACTTTGCAATAAGTGAAAGTGGAATAAATGAATAATTTCGTTCATTTGCAGTAATTCGACAATACAGTTGAAATTGCTAATTCAAATTGAATTAGAGAGTATTTATAATTGAGGAATGTCAGAAGCACTCAGCTATCATTGTTCAGCTCTTCTCAAAATATAAAATAAATGGAACTTTATATTCGTAGAAATCGATAGTGAGAGGGGGAAAATATTTTACTTGCAATTGTTCTGTTAATTTTTTTTCATTCCAAATCCTATGTAGATTTGTGAAATTCTCCCCCAAAAAAACAGTGAAACAAAAAAATGCAATTAAGCAATACTGTTTGTTAATTACGCATCACGGCATATACATACATATATATGTGTACTTTACGTTCGAATTATTATGCGAATCAGAGACTTTAAATTTTCAGTTGTATACAGTCGAAATTTGCATTCTCTCGGAACAATCAATAATTTACTTTTATCAGCTTTTATTAATGCCCACATGAAATAAACAAAAAAAAAATTTTTACTCATTTTTTGGAGACAACAAAAAATTCTTTTATTTATTTACTAATTACAAATGTAATTCTAGCCATGTTTCAAAATTTGATACCAAATTCTTAATCAGCGATCACAAAAACCCCCGAGTTACAAATTTCAAGCGTATTCGTCGAGATCATAAAAACGTCCGCCATCTTGGATCCGCCATTTTGAATTTTTAAAAACTAACATCAGATTCGTAATCAGCGACCTCAAAAACCCCCGAGTAACAAATTTCAGGCGCATCTCTTGAATTTTTTAAAATAGGTCCGCCATCTTGGATCCGCCATTTTGAATTTTTAAAAACTAACATCAGATTCGTAATCAGCGACCTCAAAAACCCCCGAGTAACAAATTTCAGGCGCATCTCTTGAATTTTTAAAAATAGGTCCGCCATCTTGGATCCGCCATTTTGAATTTTGAAAAATTAACACCACGGGTTCGATTATTTAATTTCACTTCACATTCACTTAAACTTTATTTTCTCTCCCCATCGACTGTTACAAAAAGAACCCTTGAGTAACAATTTAGAGTCAAAATCGTTGAATTAAAAAAAAAACTGTTCGCCATATTGTATCCGCCATTTTGAATTTTGCATTTCTGACCTTTAAATACGTAATCTTGAAAAAAAAATCGAAACTCTCACTCGAATATTCTCGGAGTTACTATTTTTCGTATCTGCAAATTTCTTTAAAAGAAAAAAAAACTCTATTTGTTCCTAAGATATTAATATTTTTAACGATCTTGAATTTGAAGCTCAGGATTGCAAAATTCAAAATGGCGGATCCAAGATGGCGTCCGAATTTTTAAAAAGTCAACGAATACGCAAGAAATTTGTTACTCGGGGGTTTTTGGGGTTACTGATTACAAATCCAGTGTTAGTTTTTTAAAATTCAAAATGGCGGATCCAATATGGCGGTTTAATTTTTAAAAAATCAACAGATACTTAAGAAATTTGTTACTCGGGGGTTTTTAGGGTCGCTGATTACGAATCTGTTGTCAGATTTTCAAAATTATGAATTTTTGATGTAAAATTGAGAATATAAAAAATATTTTAAGATATTTTCTTAATTTTTAATTGTCACTAATTTCGTTTTTTTTCTACTTTCATTAAAGGAAACATGGTGCCGACGATGGAGAAATATATCGAGACGAAGTCTTTCAAGTTCAACAAATACATTTGCACCAATATTGAGTCCTGTGATAGGAAAGGAAGTGTCGAGGGAATCGGTCGTTATGCGTGACATGACGACGATGGATATCAAGGATTCCAAGGATTTTATAAAAGAATCGTCGAAAGGAGAGGAAAAAAATTCCAAGGAATCGAAAACGAAGAGTATTAAGGAAAAAGTTTCATCCCTACTTAATAGCAGCACAAATGCTCCCGAGACTTCCGGTATGTTCTCTATTTATATACATTTTCTTCTTGGCTCTCTCCTATAAAACTATATATGAAATCCCACACATAAAATCTGAGATTTTCCAAAAGCTCTCTTCTTCAAGTCACGTGGCTTTCTTTTTCTATCCTTTCGAGGGAAAAATCGAAAAAAAAGGAAATGGTACAAAATTTCCTAAATTACCTTCACGTGAAACGGTGAAAATTTTTTACGACCCGACAGCTTTAAATTTCATCGTAAATTTAAATTATATACTTTTTGCCAAATGGAGAAAAAGTTGCCACTAAAATTTTTATACAACAGTAAGAATTTTTTAAAGTGCTATAAAAATGGATTAATTGTTAAATTTAATTTTTTCAAAGTTTTGAAATTTAATTAGCTTATACAATTAATCTTGTTTATTCTTTTAATGAATGAATTAATATTTACATAAAGAATTATTTTAATTAAAAATTTCATCAAGGATTGATTTTTTTTAACGAATTTCACTAATAGCTTCGTTTTTTTACTTTTATTTACAATTGCAATAAAATATCAACTATTATAATTGCACTTTCCACAAAAATTCACTACAATTACAATATTATATTCACTTAAAGAAATTTCTTAAGAAGATAAAATCGTAAATATAAGTCTCGTTTATAAATAAAATAAAATATTGACTTGCAGAAATCAAATTTTCATTTTCTGTTTCAAAAATAAAAATTGATATAGTTTTTTATTTTCCTTTTTCTAAAACTATTAACATTATTCTATATTTAATTTCTGTGAATTGAAATTAAAATGTCGATGTCATTTTTCATTTTAACTTTGATTATCAATGCCATTAAGACTGTCCTCAAGTATTTCAAATTCCTCGAATTCCATTTTATCGAATTCAGTATTCTTTCGCCATCCATTTTCATTAATTTGCCATTTTGACAATGCACTAAATCGCGAATTTGATTCATCAATTTTTCCCAATTTAAAATCGGCACGAAAACCTTTGCCCTCATCTTTCTTTGGCTCCGAGCCAATCACAACCGGTGGCTCCTTCTTCTTTGCTTCCTTAATCTCCTCCTGATTTATCTCCTGCCTCTCCATTGACGATAATTCAATACTTGGCATCTCGGCTATTGTACATTGTCTGAAAATTGAGAATTGTCGGATTATTATTATTTTTTTCTAGTGCTCTTTATGATATCAGTGAAACATTCTTTTTTTCCTCTTTCAAAAATGATATTCGATTATGGAAATAATAATCACGGATTATGGATATAAGGAAAACGTTTAGATGATATTGAACATAAAAGGTGGGGTTGAAGGTTTGTAAAAATTGTTTAAACCCCTGGAATGGGAAAGTAATTGATTGAAAGTAATATCAGAGTTAATTTTCTAAAGGGGGGGGGGAGAGAAGTAGTAAGTGACAATTACCTTAAATCGGAATTTTTCTCCACCTTGACCTTTTGCTCGACGACTTTTCCAGTGAGCTCCAATCGACTATCGCAGGAATTGCTTTTAACTAGACGGAACTTGACATAGTCCTGCAATTGATTTCTCCTTCTCGAGAGTTTATTATTCAATGGCGAGATAATTGGTCCATTGTAGCTATTAACCACTTTCCCACCGTAGTACGTAATGGACGTTCCACATTCTCGAATTTTCCTTAACACATCCTGTGAGACGTAGTGACCCGGATCACGGTCGTCCTCAACTTCTTCGTCCTGATAATGAAAGGTAGAAATTAACTAAAATTTTAATTCAGAAGAAGGGAGACAAAAGAGAAAGGATTAATTGAAAATAGTGTTTATAGGGTACACTAGGTTGATGGTGAATCCAGAGGGGACCAAAAACAACAAACAGCAAGAATGGAATCTGAAAGCCTATGTGTGGAGGGAAATGTCACCATTAGTCCTACGACTAGTGCTCAAGGATTGTGGGGGCACAGAACTTGTTGCAGTTCCACAGATGATCGTGGGGAGATTAGATCCACAGAACATGTTGATAGGAGAAATCCAAAATGGATTTGAAGACCACAAGGATGATAAAGTCTTGCGACATTCAGAAGAACGTAAATAGAACTGTAAAGGATGGCCTTGGAATCATCTAGGTCCTGATGAATTAGGTGAAGCAGAAGGATGTCATAACAATTCCAAAGGAATTCACTTCCTTTAGGATTGGCGGAATTAGCTACCAAGGGGAATAAGAATTCCTCTTTCTTTACCTTAGTAGCTGATTCAAAGACCCAGAATAGATGGACGCTAGAGGGGAGCAAACGCCAAAGCCAGAATGTCCAAAACTGGAAAGTTTTCAGGAGATCGACAATGATAATCCGTTTAGTTTAGGGTAAGACGTATGCTGACGTTTTGGGTAAACATCGCAAGAAAAAAACCCCGGACACCTGGTCCAAACTTTCGGTTGTAGTCCCCAACCCAGAGGACGAGAAAAATCATCAGGAATTTGACCAAACAGGTAAAGCTAAAGGTGGGTTTTATATCGTGCCCAATTAGGAAGAGAGTAACAGTCACAAGATTTCATCAGTGCCTTGATTATAAACCCATAGCAAGACTAACAAATCGTCTGCATTTATGTGCGGAGAAGTCGATTATAAATTCCCCAACTGTAAAAGAAGTCCAAACTGCTTCCTCTGTAAGGAAAAGTATGGCTAAAGAGTAAACCAATCAAAATAGAGGATCAAATACCTGACAATCAAGTTCCTCGTCCTCAGAAGACGTACACGCTGGAGCACTTCCATTGTCCGTATCCGGATAATCACTAGATACACCGGAACTGACACTCCCCGCATCCCAATTATGATGACGATTATTCTGCTGAAATCTACTCATTCGATTCTTATTCAACGAATTCGTATCACTTGGCGAAGTGTGTCCACTCCTTGCCTCGAATGATTGGGCCAGAATTCTCGTTTTTGATTCACTACGCGGACTCCCTGGCTCATCCTTACCACCAATTGATGCCGTTGACACTGTCTTCTTCTCCAAACTCTCAAAGTGTCGTGTCAAATCCTTCGCTCTACTGGAACTCCGCGATCTACTCTCCCGGTGCTTGTTCACTCCATCATAAAATTCCCTGTCATCATCCTTAGCAGTATCCTTCCCACTCAGATCCTTCATACTAAAGCTTTTCCTATCCCTCTCTAAATTCTTCTTAGCCCTAAGGGTTTCTTCGAACATTCGAGTGACATTCTTCACAGTATCGGGATTCGGAAGTTCATCGTCGATCAACTCCTTATTAATTCTTATCGGATGATAGAAGAAGTGCTTTCGAATTAAACTCTGCCTAGGACATGTTCTTGATTTCTCGTCGAAATTCTTTCTCTCCTCTCCTGAATCCCTCTTCTTTTGGGTTGCACCCGACACTCGACATGTTGGCAAACTTTTACTCTTCACATTCATCGATGGCTTTCGCTCCACTTCGGCACGAACCGGTTCAATAATAACGACATTATTGTCCAACAGTAATTCCTGAAAGGAATACTCCCGAAGGTAGTCCATCAAGCCTTCGTAGGTCACGTCACCAGTGGACGTACTAAAGATACTCTTTCCGAATAGATTCGACTTCACTATTTTGTATCGAACGTGATTGAATTCAGGTTCATCTTGACATTCCAGTGAATCTACACAACTTCTGGATCGTGTCAAATTTGTATGATTCGTCTTGTAATTGAGTTCCTTTGGAGGATCTCTCTCTTTAGTTTGAAATTTCGTTTTTGTTTCTAATTTCCCAGGGGTTTTTTCCTTAGTATCGTCGACAGATTGTCTTCTAACGTCGCTTCCAATATCTGAACCTAGTCCTAGATCTGAACTCTCGGAGTGTGCCTCGAATCCAAGGGTTCCCTTGACTACATTACAGGCTTTGCCGAAAATATTCGACGTCTCCTTGACGATTCTTTCAAATCTCCCTTCGGTGTCCTTCTCGATACTTTTCTTTTCGAAAAAATTTCTCGCTGTCTCGATACTTATTTTCGTGGTACTTAATTCCTCAGTGGGAGTTTCTGGAAATGTTCTATTGCAACGTTTCGTGAGATCATTGTCTATGATTTTTAATACCTGAGGTCTTCGGGACATTTCCTCCTCGTCGTCCGATATCCAAATGGACCGAACGTCCTCTACTTCCTCAACTTTAAATTTCTCGTCACAAGGTGTAACTATTGCCACATTCGTCTTGTACTTGTCAGCCAAAGTTTTGCTCAATTCGTTAACAGTGATCGGACGTGGAAAGGGATTTCTAGCTTGAAAAACGGTTGGTTCTTCCAGTAGATCTATTTTCTTAAAGTCCTCTAACTTCTCTGTAGAGTTGGGAGTTATTGTTGGGGATGTACTTTGTTCGGGGATTTTTTCTACTCCCGTCTCTTCCTCGTGTTTCTGTTCTTCTGTGTCATCGAGTATCGTCGCCTCGGACAATTTTTGCTCTTGGAGTTTCTCCTGCTTCTTTTGCTCCTGACTGCCTATCCTCTCCCAAAAGTCTTTTCTCTCTTGTTTTGTGGGACTCACTAAATCTATCCAAAATCCCTTCCTTGGATCGCTAACCTCGTCCTCCTGATTTTTTGACTTCTCCTCATCTGTCTCGTTGTTCCCGGTGGTGGAGTAGTAATCCTGGGTGCTCTCCTTATCGCTGCCGGTTAGGATACCGTCGAAGAACTCGTCCCTTTCTTTACATCGACTTCGGCTCGGAAGTTTTGGTGTGGATCCCTCGAGACGGGAATTCGATATTGGTAGGAGATTGAGAACGTCGAAATATTCGAGTTCGTCGTCGTCTTCGAAGAGAATACTGTCGAGACTCCGGTGTTCTTTACGCTTTCGTTTCACCTGAAAATAAAAACGGGGTGTTAATTATTTTAGCGTCTACTATTTTGTTCTTTCGGAAATCAATCAGTTTTAGTGACTCCCTTCCCTGTCTGTGGCAGGTTTTTTCGGATTCCATTTCCCCCAATGGACTGCGGTATCCAATCAGAGATGGAGTCTCTGCTTAATGATGCTGGCAACCGTACAGCGTCCCCCCACCAGACTCAGGCGTCCAATTAACGATCACGTCTCCCCTCCCTGACGCCGGCAACCTTTCGCGTCTCCGGCGTCCAATTAGCGTCAGCGCCTCCCCTCCCTTCCTACCTCCAGCCATTCATCTCTCGCGTCTCCCTTCCCGAAAAATAATAATTCACCTACCTGAGTATAAATAGAATCGAGACTTCGATTTTCCTCTAGTGGCCAATTGTCCTCCACAATATCCACGAGTCCCGAAACTGTGTCGAGATTCTGAACGCTGCAATATTTTCGCGATGGATCCGGCCAGTCTAGAATGTTGAGACGATCAGATTCCGATCTATGGCCCCGCACATAAGGCAGTGGATCCGGAAGTAGTGTTAGAGGTGGTGGAGCGTAGAGAGTAGAGGACTGATAGGACCTTGTATCATTAAATTTGTCGTAGGAATCGGAGAGATGCTGCTGAATCTTTGACAATCTGAATAAAGAAAATTAAAATTATTATTCTAAATTAACAAATTAATTTATTTTTAGTTAATTTAATTAATTAATTTTTTTAGTAAAATAAAAGTAAAATCCCACTGTGTGTCATTTATCATACGGTCGAAAGTTGCTTACACGCCAAGCAAATTCAAACCTAGTGGAAATCGACTCAAATTTATCATTTATTTATTATTCCTTTACTTTTAATTCTTCTTTATTGAAAAATGGAAAATATAAATGTTAGTTGGAGAAAAAATGGAACACAGAGACAAATAGTGAAACCTTGTGTATTGATACAGATTATTTTTAAGTGACAATTCCGTTTGAGTAAAAGGTCGATGTGTCCTTCGTTTTACTTTTCTTTGCGAGGTGAAAAAAAAGTGTCCAGAAAATTTAATCAAGCTTCTAATAAAAGCAACGTGAAAAATAGTCCGATAATGATGAACGAGGGCAATTTTTTTTTTAAAGTCTTTTACAAAATAAAATTGAATAAAAAAATGATTAATTTCCTAGATTCAAAGGAACAATGCTTCTTTTGATGTTGGACATATTTCAATTAATGAAATTTCTCAGTGCATTAGATATTGTAAATTTTTTTCAATATTTGGATTTTTTTTTGTAATTTTTATTATCTACTTGGATGGGAAAAGTGGTTTGAAATTTCATCGAAATTGCAACAATAATAATCATAAAAATAATGTTAATAAAAATAATAATAATTATTATTATAATTATTATTTTAATTAAAATTATAATAATAATTCTTATTATAATAATTATTTTAATTATAATTATAATAATAATTATTATTATTATGGAAAAATCGTAAATTTGCATAATTCCAACCAAAATAACTTGAATTCAGATTAAATAAAAGTTAAGATACCTTTTGACTAATTTTCTCAAACGATTGATTTTCAATTTAAAAATTTGAAAAAATTCTTATCACAATTGCGAAATAAAAATAGGGAAAATGATAATTTCTCCCATTCGATTAAATACCTGTCTTTGAGAGAATTACGATCAATTAATTTTGCTCTTGGAATCAATAGAGGCCTTCGGGTCAAGTTGAAATTAGGCTCGTTAATTTGAAAATGAGGAATCTCTCGAGTGTAGCGTGAATCGTCTTCGGAAATGACGGCCAAACTTCTCGTCCGCTTTAAAAGCTTCCGACGTTCCTGAGTCGATGATTGACTTCCATGACTGTCACATTGACTCCCTTCACTGTAAATAGAAATGTAATTTTAATTATTTACTATCAATTAATATCAATTTGGGGTGTGGATCCCTTTTTTTCTAAATTCCCAATTTTTCTGAAATTTTTATTGTTTTTCTAAATTTTGAATTCTATAATATATTTTTTTTTGATAAATTCTAACTGAAGATTTTTTGTGAAGAATTCTAAAATCGGAGTTGAATTTCCGACTGAATTCTTAAAGTGTTGAATTTTTAATCGGAATTCTATCCTTAATCGTTAGAATATATTCCGAATCCTAATTTTTTTACTGAACTGTAACTGAAGGTTTCTTAAGAATTCCTAAAATGTAATCGAATTTTCGAGTGAATTCCTAAAATATTGAAATTTTAATCGGAAATCCATTCGGAATTTTGAGGGAATTCCGATAAACATTACGTAAAACAAGATTTTTTATTATGAATTCCATCAGATATCAGCAGAATTCTATTTAAATTCGAATTTTATAAAATCAAAGATATACTTTTCATGGAATGATATAGAAATGGAAATTTCGTTGGAATACCGCGACAGAATTCCGAATGGACGTCAGATAAAATTCTAATAGCATCAAAATTCCGAGAGGAAGTTTTAGTTATGAGCGGAATTCAGTAAGAATTCTTACGCTAATCGAATGGAAATTTCAAAAAGAATTCCAACGATAACTTCAGTGAGAAATTTTCTAGGTTTTTTTTTCAACTGGAATTCTAATGTTTCTTGCAAAATTCTTTCAGAATTTCTCTTTTTCTCTCTTTAAAATTTAAACTAAAACCAAAAAATTCGTAGAATTTACATAGAATTCCTTTTTAAATCGAAATTCCATTAATTTTTTTTTAAGAATTCCAGTCGTATTCGAATTTCATTGAATTTACGAATAATAGAATTTCACGTTAAATTGGAATTCTATCGGAATTCATAAAAAACAGAAATAGAAATAGAATTCTTAAATTAGAATTGGAATTTTAAGTGGAAATTCTTTTATACAATTAGGAATAAAATGTCTATCGAAATTCCGATTGAATTTTTACTCTAAAATGGAATTCCCTAGGATTTCCAATAAATTTTATTTATAATCATAATCATAAGGTGTATATTTTACTTCATTTAAGCTAGAATTCCAATGGAAATAAAAATTTCATTGAATTTACAAATAATTTTTATACATAATTTCATTTGAAATAAGAATTAAAAATTTTCATACAGAATTCTTATCAGAATTTCAGCAAAAATTGAAAACATAATCCGAACGGATTTTGTAAACAATAATTAGAATTCTAAATCGGATTTTTTCTGATTCTTTTATAAGGGAATTCCAACTTATTTCAAGTTATATCAGAATTCCATCGGATTTTTCCAAAGAATTCCAATAAATTTTTTACGTGCCAAAGAAATTTTAAGGGATTTTAATGAGTTTAAAAATGAGAATTCTAATTCCCATTGAAATAGAATTATTATTCTGATAAAAATCTATAAATATGAATTCTACTGAATTTTATAGAAATTCGTATGGAATTCCAAACGGAATTCTAAATCGGAAAATATCGGAATTAATCAAAATCGGAAATTATTTTCATTTACGATATATTTTCTATGCAATTATTTTAAACGAATTCGAAATTCCATTCGATTTTAATAATAAAATTTTGATCGAATTCTAAGGAAAATCTAAATTCATTAAAATTTCTACAATAACAAAGATAGAATTCCTAGCGAAATTTCAGCTAAAATTAAATAATAATTTAGATAATAAAAAAAAATAATAATAATAATAACAATAATAATAATAACAATAATAATAATAATAACAATAATTATAATAATTATAATAATTATAATAATAATAATAATAATAATAATAATAATAATAATAATAATAATAATAATAATAATAATAATAATAATAATAATAATAATGCAGAAATTAGTATAAAAATTTCGACGTTTACTTTTCATCAAAATTGTAAAAAAAAATTTGCAGCAAGGTATTAAAAAAATTAATTCAATCAATTAAATTAAAAAAAAGTGATACTAATTAACATTACAGTCTATTACATAAAAAATTCACCTTATTCCGAAATAGTTCATAATTTTTGCTTTCATTTCTAAATCGACGTCTTTCATTAAAACGAACATTCAAAGAATCTAAATTAGTATCATTTCCAGACTCGTTTGTGTTAAATTCACACTTGGCTGCCTTCAGAAATGGATATATTATCCTTGTCTCTCTTTCTCTCTCTCTCTAAAAAAATGAATCACAATGACAAAGAGAAATAATTGTTTTTTGTCCTAAAATAGAATTTAAAAAAAATTACACAGAAAGTCTCCTCTATATGTTTGTTGTTACCATTAAATGTGGTAATAACAAAAATTGTGACAAAACAGAATGAAACAAAAAAAAAACCAAAGCGTGAAAACTTTCTCTAACTTTGTTTTTTACTATGTATTTTTACTCTATATATATATATTGACACAAAACATTATAAATTTAACTTTCTGCACGTTCGAGAGACTTTCTTTAAAATTATAGTGTTTTAGAGTGTGTAAAAGTAGTCCAGTGGAATATGAGATGAATGCTGTTAGGTCAGTTGGTGATGTTTTTCCGAAGATGAAACGAGAGGAAGGAAATAGAATAGTTACGTTATAATACTGACAATAAAGTTGCGTAACAATATTTTTGCCGTGTGTTCCAAAAACGAATACAATGCAATGACGATACGCTTTTTGGTTCTCCAAGTCTTTAGAGTGACGTGAAGTTTAAGTATTTAAAACTTTAGACTCGAAAGGCAGAGAGAGAGGTTAAAATTTCCTCTTGGAACTTGAGATTTAAAAGAAATTTTTCATTCAATATTTGCAAAATTTAGATTACTACCACTATCAATAAATTTTGCATCATTAAAATTAGCACTCTACAACATTGGACACTTCAAAGTTAGTATCAACAACATTTGCAACTTCAAAGTTTGTATCATTATCAACAACATTTGGAATTTTAAATTTAGTACCACTATCAGGAACATTTGAAACTTCAAAGTTAGTACCACTATCAGCAACATTTGGTTCTTCAAATTTAGTACCATTATGAATAACATTTGGAACATTAAATTTAGTACCACTTGCAGCAACATTTGATATTTCAAAGTTAGTACCACTGTGAATAACATTTGAAACTTGAAAGTTATTACCACTGTTTGCAACATTGGAAACCTCAAAGTTAGTACCATTGTCAAAAACATTTGGGAATTTAAAATTACTGCCACTATCGACAACATTTGCAGTTTCAAAATCATTATTTTAATCTCCAAATGTTTGTTGCTGTGGAATTAGTGCCTCTATTTGTAACGTTTGCTACTTCCAAATCAGAATCATCATGTGTTTGCTTCTTTATAATTAATGTTTGGTGCTTCAAAATTAGGACGAATGTCTGTAATGTTTGTTGCTTCGGAAATCAGAAGTAGCACAAGTTTTGCACTCTCAAAAATTTGGATCATTACCAAAATAGTGCAATTAATTAAACATTGAAATGTTTGTTTCTTTATAATTCATTGCACTGCTTGCAATGTTTACTGCTTCGGAATTTGGATCAATAAAAATTGTTTACCAATAATAATTGTTTTAATCAGTTGTCTATCATATCAATTGGCGCCAGTGCCAATAATGTTTGTTTGCTTAGAATTAGTGACACTAATTGCTACTATGTAATTTGTGCCACAATCAGTAATATTTGTTGCTTCTGAATTAGTATAACCGTCAACAACATTTGTACTTGCAACATCAACAACATTTATGGGAAAATTAACATCCACAGCATTTTCAGTTTCGAAACAATTAACTTTAGCAACATTTGTACTTTCAAAGTATAAGTATCATTGGCAATGTTTGTTGATTCAGAATTAGGACCACTATATTTGCAATGTCAGCTACTTTGGAATTTGAATCATCTGCAGTGTTTTCTGGTTGGTAATTAGAATTATAATCTGCATGGTTTGCCACTTCTGAATTAGAATCATTATCTGCAATCTATTATCTTCTATCTGCATTCTGCAATCATCTTTTTTATAATTAATATCATTTTTCACAATGTTTGCTTCTTGAAAATTGGTACAACTATCTGTAATGTTTGTTGCTTCAGAATTAGTGTCTCTATCAACAACATTTGCTTTTGATCCAAAAAATTAGTGCTATCTGCAATGTTTTCTACTTGGAAATTAGAATCATTGTCTGCAGTGTTTGCTAGTTGAAAATTAGAATCATTGTCTGCAGTGTTTGCTAGTTGAAAATTAGAATCATTGTCTGCAGAGTTTGCTACTTAATAATTAGGATCATTATCTACAGCGTCTGCTTCTTTATAATTAATACCAATATCTGCAATGTTTGTTGGTTCAGAATTAGTTTGACAATCTACAATGTTTGTTGCTTCAAAATTAGTGTCACTATCAACAACATTTGCAGTTTTAGAATAATTAACATCGTCTACAATGTTTGTTGCTTCAAAATTAGTGTCACTATGAACAAGATTTGCTGTTTTAGAATAATTAACATCGTCTACAATGTTTGTTGCTTCAAAATTAGTGTCACTATCAAAAACATTTACAGTTTTAGAATCATTATCTATAAAATGTTTGTTGGTTCAGAATCCGTTCGACTTTAAAACAATGTTTGTTGCTTTAAAATTAATGGAACTATTTACAATGTTTGTTGCTTTAAAATTAATGGAACTCTATACAATGTTTGTTGTATCAGAATTATTTCGACTTTGTACAACAAGGTTTGTTGCCTTTTAGTCGTATCTCCTTAATTTTTGTTTTGTTTTAATTTCCTAATGATTTCTTATTGTTTTCGAAATATTTCCATAGCAATAGGGCAAAAATTTGAAATTCTGCTCAAAATATAAATTTAAATTTATATTTGAGGCAAACTATCAATTTTGCATTGAAGTGGAAAATCGATTTTTCTCTCAATCTAAGGTCTGGGGAATGTTAGTTAAATTTCCCTCAAACTCGAGCTTAATTCAAGTGAGAAGTGCTTCTCATGTTTCTCCATTGGATAAACCGCACTTGACACGTACGGAGTGAGGGTGAACGGAAGAGAGAGAAAGAGAGACTTGACATGGGTGCGGTGTTGTGCTCATCTGCATGAATGCTTAACTACATAAATACCACTTGATAAATTTTTTTCTTTTTTTTACTGCATTTTATGATTTGTTTTTCAACAACATTGGAAATTAAATAAATTCTCCCTTTTTTTCGTTACTTTATAGTGTAATTTTTAATTCCAGTGTAAATTTTCCTAATTACTAGTTGTCATATAGAAAAGCTTTTCTGAAAGCTCAAAGAAAGATGTAACTAAAATTAATAGATGATATTAAAAAGGTGAAAAAAAACTCTTTAAAGAAGAGATCAATTGAGATGCGACTGCTGTCAAACCGCAAGAGAATATTGATTTCCCTAATGAGCCACTAGCTTGTCGGATGAGAATTACTTGTTGAGAGAGAGAGAGAGAGAGAGAGGGAGAGACTACATGAACAAATTAACTTTTGCAAATAAAACACACCGTTAAGCACACGATTAATTTTCATTCCATCATATCATTATAATCCTGTGATAAGAGAATATAAATAAACAAAAAATATTGTTCACGTGAAGTTTAATTTTCAAAAAGATAGAAATTTAATTTTCATAAGAAATTGTAATTAAATTCAATTGTTAATGTTGTTTATATAAATTAATTAATAATTAACAATTTCAGTTGTTAAATTTTAATTTTTTAATAACAATTTTAATTTTTTAATAACAATTTTAATAGTTTAATAACAATTTCTATTGCTCAATAACAATTTCAATTGTCTAATAACAATTTTAGTTGTGAAATCGCAATTTCAATTGTTTAATAACAATTTTAGTCGTGAAATAACAATTTCAGATGTTAAATTCCAATTGTTAATTAAAAATTCTAATTCTAAAGTAACAATACTACAAATTTTAAATAAGAATTTCAATTGTTTAGTAACAATTTTAGTTGAAAAAAAACAATTTCAGATGTTAAATTCCAATAGTTCAATAATAATTTTAGTTCTGATATAACAATTTCAATTGTTTAGTAACAATTTTGGGGGTGAAATAACAATTTCAGTAGTTACATTACAATTTTTAATTTCAAATGTTTAATAACAATTTTAGTCGTGAAATAACAATTTCAGATGTTAAATTCCAATTGTTAATTAAAAATTCTAATTCCAAAATAACAATATTACAAATGTTAAATAAGAATTTCAATTGTTTAATAACAATTTTAGTTGTGAAATAACCATTTTAAATGTTAAATTCTAATTGTTTAATAATAATTTTAGTTCTGATATAACAATTTCAATTGTTTAATAACAATTTCGGTTGTGAAATAACAGTTTCAGTAATTAAATTACAATTTTTATTTTTAAATTTCAATTGTTTAATAACAATTTTAGTTATGACATAACAATTTCAATTGTTTAATAACAATTTTAGTTATGAAATAACAATTTCAATTGTTTAATAACAATTTCAGATGTTAAATTCCAATTGTTAATTAAAAATTCTAATTCCAAACTAACAATATTACAAATGTTAAATAAAAATATCAATTGTTTAGTAACAATTTTAGTTGTGAAATAACCATTTTAAATGTTAAATTTCATTTGGTAAATAAGAATTTCATTGTTAATTAAATATTTCAATTCTTAAATAACAATTATAATTGTTAAACAACAAGATTACAAATTTTAAGTAAGAATTTCAATTGTTCAACAACAATTTTAATTGTCAAATAACGACTTAAAATGTTAAAATGTTAAATAATCATTTTCAATTTTTAAAATAACAATTTTCAGTTGTTAAATAATATTTTTTTTCAATTTTTAAAACAACAATTTCTTCTCAACCAAATACTAAACTCACTGTTTTGCAAATACAATGTGAAAATTATTATTGTGGATTTAAAAAATATAGCTCTTCTCGTTTTTATTAAATCTCTCTTGGCAGAATAATAAAAAAATGTTTATTGCACAGTAACAATGCGCTCGTGAAAAAAATTTTTTTTTTTTTATGAAGAGAGAATATTTTTTTATACAACTAGATTATAAAAAAAGTATCATTCAAACTTTTTTCTTCTTCTTTTTTTAATTTTTTTTTTCATTTGTTATTCTAAAGTTTAAAGTATTTTTGCATGCATTCTTTTTTTATTACTTTTTTTCTTTTTTTGCTGTCAGGAGACTCTTTTAACTTGTTTACATGTTGCATCGAGGGAATAACTAATCACGTACGAAACTATTTTCTCGCCTAACTTAATTAGAATTTACTGCAACTGAGACGAGTAAATTATTAACATAGCTCCTCATCATCTAATATACATTAAAAAATTATTTTCTGCTCTTTTTAAATAGAAAAATTTCCTCCCTCATTGAATAGAAAAAAAATTGTTTTATTTATTAAAAATATTTTTTATTAAATAAACATTTTATTAAATAAATATTTATTAAATATTTATTATTAAATGTTTATTATTCTATTAAATATTTATTATTAAATGTTTATTATTTTATTAAATATTTATTCAATTAAAAGTACCAAAAATGTTTATTAATTATTATTCACTTGATAATTTTTAATTTATTCTTCCTTTTTCAATTTCATAGAATAAATTTTTTTTTAATTTTTAGAATAAAAAATAAAATGTTAGGAGAATTAAGCAAAAAGTAATAAAACTCAAATTTGAATAACATACAAGTTAAAAAATACTAGATGAATACTCATTTAATTTAAATACCAATTGAACCAATTGATTAAAGATAAGAGAAAAATTATTCCTCGATACTTATTTAAATTGAATAATAATTGTAAACAAATTGAAAAGAAATACCAATTGAATACTTATTTAGATTAAATACCAATTAAATTCAAACTGCAAAAATAATTGCATAATTTAATAATGTACATTTAAATTGGGAACGAAATAATTACCAACTGAATACAAATTATTGAAAAAATAACTAAATACTTATTTAACGTGAGTACCAATTGAATACAAATTACAAGTATACAATACTAACTGTATTTTTTTACTTTAATACAATACCAATTGAATACATTTTATTATTAAAAAATAACTAAATACTTAATAACTTGAGTACCAATTGAATACAAACTACAGGCGAACAATGCTAGCTGAATTTTTTTCTTCAATTTATTACCAATTGAATACATTTCATTATTGAAAAATAACTAAATACTTAATGACTTGAGTACCAATTGAATACAAACTACAGGAGAACAAAGCTAGCTGAATTTTTTTCTTCAATTTCTTACCAATTGAATACATTTAATTAAATAAATAATTTGTACAAAAGGGAAAAAATACAACATTTGAGTAACAACTAAATACCAATTTATGTGAGTACCAATTGAATACCAGTATTTGAGTAACAACTAAATACCAATTTATGAGTACTAATTGAATACCAATACCAATTGAATACCAGTCTTTGAGTACTAATTGAATACCATCTGAATACCAATTGTAAAAAAAACTTACCCAACTAAAAATAAAAAGACAAAAAAAGGACAAAAAGAAAATTCAATAAAATTTTGATCCATATTATTAGAAAATTAGTAATATAGGGAAACGGAAGTTAAAAAAAACAAAACAACGAAAAATATAGGGGAATTTTGATGTAGTGTTATCGTGTTTATACATCAATTTCAGAGGTTTATTTTAAATGTAAAAATTTTTCTTTCTTCCTCTCCTCTTACATTATTTCGATGCACCTGTGCATTCTTTTTTTTTTTTTTTTGGTGTTAAACGAAAAGGAAGACGAGAGGACGAGACTTGAATATCCTATGAATAACGAAAAGACCGGAAGAAGTTCCGGGGTCTGAACATCTAACCAATATAACCACAAAATGTTAAAGAATTTTTCTTTTCGAAACTTTGAAAGCTTCCTTTTTCCCAATGGGAATAATATTTCATAAATCGATTTTCTCAATATTAAATATATATCATAAAAAAAAGGAGGAGAAATATTCTCTTTTTTCTGATTTTCTTTTACAAATGGAATTTTCTATTTAGAAGAAAGTGAAAATCAAATAAAAAATGACTGATTATGAATAATGATAATTACTGTTTTAATTATCATTTGAACTATAAATAACTATAAATTATAAGTAGGAATAATTTAAAAAATAATTCTATATTTTTTTCTCTTATTATGAAAGAATAATTTATTTATTGTTTTTATTCTTTACTTTATTACTATTTATAACAAAAAATAATTATTATTCATATTATTATTGTTAATTATTTATAGTACAATTATTATAATGATTATATTTTTTTGTAACTTTTTTTCTTCAACAAAAAAATATAATGATTATAATTAATAATAAGAAATAATAAACCTATTTTATAATTATTAGGTTTATATTATATTTCAAATTCAAATATATTTATAATATTTATTATAATTATTTGAGTTTAATTATAATTTATTATTTTGAAATTAAAAAAATATTTTTCAACTTATATTATATTTTATTGTTTATACTATTATTACTATTATTACTATTTATTATTATTATTATTATTATTATTATTATTATTATTATTATTATTTTTGGTTTTATTTATTTATTTTTATTTATTTACAAAACAAGTTTAGGAGAGGAAAAAATTCTTTTATTATTATTATTATTGTTACTAATATTATTTGTCATTTTTTTAATTTTTAATTTTTAACGACAAAAGTTTATTAATTTAAATAAAAAATGAAGTTAAATTACTTTTCTTCGACGCCCGGTATTTTTCATTTTTTTTTTTTTTTTTGCTCTCATGTCGATTTAAACTTTTTGAAAAGTCAATTTAATCTTTTTCTCGTTGAAGTTGTTTGCTTCGTTCTGACAGTGACAATGTTTATATATTGAAAAGCAAAAGGAAGAAAAAAAGGAGAATAAGAAAACTTGGAGATCGTCTCACTGGGAAAATGATACATTTTCCCTCGAGTAGATCAACTAATAAAGATTTTCTTTTTCTTCTCCCATATATTCTCGACGAAACTTTGCACAGTCATTTTTAAAATAAACAAAAAACTTCCTCTTTTAATGTTCTTAATAAAAAATAAAGAAAAAAGAAAAAGAAGAAGAAAGAGCAAATAAGAATATAATAATTTTTTTCCGTTCAAAAAAAAAAAAATATTTATTCTCTCTTTTTTATCACATTCACACTTCCTTTTTTTACGATGGTAAACATTGTGTATTAAAAAAGTATTAAAAAAAGTATTTAAAATTTTATTCGAGAATTTTACTGCGCTTTTTTTTTAAATTTTGTCTCTTAATAAAATAATTTTTTTAGTTACAATGCATATTATTATTATTATTATTGGTTTTTTAAATTTATTTTCATTCAATTAAAAATTTCCTTTTTAATTAGATTTTCTTCAGACAATAAATTTATATTTACAATTTTTTAAAATCATATTTTACTCAATTAATTGCGTTATTTGAATTTATTTTTCATTATATGAATTAATTTATTTTATAATTCATTTTTATTCAATTATTTTTCATTTCAATTAATTTCTCTTTAATAAATTAACGTTATTCAATTAATTAATTCGTTTCAATTTATTTTGATAAAAATTAATTAATTAAGAAAAACTAATTTTAAAAAACTAAAAAAAACTAACTTACTAATTAAATAACTTTAAAACTAATTAAAAATTAGTAACGATTGTAAAAATAATTAGTTTATAAATATTCAGCAATTTTAATCTGCGAAAAAATTGTAACAAATTTGAAAAATAAAAATTTTTTTTAACAAAATTGTTTTGTAATTAGTGACATAACTGAATTGTTAATTAATTCGATGAATTTTGAATTAAATTGTTTAATTATTAATTGGATAACTCAATTATTAAGAAAGTAGGTTATTAATTAAATTTCCTAGCTGATTTAAAAGTAAATAGTTTACTAATTAATTAATTAATTTAATAGCTTCAGTGAAAATTGAGATACAAATTGTTAATAAAATAATAATAATAATAATAATAATAATAATAATAATAATAAAATTACTGACTTAAATATTAATTAAATAGCTTAATTATTTAACTAGTTATCCAATTATTATTTAAATTAACGAATCTTTAAGAGAATGAATAAATTATTAATTAAATTGTTAAATTATTCATTAAATTAACAAATTATTGACTGAATTAGCGAATTATTAATTGAACTAAATAAATTTTTTCTAATTAATTGGTATTTACTAATTTAACTTTTTAATGTTTCACAATTGTTATTTAATTGTTACTCAAAGATTCGTATTCAATTGGTATTTATAAATTTGTGTTTAGTTGTAGAACGACTGGTATTCAATTGGTATTTATAAATTGATTGTTTAGTAGTTAAAATACTGATATTCAATTGGTATTTATAAATTGGTATTTAGTTGTTAAAAAACTGGTATTCAATTGGTATTTAGTTGTTAAAAAACTGGTATTCAATTGGTGTTTAGTTGGTAAAAAACTGCTATTCAATTGGTGTTTAGTTGTTAAAAGACTGGTATTCAATTGGTGTTTATAACTTGGCGTTTAGTTGTTTAAAAAACTGGTATTTAATTGGTATTTAGTAGGTGAAAAACTGGTATTCAATTGGTGTTTATAAATTGATTGTTTAGTAGTTAAAATACTGATATTCAATTGGTATTTAAAAATTGGTATTTAGTTGTTAAAAAACTGGTATTTAATTGGTCTTTAGTTATTAAAAAACTGGTATTCAATTGGTACACACTTCAATTGGTATTGATTTTCGTTAATTAAACAATAAAATTTTTCTTGATCACAAAATAAATTTTACCATTCGATTAAAAAAAAAATTGATTAAAAATTAAAAAAATAATTTCTAAATTTACCTTAAGGAGTTGCTTCTAATTATTAAATTATATCCTAAAGGAGCGGTACGATGTCAATATTATTGAATTTTATTCACATTAGCACCGGCACACAATCACTAGTGAGACAAATAGTAGCGTGAATTACATTTCACTGATCGATGGACAAACAAACAATACACCTGTTCACTCCGTGAGAAGTAACAACTAAACTATATCTTCTCTATATACTTTTCCTTTCCATCGGTTTGTTACTCACACACTGCTCTTGTGTCCAACAAACAAAAGTGATGGGGAATCAAGAAGTGGGGATTAACCGCGATTATAACACAGTGCTGAAGAGTGGAGGGGTGGGAGAGAGAGAAAAAAATATATACTTTGTGGAACCACTAAATATTTTCACGTCACCACGCATTCCCTCGCTAAACGCATAAGAAGCAAAAAAAAATAATAATTTTGTCGTACATGAATTTTTTATTTGTAAATTGAAATTTAAAAAAATCATTCGCGTTGTATTTATGAAGGTTAAAGAGATCGTCTCATACACTGAATTTAACAATTATAGAATAAACAACAAGACAAAAAAAAATGGGAAAAAGAAATCAAGAACTCAACGACTTGAACATGTTTAAGAAATATTTACCTTGACATGAAGTAATTTACACGTATTCATTTGCACGAGTCCAAGGTTGTGAAGATGTACTTTTATTTGGGAAAAAAATTATTCTTCTTTTTTTGGGATATAATGCAAGTAAATATTTTGTTAATATGCTTAAAGTCAGGAAAATTTTAGTGAGAGATAAGTTTTGACTTTAGAGGAAACGAGTAGAGACTTGGATAATTCGTAAAAGTTTATAAAAAATGGCAATTTTTTTTAATTGGTAACTATTCTAATTGGTAATATTCAGAATTAGTGTCAATTGTCGGCAATTGGTAAATAACAGTTGCTAATTGTTACCACTCGGTTAATAATTATTACCAATTAGTAAACAGTTGTTATCAATTAGAAGTCATTGTTACCAATTAGAAGTCATTGTTACCAATTGGTAACCATTGTTACCAATTAGTTACCATTGATGCCATTTAGTAACCATTGTTACCATTTAGTAAGCATTGTTACCATTTAGTAACAATAGTTACCATTTAGTAATCATTTTTACTATTTTGTAACCATTGTTACCAATTAGTAACCATTGTTACCATTTAGTAACCATAGTTATTATTAGTAATCATAGTTATTATTAGTAATCATTTTACTATTTTGTAAGCATTGATACCAATTAGTAATCATTGTTACTATTTAGTAACCATTGTTACCAATTAGTAATCATTGTTACAATTTAGTAACCGTTGTTACCAATTAGTAATCATTGTTACCGTTTAGTAACCATTTTCATTTTTCACCAATTAGTAACAATAGTTATTATTTGTAATTATGTTTACTATTTTGTAACCATTGTTACAAATTAGTCACTAACTAGTGGTATATGTTTTTAGTAAAAGTTCATAACAGTTGTTAACTTACATAACTGGCAGAATTCATAATTAATACCAATTAGTACCAATTAGTAAATTATTATTATTACTACTTAGGAACCAATTAGATTTATTTATGCGTAACTAAAAATTTATAACAGTTGTTAATAGTTTAATTGGTAACTATTGCCACCATTTATTTTTCATTCATAACCATTATTGCTATATGTAACAATTTTTACAATTTAGTAACCGTTGTTACCAATTAGTTTCCAATTAGTTATCATTGTAACTATGTAGTAACTATTGTTACCAATTACTTTTAAATATTTGTTACCACTCAGTAATCATTGTTACCAATTATTTTAAAATACTTGTCACCAATTTATAATCATTGTTACCCTTTACAACTATATTGTTGCCAATTGTTACCCTTTTCAATCATTGTTACCAATTGTTATCTTTTACAGTCATTGTCAAAATTTTTACAACCATTACAATCCTTTACAACCATTTGTTATCAATTGTTACCATTCGCAATCATTGTTGTAAATTATTACCCTTTACAATAATTCTTACCAATTGTTACCAATCGTTATCAATTGTTACCAATTTGTTGCAAAGTACTTAAACAATTGTTACTAATTAGTTCCCAGTTAGTATTAATTATGTTCAATATTATAAATTTTAAAAGCTTTCTTTTCAAAAAATTCTGCCAACTGGTTACCAACTGGTTAAATAATTTTACAAACTGGTAAAATTTATATATTTAGTTACATTAACTTGTCGGTTACTTTTCACTATTATTTATATTTATTCCAAATAATAATTATTACTAATTCGAAAAAGAGAAAAAATAAAAAAAAAATTTTCACCAATTTTTCCATAATTATATTTAACAAAATTATCATTAACAGCCGTCTAATAATAATTAAAATGCTGTTTTCAATTTTTGTCGATAGGTGTATCATTTTTTTTTCTCATTTTGTCTTCTCTCTCTCTGCCTTTTATTGTAATTTGGCGGGTGTCGTAAAACAAAGTTTCAATGACAGAAAATTACCAGGCGGTAAAAATCTTCATGTTATTAAATATTATACATTGTTCTGAAATGGAAAAAAATTATATTTCATCATTGTATTTTTGGGCGACAATTTTGAAATTTAATGCAATTTTTGAATTGTTTTTTTTTTCGAAACACGTTTGTTGTTTTTTTTTCTTTCAAAATAAACACTTATTATTATATTAAGTATTGAAATAACAAAGAATTTTTTCAGGGTCGTTTGAAAAAAAGAATACCTTCTTCTTTTGTCGCATTCAAAATGAAAATTGTGGCAATTTAAAATTGTATACAAAATATTGTATAATATTCTAGTTAATAATTTATTTCATTAAAAATCAATGATACTGGTAAAAAAAAGTAAATAGTTTATTTTTTATCACAACCTTAATCTGATAGATGATTCAAAGTATTCAACTGAATATCATTTTTTCCCGATAATATTTATTATTGTATCCAATTGGTGTGTAAATTAAATTCGAAGCTTATTATACAATTGGTATTTTTATAAATCAATTATTATATTCAATTGGTATTTGGTTCAAATGTAATTTGATCAATTGGCATTTTGTTCAATTGGTATTTACTTCAATTTGTATTTAGTTAAAATGTAATTTGATCAATTGGTATTTAATTCAATTAGTTAATTCAATTAATTCAATTAGTTAAAGTGTAATTCGATCAATTGGTATATTTAGTTCAATTGGAATTTAATTTAATTGGTATTTAGTTCAATTGTTATTTAATTCACTTGGTATTCAGTTCAATTGTAATTTAATTCAATTGGTATTTCACATTTTATTTAATTCGTATTTTAATCAATTAATAGCTAATCCAATTGGTATTTTATTCAATTGGCATTTAATTCAATTGATTTTTAATACAATTGGAATTTTATTCACTAAGTATTTCATTCAATTGGTGTTTAATTCAAATGTAATTTAATTCAATTTACTATTTAATACAATTAATATTTTATTTATTAAATATTTTAGTCAACTGGTATTTTATTTATTAAATCTTTTATTCAATTTGTATTTAGTCAATTGGCTTTCGATCAATGGTTACTTATGAAATTGGTATTTACTTAATTATTGTTTTCTTCAATTAGTTTTTGATTAATTGGTATAAATTCAATTGGTATTTATTTAATTTCTATTTATCCAATTGATATCTGATCGATTTGTATTTATTCAATTACTATTTGACCAATTGATATTTAATCAATTTGTATTTGGTCAATCGTTATTTTAGTCAATTGGTATTTAGTTAATTATATTCATTCAACTGGAAATTGAACCAGTTTATATTTTATTCAATTGGTATTTACTTTTATTAATCATTGGACAGAAATTCTTTTAAAATTGGTAAATATTCTTCGACACTTTCAATTGGAAACTTAATAAAATTGATAATTTAATTTTCTTCTTGTTTACAAACAATTGATAAAAAATCCAATTGTCTAGAGAAACGATAAAATTTTTTCAAATACTTTCCTCTCTCTCTCTCTATCTTATGTAAATTCACTTTGATATAAAATTTTTCATTTCCCTTTTCTGTAATTTTCGAGCACTTTTTCTTCTCTTTTATATAAAAGTCTCTCTGAAAATAAGTGAAGAAAAAAGGATAATATGGAAGCGAGTGTGTGTCAAGGACGTAATATACCAAGCAGAACCGTGGCTCCTTTAAACAAGAGCGAGAACCTTTAATGATAATCATAATCATAATAAAAATAATAATAATGATAATTTTTCTTGCTTCCTCGCCTCGAACATATTCGGCGTTCAATCAAAATTAGAAATCTTTCAATACTTGACCTCATCACAAGTCACAACCTTGACTCTACTTATCAAAAAATTATACAGTAAATTGTCCTCGCTTCTTTTTTTAAAATTCAAACACATTTTTTATTAAACACTGACAATGATCAAGTGCCACGTGACAAATGGCGTATTTCCTATTTTATATTTTAATTTTTTAATTTAATAATAATTTAATGTTCCGTTAACATTTTTTATTATTAAAATTAATCTTGTATTTACAATTTAAAAACTTTTATGAAAGTTTCATTAAAATTTCACGAAAATCACATTAACAATTAGTTACAATGAGCAATTGGTTTAAACAGTTGGAAAGTATCCAGTTGAATTAAATTTTTCCTCGATGATGATAATAATTATTATTTTATCCAATTGGTTAGAAATTCAATCCAATTGGTACATAATTTACTTAGTATTTAAAAAAAGTTGGTATTTTATAACACAAGTAGTTGGTATCAAAAATAGTTGGTAACAAATATAATTTGAAACTAAAATAGTTGGTAACAAATGTAGTTGTCAGCGAGAATATTTGGCAACAAGAATAGTTGGTAACAAAATTAATTGGTAACAAAAATGTTGGTAACAAAAATATCGTTAACAAGAATAATTTGTAACGAAAATAGTTGGTAACAGAAGTAGTTGGTAACAAAAATAGTTGGTAACAAAAATAGTTGGCAACAAAAATAGTCTGTAACAAGAATAATTGGTAACGAAAATAGTTGTTAATTAAAACAGTTAGTAATTGGTAACAAAAATAGTTGGTAACAGAAGTAGTTGGTAACAAAAATAGTTGGCAACAAAAATAGTCGGTAACAAGAATAATTGGTAACGAAAATAGTTGTTAATTTAAGCAGTTAGTAGTTGGTAACAAAAATAGTTGGTAACAAAAAAAATATTTGACAACAAAAATAGTTGGTAAAAAATATTGCTTGTAACAAAAACAGTTGACAAGAAAAATTTGGACCAAAAAATAGTTGACGACAAAAATAATTATTAATTGAGTCGAAAAAATTAATAATTATTTAAAAAAAATAGTCATTTAACTAAACAATTGGTAGCATAAAATACAGAATACTCTGTTCAATAAATCTCAAGACAAATTAAATCACAGTCAAAATAAATTTTCAATTTTCTTATTATTGTCAATAAATATTATTGTTATGAGTGAATTTGATTACAGCCTTTCTGTTGAGAAATTGCAATTCCTATTAGATAAGTGTTGGACTCATCAATTATAATTTACGGAAATTGGTTTCAATTGGAGATCAACGACTCGTGACAACAATAACTTTACTTTGACGTGCGTGTCAAAGAAAGTGACTATTATCATAATAGTTGGCCTAGACTTACAAACATTGAAATGCATGTCGTACTTTTATATTCAAAACACAAAAGATTTTTTTTTCCAAACTATTTTGAAATTAAAAATTATGGAAACAAAATAATTAAAAATAATTTTTTTTATACTTTTTTTCAAAAATATTAAAAATTTTGTAATTTTTCTCGTTAAATCCAAATTTTCTCTTACTATTAATGTAATTTTTGAATTTGATGAAATTAAAAGAATTCTGCAAAATGGAAATCTGAAATTTTACCAAACTTTTAAGGGGAAATTTTGTTATTAAAATTTTCATTAAATATATTTTTTATTTGAATACATTTTTATTAATAATGGAAAAAAATAATTATAATAAAATATTGTTACTAAACTTTTACTTTCAATGAAAAATATTTTTTGATTTTAATAATTGTTAATAAATTTTTATTTTCTACGAAAAAAAATAAATTTTTTTAAATGGGTTATGAATTTTTATTTATATATTTTATACGACGAAAAAATAAAAAATAAAATAATTGTAATATAATATTATAAATTTTTATTTTTAATTAAAAAAATATTGTTTTTGTGTTAAATAATTGTTTATGAATATTTATTTACAAGATGAAAAAAATTTTGAAAAGTAATTGTAATATAATAATTGTTAATAAATTCTTTTTTTCAAACAATATTGTTGTAATTGTTAATCAATAGTAATAATAATTGTTAATAATTTTTTATTTATACGATGCAAAAATAAAAAAAAATAATTGTAATATAATTATTGTTTAGAAACTTTTATTTTCAACGAGATCAAATTTTTTTTTTAATAATTGTTAATGAAAACATAAAATCCATTGTAAAAAAACGATGAAAAAATGAAAAAAAATATTTATAATATAATTATTGTCAATAAATTTTTATTTTTAATTTAAAAAATATTGTTATTGTGTTAAATAATTGTTTATGAATATTTATTTACAAGATGAAAAACTTTTTAAAAAGTAATTGTAATATAATAATTGTTAATAAATTCATTTTTTGATACAATATTGTTGTAATTGTTAATGAATAGTAATTATAATTGTTAATGATTTTTTATTTATACGATGCAAAAATAAAAAAAAATAATTCTAATATAATTATTGTTTAGAAATTTTTATTTTCAACGAGATCAAATTTTTTTTTAATAATTGTTAATGAAAACATAAAATCCATTGTAAAAAAACGATGAAAAAATGAAAAAAAATATTTATAATATAATTATTGTCAATAAATTTTTATTTTTAATTTAAAAAATATTGTTTTTGTGTTAAATAATTGTTTATGAATAATTATTTACAAGATGAAAAAATTTTTAAAAAGTAATTGTAATATAATAATTGTTAATAAATTCTTTTTTCAAACAATATTGTTGTAATTGTTAATGAATATTGATTAATAGTAATAATAATTGTTAATGAAAATTAATTAATATTAATAATAATTGTTAATGAAAATTTATTAATAGTAATAATAATTGTTAATCAATATTAATTAACAGTAATAATAATTGTTAATGAATATTAATTAACAGTAATAGTAATTGTTAATGAATATTAATTAACAGTAATAATAATTGTTAATGATTATTAATTAATAGTAATAATAATTGTTAATGAATTTTTATTTATACGATGAAAATTTTTTTTTTAAATAATAAATAAATTTTAATAAAATAAATTTTTTTTTAAACAATTAAAAAATACATGAAAATACGTACAGAAAAAAATAAATTAATAAATATTTCAGAAAGTGTTTTTCTTTATATTAAGTAAAAAATCGAAAGTGTTATGAATACTGATATAAGTGATCAACTTAAAATTTTTTTTTCTTCTAAACTAATTTCACTCTCAATCATATCTAAAGAGAAATTGAAAATAGATCCTCTTCTTTTTCAATATAATAATATACACACCTTTTTGTGATATGCATATATTTTACTATCAAATTACTAATTAGACACCATGACTTCGAGGACATTCTACACACGTAGTAATTGAAACTAAATATTATCTAGCATGTCATATATATATATAAAATAGAGAAGTACGAAGAAAAGTTTCGCTAGCAATGAAAAAAAAAACAAAGCATGACTTTTAACTCTTGAATATATGTTTAAAAAGGTTTAATTACTAGAGCTCATTAAAACGAGTCGCTTTCAGATAATATTTTTCTCCAACTTTATTTGCATACATTTGTATTCACTTTTCCTCCTGTGAAAATTATTATAAATTATCCACGTTTCTTTCACTCTTTTTTCACTCAATCGCTCAATCAAATTTTCTATTTTCTTTTTTTTTCTTAAACAGTATTTTATAGAGAATTGAATTCATTATTTACCGCATTAAAATAATTTAACACTTAAATTACATGTTAACAAATCTATTTAATAATTGAAACAATTTTTAAATACAATAAAAAAAATTAAAATACTAAATATATAAAAAATAAAATAAATAAGTAAAATTAATTGCGTTAATAAATCTGTAAAGTAATTCGATGTATTACCATTAATTTTATTAAATATAATTGCATTGTTTTGTATTAAATTTAATAAAATTATTGAGTCACTTTTAACTAAATTTATTAAATAGTTGAAACAATATTTAATAATTAAAACAATTTACTTAAATTATTCAAATTAATTAAATTTATTTAATAATGAATAATAATAATAATAAATGAATTTTCAAAAATAGTTGATTCAATTTTTAATAAAGTTATTTAACATTTGAATCAATTATTATCAAATTTATCAAAGAATTGATTCAAATGTTATTAAATTAATTAAAAATAGAAATAATTGTTAAAAAAAACCAATTAAAAAAATAAAATAATTCTTAAAAAATCAAATAATTGAATCAAATTTTTTTTCAATTAATGAAGTATTTTAATTAATTAATTAATTAATTATTTCATATTACAATATTTTGTATTTATACATAATTGTTATTTTAATTTTTAGAATTGTAAGTTATGTATAACTATAATTATAATATAATGTTTGAATTAAAATGAAATTTAAATAATAATATTTCATATTTTTTTTAAGCTTTTTTAAAATAAAATTACATTTTATTAATTATTATAAAATATAACTTTATTCCCAATTTTTACAATTGAATTCAAAACTAATAAATAATAAATTTTTAATTTACAGTAATTTATTGTTTTTCTGATTATAATGATAATTTAATGTCTTTTTATTTATTTTGGTTAATTAATTATCAATTATTTTAAAGTAAGTATTTTATTGATTATAATATTATTTGCAAGAATATACTATTACGTAATTATTCGATCAAAGGTAGTAAAACAAATTTAGATATGCTAATTATTGAAATTAATTACAGATATTTTGACTCAATTGACATTTAGCATAATTGTATTGTTAATAATTAGAAAATTATTATTCTATTTATTAAAATATTACAATAATCCATTGAACAGGAATTATATAATATGTATAATTATTGTTATACAAATTGTTTGTTATAAATAATATTCTCTATTTCACTTAAGTGAAAATTTATAATTAACTATTTTTTTTTAATTTTAATTATTTTAATATTATTAATTTTCATTATTTTATATTATTTTTAACTATTTTTATATTATAAATTTTAATGATTTATTTCTACTATTTTTAACTATTTGAATATTATTAATTTTAATTATTTTATACTATTTTTAACTATTTTATTATTAATATTATTATTAATTTTAATTATTTCATAAAGAAACGTGTAGAAATACGTTTTCTGTAATAATCATATTTTTTTAATACAAAAAAATTTTTTTTCGTTTCATTTTGGAATTTCTATGACAAATGTAATTGTCTGTTAAATTTTATTTTCCGCTAATTGCACTTTTTTTTGCCAGCGTACGTTAACTTTTTTTTATGTGAAAAGAAATTAACATTCTTTCAGTTTTTTTTTGTTTTTAATATATCAAACTTACCCCCGCGATGGTTTTTTTAATTGCTGAGCATTTAAAGTGAATTTTTCACCGCTTTACAGTTTTTTATTCGTTTTTCTTTTTTTGGCTCTAAAATATAAAGTGGAAAATAAATTTCATTGAATTTCTTTTTCTACTTTTTTTTTAAAAACTATATAATAAATGGATTTTTGAAAAATGCATGAATCTAAAATGAATTGAGCATAAAAGTGTAGATATAAATAAATAAATAAAAAAAATAGGTTCGGATAAAAATCAGTGAAATGAAAAAAAAATTAAAGAGTTTTTCTACATTTTTTTTTCTCTAGTGGTTTTGAGAATAATTTATTGTACGTTGAAAATACGTATGGATATAAATAAAATAGATGATAATTTTATTTTTCAACATATTGTTTAGAGAAAAAACTTGATAATAATTCTGCACGATCTTTTGTGTTTGCATTTTGTCGTCAAGTGTGAAGAGAAGCAAAAATACAAAGATTTGTTTTCTTAAAAAATTTTTTAAAGCATAAATTGAGAGCAAAAAATTGATATTCTTTGATTTTTCTTTTAGAAGAACTGGCAATAACATTTTTTTTAACAAAAAAATCAAATAGAATTGATTTATTTTTATTTTATTATTAACTTCATATTTATAATAATCATAAATTCATAATTAAATATTAACATATTTTTTAATCATTTATGCGACAATTTATTTATTTATTATTGTTAACATTTTTTTTGTTAATATTACTAACATTTTTAATGTTAACATTTTTTACTTATTAACTATTAGCACTGTTAACAAAAAAATAAATTGTCACACAAATTTAAATACATTTTTATTTGTAACATTTATTTTCAGCTATTATAATAATTTTAACATTTAATTTTTAGTTTTGTAAAAATTATATAAATTTTTTTTTTGTATTGTAGAATGAAAAAATTATAACTTTTATTTATTTTTTTTTGTTTTTTTTTTGCTTTTTTGGTTTTGTGGTGTTACGAGCTTTTATTTTGTATTTTCCAGAGGGACGAAAAAAGAAAAAAGAAACCAAGGAACCAAAGCGTTCAAAGAAAAAATCAATTATTGAGCGTATGTAAAAAAATTGTTAATTTTTTTGCGTTTAGTCTGAATTAACAGAAATAAACAAAATAAACAACAGCAACAACAGAAATAGTGCAAAAGGGATGGGCATGTGATTATTGTTTTTAAAAAAAATTGTTATTTTTTTTGCATGAATATGCTTTTTGAATATTTGTTTCTAAAACCCAAATTTTATACACTTTTTGTTACATATTATTGTTATTAACTTGTTATTGTTATTTTTTAAATATTTAGTTCATTATTGTTTGTTATTTATAGATTATTAATGTTTATTATTTCTTTTTTATTGTTTATAACCATTTTCTATTATTTTTAATTACTTTTTATTATTTATAACCATTATCTATTGTTTTTAATTATTTTTTTTATTTACAATTATTTTTAATTGTTTTTAATTACTTTTTTTATTTATAACCATTTTTTATTGTTTTTAATTACTTTTTTTTTATTTATAACCATTTTCTATCGTTTTTAATTACTTTTAATTATTTATAATCATTTTCTATTATTTGTAATTACTTTTTATAATTTATAATTATTTTTTGGTATTTATAATTATTTATCATTATTTTTCCTATGATTTATTAACAATAATTTACTAATTATTATTTATTTAGTATTTTTTTACTCTATTTATTAACTATTTACTTATTGATTTAGATTTTTTATTTTTTTAAATCTTTTTTTTGTTATAATACCAAAAATAAATTGTTCCAAAAATAAAATATAATTTTCATTATCATTGCCTTGAACTAAATTCAAATTTGAAAAATTATAATATTTTTTATGACTTCTTGCACTGCAGATTTGTATCATCATATATTTTTAATATTGCCAAATCTCTCTTAATTTATTCAAGAATTTTTTTTTACATTTTACTCTAAATTTCAATTTAAAATTGATCATTTTCCAATTTCGTTCGAATTATTAAATTTACTTGTCAAATTCTATTTTTTATTTAAAAAACAAAAAAAAAATGAAAAATTAGTACAGAAAGAATTAAATTTTTATTTCTTTATTAAAAATGCATAAACAAATGTTTATTAACTAATATAAACAATTTTTACAATTGTTACTAAATAAAATATTCAACTCACCTGATGATCTAAAAAATGTTTCTTTTTAACTAACACTATTGATTTATTAATATTTTTTCCATATTTGCATATTTATTTTAATTATTTTTATTATTTGTTTAAACAACATTTTGTTGGTCATAATTCTTTCCGCACTTTTCTTTTATCTAGAAATTATTTTTTGTTTAAAAAAAAATTATTTGATGTTTTTTTTGTTATGTTATTAAAAATATTAATCAAATAATTGTAGCCTGTGAATTAACAATTATTGTTTATTAATAAAAAAAAATTATTTATTTCGTATTAACACTTTTAGTTGTTATTGTCATTATTAATAATATTATTAAAAAATAATTTTAAAAATTGGAATATAAATAAATAATTATAATTAACTATAATTAAATAATTATTATTTATTAATTGTTATTTTTTGTTATTATTAACATTTTTAATAATCAAATTGTAGTACTAATATTTTTTTCGTAATTTAGTCCTGTAATTGATAAATTAATTAAAAATAACACTTAATAAAATTAACACTTTTCAACTGTAAACGCACTAATAAAATTTGAATCTTACAGAATTTTACACATTAGACTTGTAATCTCGTTGGCAGCAATAACAAAACTGACCAGTAGTTCAATGCACAAGTCTTTTGTTTACTGAAAAAAAAATTTTTGTTCCCAAGGGTTGAGACCCTCCTGCAAAAAAGGAAAGGTGGGTCACGCAACACTGAATAAGCCCGGATAGGTTTAAAGTTACCCTTGAAAAAGAGGAAAAAAAGAAAAATTGTAACCTACACTAATAAATACTTTTTAAAAACCAAAAAAAACCTTTTAAAAAAATTTAAAAAAAAATTTATTAACAAAATAAAAAAATGTACCAGAAATATGGTACATTAAAAATTTCTGGTACAAGTAATTTTAACTGTAATGTATAAACTTTTAATATAAAATTAATTTTTGGTATAGGAAAAAAATTTTTAATATCAGTAAATTTTTGGTACAGATGAAATTCAACAAAAAGGTAAATTTATAATACATGTTAATTTACAAAACAGTTAATTTTCTTTAGAAAATATTTAAAAAAATATACACCAGAAATGTGGTAGACAAATTTTTTTTGTATTCAACTTTCTGGTACAGTTGAATATTTGAATTCGGTAATTATTTGGTACTTGTAAGTTTTCTTACTTTGTAATTTTTTGGTATAAGCGAATTTTCTTCTATACATGTAAATGTTTTTCTTTTTTTTAACTTTCTGGTACAGGAGAAATTTCTTATTTTGCAGTTTCTAGTACATGAAAATTTTTTATTTCGCCTTTTCTGGTACATGAAAATTTCTTTTTTGTAATTTTCTGGTATAAGTGAATATTATATTTTGCATTTTGGGAAACAAGTATTTTTTTTTACTTTTTCTGGTACATGTAAACTTTTCGATTTTGTAATTTCCTGGCAAGGTACATTTTTCTATTCCATAGTTTACTGGTACACGGAAATGTCCTTATTTTGTAATTTTTTGGTATAAGTGAGTTTTATATTTTCTGGTATGTGTGATTATTATATTTTTGTGATTTTCTGGTACATGCGAATTTTCCCAATTTTATATTTTCTGGTACATGTAAATATTACGTTTTTGTAATTTTCTGGTACATGTTGATTTATCGTTTTTCTGGTACAGCTTAATTTTTGACTTTACACTTTTGTTACATGTAAATATTATATTCTGTAATTTTCTGGTACAATTTTTCAATTTTATTTTTTTTGACGTACAGGTTAATTTTTTCGTTTTTACAATTTTCTGGTACGAATTAATTTTCTTTTTCGGTATTTTTTGTTCATGTAAATGTTCCGATTTCGATTTTTTCTGCTACAGGTAAATTTTTTCGATTTTATCATTTTCTGGTACAGGTTATTTTTTTTTAGATTTTTGTAATTTTCTGGTACAGTTAAACATTTTTCGTGAAAGCAACTTTAGAGGACAATTTTTTTCTAATTTTATAAATAATAAAAATTCTGGTACAGTTGTCGTAAAAAATCTTAGTTTCACAATACAATTGAATTTTTCTGGTACAAATAAACTTTTTGTTGGTAAATAAACTTTCTGCTATTTTAACTGATCTATATAAAAGTTAAAAAATTGTAAGTAGATTTAATTGTGGAGAAAAATTTATAGAGATAAAAAAAATTAAAGGAAACTATTAATCAACATACCAAGAGAGAAGGGAAATTGGAGAAATTTTGCTCTAATTTTACATCTTGTTGTTTATTTTTTGCAAATAAAATGAAGTGCATGTCAAACGAGAATATAATTTACATTTTCGTTATTCATGACGAGAGGGAGAGAGAGAGAGAGAGAGACAAAGGAATCGTTTAACAGAATTCTTCAATAGACAAACGCACGAAGAAAGCGTCCAATTTACTCAATTATTCATTTCCTATTAATTATTTATCTCTTATGGCACACATGATAAATAATGGACAATTTACAATAGAATCGTAAAATTAAAAAAATTATTTTTTGAAAATTAAACAATCTACTTGACATTTATTATATAAATAAATTTTAATTTTTGTATTTTCTGATTTTCTTTTTCTTTTTTTTTTGTAAACAACGAAAATTTTTTCCATACCAAAAGGAAATTATTTTCTGGTACAGAACATTCTTTGTAATTAATTTTATTGTTTAACAAATTTCACTAAAGTGTATTTTCTATTTTATTACTAACATATTTTAAACCTTTAAATGTACCATAATTTTCTTTTGCACTCGAAAAAAATTGTATACCAGAAAAAAATTTTCTGGTACAGAATATTCTTTGATTTCATTTTTTTAATAAATTTCTTTAAAGTATAACTGACATTTTATTATTGGCATATTTAAAAAAAATGTACCACAATTTTGTGCTGCACATGAAATACCAAAAAAATGTACCAGAAAAATGGTTTTGCTACAAATAATTTTCTGATCCATTTTTTTAATAAAAAATATTTTTTGTAAAGTTCAGTTTTTATTTTACTACCAGAATAATTAAAAATGACATATACCATAATTTTGTGTTGTACCAGAAATTTTTTTATTAGAATTTTATTTTTTTTTTAAATTTCCTTCAATTGGAATTTGTATTTTACTACTGTAAATAATTTTGATGCTGAGAGTGAAATATTGTACCACATATTTTTGGTACAATGTATTTTTGCTATTTGTTACAACAAAAAACAAAATTAATTATTTTTTTAATGTATTTTAGATTATCGAATACTAAAGATTCAAGTGATTAATATGGAAATTAATTTTCTCGAGGCGAAAATAATTAATTTTCCCCTCCTTCCATCTCAATAAAAGGTGGCAAATAATTCAATCTCATTAATGTTTTTTCCTCTATTGTTAATTTAATGTCTTTCTAGGCAATCAAATCAAATTGATTTCGTCGACTATTAACTCGTAACTACAAAAAAAGGAGGAAGAAAACAATCGCATTTATCGACTTCACTAATTTTGATTGACAAACTAATATTTTTTTTTTTTGATTTATTTAATTAAGTTTTTATCTTTTAATTAATTTTTATTTTTTGCAACGAATTTTTTATAATCTCCCTCTCTTTAATTTTTAAAAACAATACATAAAAAACTTAATTAAAAATTTTTTATCATGTTAATTTTGAAGAAACAAATATTTTTATCGAAATAAATTTATAATTTACACAAAACTTATGTTATTAATTTTTATAAATAATAATAATAATATAGTACCAGAAATAATATTATATTATTATTATTTTTTTGATTATTTTTTGGGTTATAAAAAACAATTTCAATAATTTAAAAATAGAATTTATATTTATCTTCTTTCTTGATGTCATTGTTTAAACAATAATAATAATATATTATATCAGAGTAGACAACAATATTTGCTACTCGTTAAAATTTGATTATCCTGCTCTAATAATAGAAAATCGTTATAAACTTGTTATATAAACAGAAGTCTCGTTAAAAAGTTACACAAAACAATTTTAAATTGCTTCGTCTAATAAATTCAAAAATAAATATCAAATTTATTGAATAAATCTTTTCAATGTTTTATATTCAATAAACAAAGAACAAATAACAAAATTATGAAAAAAAATTGTACCAGAACATTTTTTTGTGTTTTGTACTCTTTGAATTATAGTCAATAATTAAAAATTATTATACTGTTTATAAAAAATTGTAACAAAAAATTATTGTACTGTCAAAATTATGGTACAATTACAGTTCAAAGAATAAAATTTGTAGTACATAACAAATATTTATAGTAAAGATTACATTCTGGTATAATTTTGGTACAACCAAATTATTTAGTAAGTCTATAAATTATACCTACGACAATTAAAATTACAGTATTGCTAAAACTAAAATAATAAAAATTGTGGTACAATGAAAATGGAAAGGAACAAAAAAATTCTGGTACTAACACAATTTGTGGTACAGCCAAAATTTTAGTCATTTTTAAGTAACACGAAAAATAACTTAGAATAACCGAAAGTCTACTATAGTTGAAATTAAAACAATAAAATTCTGGTACAATGAAAATTTATCGTGTGGTTATTGTGGTACAATTCTGGTACAAGTGAAATATAAAGAAATCGTATTTAGGACAATCGAAACTAAAGTATTTGTGAAAGAAAAACAGAAAATTTTTTAATACACTTAAACTTCAAAGCAACAAAACAATTCTGGTACTAACACAATCTGTGGTACAACCAAAATTTAAATAATTCTTAAATAACACGAAAAATAACTTTTCGAATAACCGAAATTCTACTGTAGTTGAAACTAAAACAATAAAATTCTGGTTCAATAAAAAATTTACCGTGTAGACTAAATTATGGTACATAATTCTGGTACACGTCAAATGTAAATAAATTGTACTTACAAAAATCGAAATCAATGTATTAATGAGACAAAACAATGAAAATTGTGGTACAATGAAAATTGAAGGCAACAAAAAAAATTCTGGTACTACTACAATTTGTGGTACAATCATTATTTTCATAAGTCTTAAATAACACGTAAAAAAGATTGTAGAATAACTGAAATTCTGGTACAGTTTAAACTAAAACAATAAAAATTGTGGCACAATGAAAAATTATTGTGAAATTTAAATTTTGGTACATACTGCGGAATTTTTGGCACAACTAATATTTTGGTACTAATATTTCTGGTAATTATACCAGAAATAAATTTAGATTGACCAAAATTATGGTACAGATGTAATTAAAAAAATAAAATTTATGGTACGACAAAATAATAGCACATTCTACTTTTTGGTACTAAAGTGGTACGAACGAAATTCAAGTGAATTTTTTAATTGTGGTACAAGGGTAATTTTTTTAGTGGTCCATTGGTACAACACTAGAAATATTTTTTTTAAAAAACTCAAATCCAAAAAATCAAACTTATGGTACAACAAAAAATTCTGGTACAATATTTTTTAAGCATCGCTTTTCAAAGAAAATAAAAATTATTATTTTTCATGTAAATATTAAAAATCACAAAATAGTTTAGATGGAAAAATAAAAATTGCAATCTAAATTGAAATAATAACTTTATATAGAAAAAAATCTCAAAAGTTTATGAATTATTTCACCTAGATATTTCTTCATCATCAATAAATTGCATAGACACTTGATAATAAATAACTTTAACAGAGAACATTTCCGTTTTTTTTTTGCGAGGCGCGAACAATATCACTGGAGAACGAAACAAATACTGAAATCATCATATATGGTTTTCTGTATTAAAAGCAACGTGTATATACTTTTCATCCTGTGTCGTTTGCCATAAGTAAAATATATTTTGCTTAAACAAAAACAACAACAAAAAAAAAAAGGAAAAAAAAAATTCGTCACTAGAGAGAAATCAATGGATTACCTCAAGCGTTGCACCTATTATATTTCTCCCATACCCCCACTCTCTTTCTTTCACTCTAAAACAATTCATTCTTGTTTAAATCGCACATATATACCTACAATAGTGTACACACAGAATTTTTATTGTTTTTAGCAATTTAACAAGAATGGAAAAATTTATCACTTTAAATTGAGAGGAAAATTTAGTTTTCATTTTTTACATTGTTTTCATTTTTTTTTTGCAATTTTTTCTTATTCAACAAGAAACTTTTGACAAACAAAAAAAGAGAATTTCAAAGTAACAAAATTAACAAAAATTATTTTTTACCAAAAAATATGTCAAAATTGACCTTAATTTTAACGAATTTTTAAGGCCCTAGAACTGTAGATGAAAAGACCTAATTTTAAACAAATTTTTATTTTCAAATAGAAAACAAAGATTTTTAATTTATTTATGACAAAAAATAGTCATAAATAGGTCAAATTGAACCACAATTCTGACCTAAAATTAAAGCCCTTGACCTGTAGGTTACAAATTTTACCTGATTTTAAAAAACGTTTTTAATTTTTAATTTTTTGTTTACTAAAGTTTTAATACATATTTGTCAAAAAAGGTCAAAAAAAGGTCAAAAGTAGGTCAAATTTGACCTTAACTCTGCCCTTCACCGAAAAGGTTAAAAGTAACTCATATTTGACCTAATTTTAACACTTTTTTAAAGTTTAAACTAAATTTCAAATTTTCTCTGACATAAAACTAGGTCAAAAATAGGTCAAAATTGATATTAACTCAGACGTAATGTTAAGGCTCTTGACCTGTAGGTTAAAGGACCTATTTCTAAAAAGCCATTTAGTTTTAAAATTATGTTTAAGAAAAAGTTTTAATTTAGTTTTCAAATAAAAACAGACAAAAAATAGGTCAGATTTGACCTAAATTTTAACATAAACAAAGGTCCATGACCAGTAGATTAAAAGTAACTCAAATTTGACCTAATTTAAAAACTTTTCTGTATATTCAAATTTAAAACAAAATTTTAAAAATTATTTCTACAAATAGTGGGTCAAAAATTTGTCAAGTTTTCTTTTACTTCTAATGTTTAACGTTACGACCCTTGACCTATAATTTGAAAATTTGACCTAATTTTAAAAACTTTTTCAATTTTAAATTTCTTGTGAAAAAAATGTTAAACCTATTTTTTCTAAAAAAAAAGGTTAAACATATTTTTTGTAAAAAAAGGTTAAACATATTTTTTGTATAAAAAGTTTAAACATATTTTTGACAATAAAATATGCCAAAAATAGGTCAAATTTTAAACTCATAGGTCAAGGGTTTCAACGTTAAACGTCAGAAGGAAAGTAAAATTTGACTAATTTAAAAACTTTTTTTAAAATTCAATAAAAAACAAATTTTAAAAAGAATTATTTTCGACAAAAAGTAGATCTAAAGTAGGACTTAATTTTAAAAAACTTTGTAACTTTCAATTTTTTGTAAAAAAAAGGTTTTACATATTCTTGCTATAAAAATAGGTCAAATTTGACTTTAATTTTAGCAAAACGTGAGAGCCTTAGAAATTTGGGTCAAAAATAAGTCAAAATTGGGATAATTTAAAAAAAATTATTTTAAAATTAAAAACATAATATTTAAATTTATTTTTGTGAAAAAAAGTAGGTCACAAAGATGCCAAATTTGACCTAATTTTTGGCGTAAAGTTAAGGATCTTGAAATTAAATTCCAATTACATTGAATTTGACCTAAAAAATTAAATATTAAAAAAATTCAAAAATGTTAAACAATCTTTTTGATAGCAAATTTTTGTTAAAAAAGTTTTAATATATTTTTAATGAAAAAAGTAGGTCAAAAATAGGTCAAAATAGGTCAAGTCGACCTAAAATGTTTGTAGAAAGTAATTGTACATTAAATACTAAGAAAAATAAAACAAAGTAAAATTGTTGACATTTTTTTAATATATATATATATATTTAAATTTTCCCAGAATTTTTCACGAATATATCTATATATGTGTTGATATGTAAAAAACTGTTCCTCTTTTCCTTTGTTGCACAACAAAGTTTCTGATAACGAGAATAATAAATTTAACTCGACAGTTATAATAAAAAAAAAATTATGAAAAAGTCCATTTTTCCAATGACGATTAATTCAGAGGATTGGATGAATAGTTGAAAATTCCTTTCCGTGAATATGCCGTATGCGGTGTGGTCTTTCACTCAACAATTTGTGGACATAAAGCGGATATCCGCTGTTCCGCCTGTTCTCCCTTGTGCGTCCCTACCTTTATTGTCTACCCATACATATATATATATACTAAAATCTCGATATATTTTAATTTAAGGGGCGCTATATGAAATTCTATATTAATAATGTCGAAATTCATATCCGTATATTGAGGACATATCATCATTCGCCTAAAACTAGAACATAACATATATATAAATATTAATTTTCATTCTCTTTTACAGAAATTTTTTTTTCTTTTTTAATATTAAATTTCAAATAAATTTTACGGTCTGCGTACAAATAATATTACACTACTGCTCGACTAAATGCAGTAAAATTATATTAAATTTTGTTGAGACTTTGAGAGTATTTTTTCATTCCGTTTCAAAGGGAATATGGTAAAAGATTTAAAGAGTTTAGTCCTGAAAATTTTAATCCGCTATTTTGAATTTTGTATTTTAAAAAACTGACATTAAATTCGTAATCAGCAACCTCAAAAACTCCCGAGTGACAAGTTTCAAGCGAATCCGTCGAGTTTTAAACAAATTCGGTCGCCATATTGGATCCGCCATTTTGAATTTTGAAAATCTGATATCAGATTCAGAATCAGCGACCCCAAAAACCCCCGAGCAACAAGTTTTAAGCTAATCTGACAATTTTCGGAAAATACGTCCGCCATATTGGATCCGCCATTTTGAATTTTGAAAATCTGATATCAGATTCGTAATCAGCGACCCCAAAAACCCCCGAGTGACAAGTTTCAAGCGAATCTGGCAATTTTTGAAAAATACGTCCGCCATATTGGATCCGCCATCTTGAATTTTGGAATTCAGTCAAAGAAATACGTAAGTTCCGACAAAATTTAATTAATTTATTAATATTTTGATTGTTGAAATTATGTAATTTTTTTAAGACAAATTTTTTTTGTATCTTGACGGATTTGTTTGAAAATTTTCACTTGTTGATTTATCGAAAATGCTGATTACGAATTTGGTGTTAATTTTTCAAAATCCAAAATGGCGGATCCAGTATGGAGAACGTATTTTTCAAAAATTGTCAGATTAGCTTAAAACTTGTTACTCGGGGGTTTTTGGGGTCACTGATTACGAATCTGATATCAGATTTTCAAAATTCAAAATGGCGGATCCAATATGGCGACCGAATTTGTTTAAAACTCGACGGATTCACTTGAAACTTGTCACTCGGGGGTTTTTGAGGATGCTGATTAAGAATTTAATGTCAGTTTTTTAAAATACAAAATGAAGGTTCAAATATTATCGACAAAAATGTTTAGATTTTGACTATATTCGCTTATAGCTCAGTAAAAAAAAGTTCTAAACGTAAATTAATTTTATTTCAACGCATTTAACCTTTTAAAAGAACATTTCTTTTTCCAGTAAAAAAATTTTTATTAAAATTCAAATTTTAAATAATTTTTTTTCTATATTAAATTACATAGAGAATGTGAATTACATGTATTTCAAATATTTCAACAATTTCTCTAATATAGAGGAGAAACAGATTTAATTGCTTTTCGGACCATTAAATCATATTTGAGGCACATATCAATATTCATATATATATAAATGTGTTATAATGTATGTATTATATTTTACGCAATGTAATTCTGAGCTCATCAATGTTTCCCGGAATTCACGATCTCATAAATGTGGAAATGCCACATCACTGCGGTTATAAATTTCAATATTTCGATATTCACACTCTGAAATAGCATGTGAATCTTCAAAACGGTGTTCAATTTTGTTTATGATATTTCAGTTGCAATGAACTGTTATAGGATTTGGATAAAAAAAAATTTTATCACCTCTTGTTGTTTTTTTTTTCTATTTTCAAAAAACAAAATCTATTTTTCTATTAATTAAAAAAAAAGCTAGGGAAAAAATAGAAATATTTACAATTGTATTTTTATCAAGTAAATAATAATAAAAGATTAAACGTTAATAGAGATAATTTAAAAATAATTAAAAAAGAAGAAAATGAAAAAATACCTGTTAATTAATTTCCATTAATTTTATTATTATACTGTTATTTATATTTATTATCTATTCATGAAGTATTTGAACTTGACTTTTAATTGATAGGTATTTATTATAATTATTGAATTTGAATTAAAATAAATATTTGAATGAAAATCAAAAAAAATATTTTTGTTTGTACCAGATTTATAATTTTTTTAAAAATATTAAATAATTATTTTTAAAAATAAACTAATGAGTAATTCATTAATGAAACATAATGATGAAAATAATAAAGAATTAAATTTCCCATGGAAAATAAATATAAATAAATAAATTTAATTTATTAAATATTAATAATAACTAAATAAATATTAATTAATAAGTGTACAAAAAATTTCTAATTAACTAAATTTTTATATTAAACTCTAATGAATATTTAAAATCAAAATATTTACAAGTGAAATGTTTGATTTTTTCTTTAAAAAAAATTATAATTACCATGTTGATATAACAATGCAATACAAATTTACTAATAATGGTAAAAATTTCAAAAAAAAATTACACTTTGAAATGACGTTTTAAAGATTTTTACGCTTTCACTCATCCGAAGCGGAAGTTTAACATCACGACTCGACAAAGTTTTCCCTGGCGCGCATTTGCTTTTCCGATTGTTTCCATCATAAGTTTTATCATAAATCAGAGAAACGTTTGCCAAGTAGATTTTATTATTCTTTCCAGTATGAAATCATTCTTAAAATGTCAAAGAATTTTTTTCTTAAGCTTTATAACTTCTTATCAAACATTGTACCAGATTGTTCCTCAGAGACGTTAATTTTTTTTCTCACCTTTGCAAAAGAAAAAATATTTTTTTTTATGTATTTTCCAATAACATAATATTTTAAATAATGGAAACAAAAAATTTTAGCGGAAATTTAATCATTTTTGCCCTTATCACTGTACCGAAAAATTCTCAAATGGAAAAAAATTCCCATTGTACCAGAAAATTGAATATGTAGACAATTTTAATGAGACATTTTTTATAGGAAAAAATTCTGGTACAATAGAATTATTACGAATTCAAAATAATTTCACTGTACCAAAATTTTATCTACTAAAGAATTTGCGATTTTTCAATTTTTACTGTACCAGAAATTAATCAATTTAAAATCCCATTATACCATAAATCAACGAATTGTTCCATTCTTGTTGTATTAGAAATTTCATAATTTTGTAAAATTTATCACTACAAGAAAATTTTCAATTTGCGAAAATTAATTGTACCAGAAAATTGAAAATATAGAAACTTTTAATAAAAAAACAATAAATTCGTAACAATTCTATTGTACCAGAATTATTTATACTAAACAATTAAACTAATTATACCAGAAATTATCGAATTTTTCAATTCTTAATGTAACAGAAATTTAATATTTGCAATAAATTTTTACTGTACCAAAAAAATTGTACCAACTGCACCAGAAATTAATAACGAAAAATCTTATTATATCTGAAATTAATGATTTTTGTTCCACTTTTAATGTACCAGAAATTTAATATTTGACATAAATTTGTATTATACCAAAAATATTGTACCAGGTTCACCAGAAGTTAATTAATTAAAAATCTCATTATACCAGAAATTAGACAATTTTTTATATTCTTAACGTACCAGATATTTAATATTTACAATTAATTTTTACTCTTTCAAAACATCGTACCAATTGTACCAGAAATTAAGGATTTTTTCCATTCTTATTGTACGAAAATATTATACTAACTCTACGAGAAATTAATTTAAAATCACATTATACCAGAAGTCAATGAATTTCTTCAGTTTGAATGCACCAGAATTATATACCAACTGTACCAGAAATAAGTAAATCAAAAATTTTATTATACCGGAAATTAACTAATTTTTTCCATTTTTACTGTACCAAAATCACGTACCAACTGTACCAGAAAAAATTACTTAAAATGTCGTTATACCAGAAGTTAACTAAGTTTTCCATTTTTACTGTACCAAAATCATTTACCAACTGTACCAGAAAAATTACTTCAAATGTCGTTATACCAGAAATTAACTATTTTTTTCATTTTTTACTGTCCTAAATTCATTTACCAACTGTACCAGAAAAAATTACTTAAAAATGTCGTTATACCAGAAATTAACTAATCTTTCCATTTTTACTGTATTAAAAGCATTTATCCACTGTACCAGAAAAAATTACTTAAAAATGTCGTTATACCAGAAATTGTCGAATTTTTTCATTCTTACTATACCAGAAATGTAATATTTGCAATAAATTTTTACTCTACCAGAATATTTATCTATTAAATTTGGTTATATACCAAAAACTTGAATTCGGACCTAAAAAATTTTAATTATTTCAAAAAAAATTATTTTCAAAAATTTTTGTTTTTCCTTTTCAGTCATACCAGAAAAATTCATGAAAAAAAGTTCTTCAATTAAAAATTAAACTCTCGAAGGGTAAATTTTACATTTTAATTTATCAAAAGCATTTTCAAAAGAAATGAAAATAAAAAGGAAATTATTATTGCATCTGCCACAAACAAACAAAAAAATTGATAAATTAACATACGCAGACAAAACACTCAAATATTGTAAAATTTTTCTTTCATTTTTTTTCATTTTTTTGCTGCGAAAATTATAATTATAACTGGAAATAAAATTCAATCGGACGAGGAAGGTAGTAATCTTAAAAAGATTTTCTCACGCCTCTCAGAATAAATCCATTTATAAACTCGGTTGGTACGAGTAAGAGAAAATTTTCAAGATGAAAAGAGAAAAGACGGAAACTCATCATTATTATTATTAGTTTATAGCAAAAGATAAAAAAAAATTCATGTTTGTTTCTTTAAAATATGAAAAATTAAAATCTCATTACTGACGAGGAATTCGAAATTTTTATTATTAATATGAAATAATTGTAAATTTAATTATTTTTCTTTACAATTTTTTTTTGGTAGTAAAATTACTTCTTTTTTCTGTGAACACAAAACTTTAAAGGTCAAGATGAATTTTAGGTCACTAAAACCTTTAAACATTGAATTTAGGTCAAAATTTTAATTTAAACCCTAAAAGCACAGGAAATGATGTTTAAAATCAAGAAGGCAGTTAAATTTAATATTTAGGTCAAAATTAAGATAATATAATCTTGCAGTGCAGGTCAAAAGTGTTGGTCAAGTAGGAAACGTAACTTTTAAATTTAGGTCAAAATTTGGAATAAAATCTTTAGGCATAAAAAAACTATTTTCAAATCATTAAAAAAATATGATTATTTTAGGTCCAATTTTAAAACTATTTTCAAGTCAATTGAAAACAAAATTATTTTAGGTCAAATGTCAAAGATAACCTCTGTCTTCGGATCAAAATTTTGAATATAAGCTAAAAAAATAGGAAATTCGTTTTCTATCGAAGAAGAAACATAACCTCAATTTTTAGGTCAAATTAAGAATACAATCTTGCATTACAGGTCAAAATTTTAGGTCAAGAAGTCAATAGAGCCTTTAAATTTGAGTCCAAATTTGAAATATAATCTTTAAGCATATGAAGTTGTTTTTAAGACAAATCCTAACTTTAGGTCAATTTTGCCAGGTCAAAAAGGAACGAAGATGTAAAATTTAGGTCAAATAACAATAGGTCAAACAAAAATATATTCTTTAGTGTTTTTATCAAAAATAATAGTTCATTATATGAGAATGAGAATTCAGGTCGTGAATAACAGTTTAAAAAAATAAACATTATAATTTAGGTCAACAATAACCTTATTAGAATTGTAATGATAATTTAGGTAAAAAAAACTAGTTTTTAAAAAAGCACCAAAATATCTTTTTAATGAATAATGTAAACTAAATTTTTCATTTAGGTCAATAATACCGAACCAAAAGAAAATATATAGTTGTCAAATTTAGGTAAACAAATATTATGTCGAAAGAAAATGGAGCTTTAAGAATTAGGTCAATACTAACAGGTCAGACTGAAGGGTAATTTTTAATTAGATAAACGTAACTTTTTTGAAATAGAACAAATAATGAAATCAAATTGGAAATTTGGTCCGTAAGAAAATCAAAAGAATTTTTTTCTCCAAATTTAGGTCAATAGGTAATATAACCTATAAAATTGACATTTTCATCGAATAAAGATTTTTACTTTATACTTTTTTTAAACAATGTGGAAATTTTATTCAATATTATAGGAGATAACGTATAGAAAAAAATTAAGGTCAATTTAGGTCAAAGTCAAAAATTAATTTTGGAAATTAGGTCAAAATGAGGATTTATTGGGAAACAAAGTATTAAATATTTATATTAATTTTTTTTAATTATATAATAATAATAATAATAATAATAATAATATTTATATAATAATATTTATATAATAATAATATTAGGTCAAAAAAAAATATATATTTAGGTCAAAAACAGGTCAAATGGAAGGTGACAAAAATTCACCATTCAATTTAATTGTAATTTATTTTTAATTTAATTAAATTAAATAAATAAATTAATTAATAATTTAATTTAATTCAATTAATTAATAATTTAATTTAATTTAATTTAATTTAATTTAATTTAATTTAATTTAATTTAATTTAATTTAATTTAATTTAATTTAATTTAATTTAATTTAATTTAATTTAATTTAATTTAATTTAATCTAATTTTGTTTAATTTTCGGCATTTTTTTTTATTTACTAATTGGTGACAAGAATAATTATCAAAGGTGTGAAAGGGGGATTTTGCTTTTTATTGAATCAAAAAATTTTTAAGTAGGTTGACGTACGCGATTCTTGATTGAAACTTAACACGCGAAGTAAACAAACGGATACAAAATACTCGCGCCAAGTCCAAATTGAACAATTGCAATTAGACCAAGACCGCGCTAATAAGCGTATCTCGAAAGTATATTAAATATATAGTAACACTATATATATATATATATATATATATATATATATAGAAAATATTGTACTATTACCTCACTTTGAAATCGCAGTTTCCTATTTGAAAATTAATGAATTTCATTTACAAATCGGGTCGGTGTGATTAAAAAAAATTTATTTCTCAATTTTATTTTTCAATTACAACCCGTATACGTATATAAATTGAAGAAATAAAATAATTATCCTAATATTGTTATTACGATTGAAAAGAGCAGAACTCATCTAAACTGAAAACATATATATATAGTATTTAGTACTTTTTTTTACGTTTTGATACTATTTGGGAATTTAAAACGAAAAAAAAAATTTAACATAAAATTTTTGATTAAATCGCAGAAAACTAAAAGTTACTATTTTGCTTTTTTTTGAGAATTTGAACTATTTTAAATTCGCTAATTTTAGAATTAAAAAACTAACTATTCCCGAAAATTATAAACAAATTCTTTAAAATGTTTTAATTATATTGTCGAAAAATATTTAAAAATTGAATTATTTTCGAAAAATATTTTTAAAAATGAATTATTTTCGAAAAATATATTTAAAAATCGAATCATTTTCAATGTCTCCTATATTTTCATAAAATTTCACCCCAAAGAATTTAATTATTTAAAAAAAATTTTTTTTGATAAAATTCGAATATTTTCATAAATAAAATTTCTACACCCCATTCAATTAATTTAGAATTTCTTTTTCGAAAATATATCGAAAAAAATCAATTATTTAACCAAATTTTTCTACAATTCTTAATAATTATTCAAATACTTTCACTAATAATAATATTTTTTTTCGTGGAAATTAAATTTTTTAAAACATTTTTTGATAATTAATAAATAAATAATTTAAAAAGTTTTCAATTCTTTTCACAAATAAAATTTTCCAGTTGAATTAAATTTTATTAAAAATTGTATTAAATTTATTTTATTATTTTATTTATTTAAAAGTTTCATAACAATTATTATATATTTCGAAAAAAGTTTAATTATTTAAAACAATGTTTGTAAATTATATTCGTTATGAAGAATTCAATTATTTTCAAAAATAAGAAATTTTTTTACAGAACCTTAATTCTTTTGATAATATTTTATGAAATTTTTTTGCAATTATTTGATTATTTTAATAATTGATAAAAAAATCTTCTCTGGAATTTACATGGAATATTTTAATAAAATTCTTTGAATTTAATAAAATTCAATTATTTTCATAAATAATAAAATTCGTCACAGGCTTTTGATTATTTTTAATACAATTTTACAGAAATTTCTCAAAAAATGTGATTATTCTCAAAAAAAATTTAATTTCAATTCCTGGAGAAAATAAATGATTTTAAAAAATTGTTCTTTTAAAATTCTTTGGAAAAATTCAATAATACAATTATTTTTTAAAATATTTTAATAAAATTGCTTCAAAAAATCAATTATTTAAAATTAAATTTTAATTAAATTTTTTTGAAATAATTCAATTTGGATTTTATAAAATTCTTCAAAAAAGATTCAATTGTTTTTGATAAAAAAAACAAAATTCTTCCCGAAAATTCAATTATTTTATTAAATAAATAACATTCTTTTCAGGAAATTAATTATTTTTGAAAATTTTAATAAAATAAAATTTATCCCATGATTTCAAATATTTTTACCACAGTTTTACAGGAATAGCTCAAAAAAATGTAATTATAGTCTTAAAAATTTAATTTGAATTCCGGGAAAAATTAAATTATTCAAAAAAAATAATTCTTTTAAAATTCGTTAGAAAAATTCAATATTATTTATACAAAAATATTAGAATTTTTTACAGGAATTCAATTATTTTCAAAAATGTTAATAAAATTGTTTCAAAAAATCAATTCTATTAAATACAATTTTAATTAAAGTTTTTTTTTATAATTCAATTATTCTTTTCGATTTTAATAAAATTCTTTGCAAAATTCAATTATTTAGAGAAATAATAATAATTATCGCAAGAATTCAATTATTTTAAATAATTTTAATAAAATCATTGGCAAAAATTAAATTATTTTAATAAATAGGTAATAAAATGCTTTTTAGGAATTAAATTATTTTCAAAAAAATTTTATTTCGTAAGAAGTAAATTATTTTCAAAAAAATTTAATTTCGTAAGAATTAAATTATTCTTTTCGAATGAATAATAAAGATTTCACAGGAATTCAATTATTTAAAATATAATTTGCGTAAACGAAGTTGAAAAAAATCAATTATTCAAAAATTTTTATAAAATTATTCGCAAGAATTTAATATTTAATTTTCTATATATTCTAGTTCTAGAAAATCTAAATTTATAAAATATAAACATTAAATAAAATTGTTTTTTTTATTTAATTTTTACAATTCAATTTATTTTCGTTTAAAAAGTTTTCCAATTATTTTTCAAAAAAAAAAAAAAAAAAAAAAATTTTGACATCGTCCGGATGTGTAAGTAATTAATAAAGGAAAAAGGAGCGAGCGCAACAGAGAGAGAAAGAGAGAGAGAGAGAGACTCACCGATGACATTTTTGTCGTTGTCGTTCGTGAACCCATAAAGTATCACCCAATGTGTGCGTTCCACTGCTCTGCGCACCTCCCATGATCAATATAAAGTCCGATCTAAAATTAATAAAAAAAAAAAAATTTTTAAAGATAAACAAACAAATGTAATTTTGATTTTGAATTTTTTTTCGTTTAAGTATTTTTATTTAAAGTGAAAAGGTTTTTTTTTTATTTTTTAAAAAATATATTTTGCAAAATTCAGCAGTTGATAAATTTTATATCCTTAGTCGATAATGTAGAAAAAAAACTTTATCGAGGGGGGAAATTGAATATTTAGTTTCTAAAATTGACGCCAGGTGGAATGTGGTGGAAAATTCTCCCACTAGTAAAAAGTGTTGTTCAAGGCTATATAAACCCGAGACCATTGACTGATCCTCATGTTTGCAAGAACCAAAAGTAATTCTTACGTTAAGTGTTTCGAGAAAGGATCTTAGCCTATTGGTTTCGATCCAACCAATGAATGTAAACAGAGAATATTTTTTTCCAGGGATTATATTTTATTATGTTATATTGTAATATAAATATAATATAAATATAATACAATATAATGTATATATATATATATACATATAATTATATATATAATTTTATTGTATTCATATTATATTTTTTATATTATTTATATTATATTTAATATACTATTTTATAATTATATAATATAATTTATTTATATTTATATTATTTATTATATTATTTAATTATACTTTGAATACAACATATTTTCGTCAATACAAATGAATTGTTTATAAAAATAATAAATTCCTATTGTTATAATTATATTAAAATTTAATGTAATAAAAATTTAAATTTATTTAATTAAATTAAATTTATTTAAAAATTTTTAAAAAAAAGTAATTTTCTCATTTCATTGTTTTCGATTTAAAAAAATTTACAGTATTTTTTATTGCTAATTGGTTTTAAAAATTTTATTGTGTTTTCTATGGTTTTCGATTTTAAAAAAATTTTATTTTAAAAAATGATTTATCTCTAACAAACCAAAAATTATTTTTTACCATAAAAAAAGTCTTTTAGTTTAAAAATAAAAACTATTTTTTATACAATCAAACTAATATTGTCAACTTCTGTTTATTATTTTATTTATTACATTATTTTACTATTACTTTATTTATTGCTTTATTTCACAAAATTTTTCTCTATTATTTAATTTCATTATTAATTAATTTACACTTCATTTTATTATTAACTTATTTTTTAATTTCACTATTATTTCATTTATTTAATTTCATTATTTTTTGTAGTTTGAATAAATATAGAAAATTATTAAGAAATTTTATTATTTATTTATTTACTATTTGGCATTTATTTTGTAATTCTGTTGAAGTTGTATTCAAATAACATTTTTTAAATTAATTATTTAACTGATATATTTATAAATTATTAACACATACTTTTTTTATTAGTTAAATTATTTAAAAACTTTAAATTGAATTTTAATTAATAAATTTATTTATAATTGAGTATTTTCGTAACACTTAACTTTTTAATTTTTCTGGTTTTTTATTATTTAAATTCTTTAAACTTTTGATGTTTTAATATTTTTTATTACTTATTTTTTAATTTTTAATTTCAACTTTAAATATTGTTAAACGTTTTGCTTTTTAACATTTTTTAAATTGTTTTTTCTGAATTTATTTTCAAAAGAATTTATTTGTTTATAATTTTATATTTTTTCTTTTACTTTTTTTTTGTTTGTCATTCAATTACTATTTTTTCATAAATATTAAAATTAAATAGTATTAAATAATAATATTGTAAATATAAATATAAATAAATTAAATAAATTAAATTAAAAAAATTAGTAAAATTAATAAAATAAATACAAGAATTACAATAAATAATAAAATAAATATGGAATAATATTGACAATATTAATATATTTTGCAATTATTTATTTTTGGTTTCTTTATTATTTTAATTAAGTATTTTTCATTACATTTTATTAAAACAGTTTTTTCTCTACACTCACGTGATTAAAAGATTTCACTTTGTTTCAAATTATGAAAAAAAATAATAATACTTTCTAACAATGGAAAAATTACTTTTATAAAATTTTCTCTCCATTAAAAAACTCGCAGTTTTCTTTTTCAAAGAGAAAAAAATTGTCTTGTGAAAATAAATTTCTTTTATAAAACTTACTCTTTAAAATTAAACACACACACACAGACACTTGGTTTTTTAATTTAAAAACATTTCTAAATTAAAAAAATTAAATTTCAATTAAGTAATTAATTATATTTCATTTTGGTAAAATAAATAAACTATTATGAAATAAGAAAAAATATATTTTTTTAAACTTGAAAATAATAATTCAAGATGAAAATTTGTTTTTTGAGAAAATTGAAAAAGAATTAAAATGAAAATATATTCTATGAAATTTTTTATATTCAAATAATTTGGTTTTAAGAAATAAATAAAGAATTGCAAATAAAAACGAAGGGGAAATATTTGAGTACGCAAATTTTTTTTTTGAAAACTTATTTTCAAAAAATTTTTTTTTCTAAAAATAAAAATTTACACATACTGAGGAAATAATCCCCTTGGCACTTGTTACCGGAACATGACGATTAAAAAAGTGGGCAATAAAAATAAAACACCCCTTAAATATTAGGAGGAGCACTTTTGAAATGAAAAAAATATAATTTCTCTAAGAACACAATTTTTTTTTTGCTTTTTTGTTTCTTTTTTTTTTTTTTTTTTTTATTTAGGTGAAAAAAAATAACGTGCACGATTCTTATTAATTGAACAAGATCTCACGTTATACTGATGAATCTGTGAAAAGTTTTCACAAGGAGGGTTACGGAGTAGAGAAGGTGTTGGTGGAGAATGTGTGCGTATTATTGAGGAATTATTCATACTGCCACTTCCATACGATAACCATACATATAAGCGAGAAAAGACAAAAAAAAACTTGAAAAATTAAAAAAAAATATAATTTTTTTTCTTTTATTTATTTATTTTTTCCTTTTTTTAACTTTATATTTCCTATTTTTGGTTTATTTATTATATTTCCTTTTTTTTTAATATTTTGTTTATTTTTATTTCACTTTTATTTATTTCGCTTGTAGTTAAAGGACCAAATAAATAAAACGAAACAAATAAAAACCAAAAAAAAAAATAAATAAACTAAAAACTAACCAAAATTGAACTAAATGAATAAAACCAAACATTACTTTAATTAGTTTACTTATTATCTTATATATTTATATTTGTAAATTGAAATTGAATAAGAATGCAATAAAATTATAAAAATGAAATTGACATTGTATAGTCATTAAATTGAAACTGATTTGAAATTAAAATTAAATTGAATAAAAACTGAATTTACATTAAGATGAACTTGGGCTGAAACTAAATTTTAACTGAATTGAAGTTGAATTAAAATAAAATTAAAATTGAAATTGAATTAACTGAAAATAAATTTAAATGGAATTAAAACTGAATTTGCATTAAGATGAAATTGAGATAAAACTAAAATTTTAACTGAATTGAAGTGGAATTAAAATAAAATTTAAAATTAAATTGAATTAACTGAAAATAAATTTAAATTGAATTAAAATTGAATTTAAGTTAAATTGAAATTAAATGAAATTAAAATATAATTGAAATTGAATTGAATTTGAATTTGCATTAAGATGAAATTGAGATGAAACTAAATTTAAACTGAATTGAAGTGGAGTAAAAATTATATTAAAATTGAAATTGAATTAGAAAATAAATGAAGATATAATTGAAATGAAATTGAATTGATTTGAAATACAATTAAAATGAAACTGAATTAACACTGTATTGAAATTCAATTAAAATGGAAGTGAAACTGATTTGAAATAAAATTCAAATTTAATTAATTTAAAGCTGGTTTGAAATAGAATTGAACATAAATTGAAATTGAATCGATACTGAATTAAAATGGAATTGAAATTGAATTAAAAGTAAATTAAAAATGATTTGGAAATTTAATTGAATCTGAATCGAATTAAATTTAAAAAGAATTAATACGGAACTAGTTTAAATTGCGTTATGAATTAAAACTGATTTGAAATTAACTTAAAATTGAAATTGAATTGACACTGAATAAAAGTTGAATTGAAATTGATTTGAAACTGAATTAAAATTAAATTGAGTATGAATTGATTTTCAATTTAAATTAACTTTAAATTGAATTATGAATTGAAACGAATTTGAAATTGAATTAAAATTTGAATTGAGTTTACACTGAATAGAGACTGAATTAAAATTGAATTGAAATTGGATAAAAATTGAAATAATGTTTAAATTAAATTAAATTGAAACTGGTTGCGAATTGAATTGAAATTAAATTAAAACTGTGTTGAAAGTGAATCGTAACTGTATTAAAATTATTCTTATTTTATTTAATAATTAAATTGATACAATTAAATTGATAATTTAATTGAAAATTAATTTGAAATTTAGTTGAAATTGAATTGAAATTGATTTGCAATCGAATTAAAATTGAATTGAAATTAAATTAAAATTGAATTGAAATTTATTTGTAATTGAATTGAAATTGAATTAAAAATGAATTGAAACTGAATTGAAATTGGATTGAAATAGAATTAAATTTGGATTAAAATTGAATTCACATTTAAATAAAATGGAATTGAAATGAAATTGATTTGAAATCGAATTAAAATTGAATTGAAATTGATTTGCAATCGAATTAAAATTGAATTGAAATTAAATTAAAATTGAATTGACACTGAATAAAAGTTGAATTGAAATTGATTTGAAACTGAATTAAAATTAAATTGAGTATGAATTGATTTTCAATTTAAATTAACTTTAAATTGAATTATGAATTGAAACGGATTTGTAATTGAATTAAAATTTGAATTGAGCTTACACTGAATGGAGACTGAATTAAAATTGAATTGAAATTGGATAAAAATTGAAATAATGTTTAAATTAAATTAAATTGAAACTGGTTGCGAATTGAATTGAAATTAAATTAAAACTGTGTTGAAAGTGAATCGTAACTGTATTAAAATTATTCTTATTTTATTTAATAATTAAATTGATACAATTAAATTGATAATTTAATTGAAAATTAATTTGAAATTTAGTTGAAATTGAATTGAAATTGATTTGCAATCGAATTAAAATTGAATTGAAATTTATTTGAAATTGAATTGAAATTGGATTGAAATAGAATTAAATTTGGATTAAAATTGAATTCAAATTTAAATAAAATGGAATTGAAATGAAATTGAATTGTAATTGAACTGCAATTGAATTGGAATTGAACTGCAATTGAATTGGAATTGAACTGCAATTGAATTGAAAATGATTTGAAGTCGAATTAAAATTGAATTAAAATTGAATTGAAATTGAACTTATAAATTGAGTGGAAATTGAATTGAAATTTATTTAAAATGGAATTAAAATTGAATTTTAACTGATTTGAAAATGAATTGAAATTGAATTGAAATTGAATTGAAATTGAATTGAAATTGAATTGAAACTGAATGGAAACTGAATTGAAATTGAATTTGAAGTAAAATTGAATTAAAATTTACTGGAAACTGAATTTAATCTGAATTTTAATTGAATTGTAATTGAATTGAAATCTGTTTAAAGTAAGAATCAAAGAAAGAACAACGCCAATAAAATTGAAACCGTGCAAACTGTTTGTTTACGCTTAACATTTTTTTTTCACGGCCTTTTAATGAAAATTTATTCAAGTCGAACAAATAAAATTTGCATACCAGAAGAAATAGTATCGCATACTCCTTGTACAGGCCCATTGCGCAAGAAATGAACGACTGCGTTGCCTGCCTCCATTAACCATAAATCCTTCCGGTTTTTACATCCCATCATTTCGCATCGTCGATCATTCGATTACGACTGACAAATTTCAATTTTCAACATTGCATAAAATTACCAAATTTCACATCTTATTTTCCAAACTATTTTTTATTTCTTCTCTTAAATAGATGTGAACAAAAAATTTTTTTACAATAAATAAATTATTTTTATATTAGAATAATAATTATATAGAATGTCAAAGAACATGGGGAAAGCAAAAAAAAAAAAATTATTTCCATATTTTTAAATATAGAAAATAATTTTTTTTTTCTTTTGATGAAATTTGTAGTTTAAATAAAAATTGTTGACAAAATAAATATATAATTGCGACGAAACATGCGCGGAACCTTTAGGTGAATAAAAAATTTTCTAAGACACATTGTCGAATTATTATCGTGTTTTGTTCCGTCCTGCTTACTATCTTACATTTCGACTTATTTTCGCTCTCCACACTCTAATACCTTCAATCTCATATCAACGGCTCTTAACCAGGTTATGGCCTAGCTCTCGATAGCGCACGATTATCACGCGAGAATTTTCTTGGAAAATCGTCACAACATTATTTTCATTGTTTCGTGTGTACCAATCGAGAAAATGTGAAACCAAAACGTCAAAAAAAAAAAAAATAAAATAAAATAAACAAACATATTGAATTTTCTCACGCGAGAACTCAATAATAATTAATTAGACGATCATTCTATTTATTTCTATTTTATAGTTAAAACCAATTTTTTCGCATTTTTTTTAATACTGGTTTTTGGTTACATTTGGTGATAAAAAATTTTTTGGTTTTTACTGTTAAATATTATTTTTCTCAGAAAAAAAAATTAATAATTGCAAAAATGTAATTTTATTGATAATTATTGGGTTTGGAAACCAATTATATTTAGTATGTTTCGATCTGCGTAATAAATTAATATTATGGTTAATTATTGGTTATAATCGTCAAAATATTGGGTTCAGTGGAAAATATATTTTTCACTAAGCTAAATATATTTGGTTTTTTTAAAAAGAAACATTGGCAGTTCAGTAAAATACTTTTAAACTGAAAATATATTTGGTTCAGTAATATTTGGTTTAATAATCAATATATTTTGTTCAGTTGGCAATACTTTTGATTCAGTAATTAATATATTTGGTTCGATGATTATTCAATTTGGTTTAATAAATCTTAGGTTCTGTAATTAATATACTTGGTTTAGTAATTAATATATTTTTGGTTTAATAACCAATATATTTGGTTTAATAACCAATATATATTTGATTTAATAATCAATATATTTGATTTAATAACCAATATAATTGATTCAAGAAGAAATATATTTTGTATATTTCTATTATATTTGGTTTGCATCTTAGAAACTAGGGATATTATATATTGGTTCAGTAAATTAATATATTTGGTTCGATAATTATTCTATGTGGTTTAATAAATATTAGGTTCAGTAATTAATATACTTGGTTTAGTGATTTAAAAAAAATATTTGGTTAAATAATCAAAATATTTGGTTTAGTAACCAATATATTTGGTTTAATAACCAATATAATTGGTTGGAAAAGAAATATAATTGGTTTGCATCTTAAAAAATAGAAATATTATATTTCATTTGGATCTTGAAAAATGGTTGAATCCAAAGTTTATTTTGTCCGACTGTATATATTTGATTTACTAAAAGCACTATATTTGGTTTAGTCAAGATTGTATTTATCTAACAGAATATATTATATTTGGTTCATAAAGATATATTTTATTTATTAAGCACAATGTTTGTTTAAAAAAAATTATATTTCTGGTCTATAAAAATAATTATATTTCTGCTTTTAAAGAAATGTATATTTGGTTCATATAAAGAAGTATATTTGGTTTATTAAAAAATATATTTGATTTATAAGAATATAAAATTGGTTCATAAGAAACTACATTTGAATTTGATACAATATCGCAAATATATTTTCTATGATAGTGAATATATATTAACCAATTTAAACCAAATTACATTTGGTTCATTGAAAATTATATTTCTATATTCTTAGATGTTATGTTACCTAAAATGTTTAGTTTCATTAACCCATATATTTGGTTTCGTAGACAAATATATTTGGTTTCGTAGACAAATATATTTGGTATTTACACAAAGGATTTTTTCTTCTTGAACCAATATATTTGGTTTTGTTAAATAATATATTTGGTTTCGTTAACTAATACATTTGGGTTCGTTAAAAAATATTTTTGGTTGTGTTAACCAATACATTTGGGTTCATTAACAAATATTTTTGGTTCTGTTAACCAATACATTTGGGTTCATTAACAAATATTTTTGGTTTTGTTAACCAATACATTTGGTTTTATTAACCAATACACTTAGTTTTTTATTTTATATATTTTTCTCCATAAATCAATATATTTGGTTTTGTTACCTAAATTATTTAGTTTGAAGCCCAATATATTTGGATTAGTTAAATATTATATTTGGTTTTAATTTTATTTATTTTTCATTATATTTTATTTTGTTATCCAATATATTAAAGTTTCATTAACCATTATATTTGGTTTTTTCCAACCAATACATTTGGTTTCGTTTAATTATAGGTAAAAATTTTAATAAATCGGTTAAAAACCAAAATATCTCGCGAAATGAACAAAAATTTAAATAAGTGATATAATTTTTTAAATAAATTAATTAATAAAAAAAAAATTTCTTTTTTCTTTTAGCAGCCGAAGTGGTAGTCGAATATCATAGAGGTCTTCCCAGAATTAAAGTTCCATTACCATCGAGAAGAGAGAGTTGCTTTTTTACCCTAAAACCAATCACACACACTGTCGGCGATTTTCTCGAAATGCTAAAATGCGAGGATCGAGGTATCGATAGAGCATCAATTACCACCATCGGTAAGAAATTAATTCTAAAAATTTTCCTGGCAAAACAAAAAATAGAAAAAAAAATTACAATTAAAAAAAGGAAAAATAATTGTTTAGAAAAAAGACAAACAATTTTTTATTATACAATTTTTTTTTATTATGCACAATTTACAGTATAAATTTTTTAAAAATTAAAAAAAAAATTATTAGAAAAAACAAAATAATTATGAGAAAAAATAAAAAATATTAAATGATGAATAAAAATTATTTTCAAAAAAGAATAAAAAAAATTCCTTGGAAAAAAAATGTTTAAAGTTTAAAACAATTTTAAATAACTTTTTTTATTTAAAAAAGAAATACTATTTAGACACAAAAAAAGAATTAAAGTAAATAAATGTATTTTTTTCTAATTATAAAAAAAGAAAGATAAAGAAAAATGTTACGTATGTAAATAATGTAAATTAAAAAAAACAAAAAAAAACATTTTATTTAAATATTTTGTAAACATTTTTTTAAATATTTAATTTTTCTATAAATTCTTACTGTCAAAAAAATAAATTTAATTTTTTTTCCACAGACGGTACAAGAATAGGTTTCAGTAATACAATCGAATCATTAATGGAGGAGGATTTTAAATTAATTATTAACGACAGTGTTTACACAGTAACACCACCGATTCATCAATTAAAACCAACGGCAAGTTTACTTTCTATTAAAAAAAAATAATATAGAATAAAATAAAAAATTATATTTCAAAATAATAATAAAAAGTTATAATGAAATAATTTTCATAAATAATTAAATAAACAAAATTGTTGAATTATTTATTTATATAATTATTTATTTAATTAAGTAGTTAATTAATTATTTTTTTAATTATTCAATTAGTTTACATAATTAATTCATTACTGTATTGATTACAAAATTAATTATATTTAATAGTTAATAATTAAAATTAATTAATAATTAATAATTAATTTGACTTATTTAATTATAATTATATTAGTAAAATTAATTACTTTTTAATTTTTTTAAATTTTATATTAATTTAAATTAATTAAAACTTATGAAAATTATTCATAAAGACAGTGAATTTAAATGAAACAATAATTTTTTTTAGGAGGGAATTCAACAATTATCTGATATTCAGACAATGATAACGCAATTGTACGATACACTTCACGTTCGAGAGCATCATGCAGACATGGAGAGACGAGTTTTAGCACAATTGGAAATTGTTAAATTAGAATTAGAACCTTTAGAACAGGTGAGGTTATAAATAATTATATTTCACCTTATTCTAAAATTTTAGTCCAAAATTTTGACAAAAACTTTTTGAATTTTTTCCGAAAAATATACTTTTTTTTTTAATTTCCAATTGGAAACTATTCTTGCCATCGAGTAGAACCAATTTGTCGAAGAATCGACAAAAAATAGTTAAAATTACAATTTTTATTGACAAAAATAAATGCGAAGTGGAGAAAACGGCGACTAGGAATTTTGTAAAAATTCTTTTCATAATAGACTTTAAAAAAAAAAATTTTTAGTTGGAAAGTATTCTTGCCATCGAGTAGAATCGATTTATCGAAAAATTGTCAAAAAATAATTAAAATTGCAATTTTTATTAAAGAAAAAAGGCGCGAAGTGGAGAAAACCGCGGCCATTACTCTCCCCACCTCGACACTTTTTTTCTCTGTAAAAATTGACAGTGTGAATAGAAAATTTTTTAATTTTGACAAATTTCCTCTACTCGATGGCAAGAATCTATTATTACTACTAAAGAAAGGTGGAGAATAAAAAAATATTCTAATTTTTCATGAAATAAAAAAATTTATGTTTTCATTTTGTTGTTGTTGTTTTTTTTTCTAAAGCAAAAATTGGAAATTGAAATGGCGGCAGCGAGAAGGGCAAATTTATCAGCGTGGGCTGGTTTGGTAATGATGTCGGTACAATTTGGAATTTTGGCACGACTAACATGGTGGGAATACTCATGGGATATTATGGAGCCTGTTACATATTTTGTCACGTACGGAACTGCGATGCTTTGTTACGTTTATTTTCTCCTAACAAGACAAGTAAGTTTATCAATTTCATTTCTTCACCGACACCAGTTCCCATGAGAGAATAGCAAAATTTATTGTACTCCATATAATGGTTTCACCACAAAATTCTCCAGTTTCGTTGGTATTTTTTTTTTTGCAACCAGCCTCTTTTTTTTCCTTTAAGATTTTTACATTAAAAAAAAAATTTACAATTATTTTTTTAAAGCATTTTCCTTTTTCCTACTGCAGCTTTATATTTTTATATTATTTATTTATTTTCATTTTATTTATAAAATAAATAAAATGTCCCGTTTGTTATAAATAAATAAATAAATAAATTTATTATTTTCATGTTTTTTTAAAATTCTTATTACCATTTTTCCATTTTTGTAATTTCTTGACTCATTTTTTTGACAGTATTTAGAAACATTTAAATTATTTGAATATTATTTAACTTTGTTATAAACAATTTCATAAACAAATTAAAATTTAACCGCAATTTTAGTTTAAAGACAGTTTCTTTCTCTACTGATATTTTCTGTACTTTTTTTAAATTCATTTATAGTTATTTGAATTATTATAATATTATTTAACTTTGTCATAAACAATTTCTATAAACAAATTTCGTATTAGCAACTATTAAAAATGAAAAGATGTATTTTTTACCACAAAATTAATTAATCTTGAAACTTTAATTTATTTGCTTAATATTTTTTGACAATGTTATAAACAAATTGGTTATAAACAAAGTAGTTACTTGAAAACAATTATAAAAGAAAAATATCGTTCATATATTTTCATTTTATTTTATTTTTAAATTATTTTGTATATTATAATAAATACAATAATCCATTTTTTACTATATTTAAAAAAAAATTTATAAACAATTTTATAAACAAATTGAGTGTTGACAGCAATTACATGGCTAAAAGAATAGTTTCTCTTACCACTGACTTTTTCTTGTATTCTGAACGAATCTTTGTGATAAAAATTATATTTTTCATAATTATATAATAATTTGTTTATAATATTTATTTACAAAAATTGCTTATAAATTTATTGAGAACTGTTTACGGAACATTTTGAGTCTAAAGATTCATCCACCTTTTTAGAAAACTTTAAATGTTAAAAAAAGTTATTTACCTTAAATTGTTGTTAATATTCACTATGTTTATAACAATTGTTAATAACTTTAGTAAAAAATATAGAAAAGTATTTTTATGTTTTAACATGCTTTAGATTTATGGAAGTAAAATAATGCGTGAGAAAATATTATTTTTTATCTTTATTTGTTGCTAATTCGAAATTTGTTTATAACACTTATTTATAACAATAGTTAATAACTTTATTAATAAATTTAAAAACGAAAATTTATGGTTTAAATATTTTTAAACCCTCTAGAAATAAAATGGTTTGAAAAAAATATATATTTATACATTCAATTGTTTGTTAATTCGAAATTTGTTTATACGAATTGTTTATAACAAAATAAAATAACAAAATAAAATATTATTGTAAAATATTTGCTAGAAATTATAAGTCTAAAGATACATTCACTTTTTAGAAAAATGTTAATATGAAAAACGATATTTGTTACCTTTAATTGTTGTTAATATTTAATTTGTTTATAACAATTGTTTATAAAACTTGTTTATACCTTTATTAAAAAATTTTGAAAACTGTATTTATGTTTCAATATTTTTTAGCGCTCTAAAAAAAAGGTGGTGTGAAGAAAAAATATCTCTTTACCCTGAATTGTTGCTAATTCGAAATTTGTTTATAACAATTGTTTATAAAACTTGTTTATACCTTTATTAAAAAATTTTAAAAACTGTATTTATGTTTCAATATTTTTTAGCGCTCTAAAAAAAAGGTGGTGTGAAGAAAAAATATCTCTTTACCCTCAATTGTTGCTAATTCGAAATTTGTTTATAACAATTGTTTATAAATTTTATAAATTATGTTAAAAAATATTGAAAACTGTATTTATGTTTCAATATTCTTTAACTCACGAGAAAACAGGTGGTTTGAAGAAAAAATATCTCTTTACCCTCAATTGTTGCTAATTCGAAATTTGTTTATAACAATTGTTTATAAATTTTATAAATTATGTTAAAAAATAGATAAAAAAAATTAAAATAAATATTTTTTTTAGGAATACATGTTGCCGGACGCGTTACATCGTCAACTACTCGTTGGCTTTCACAAAAAGGCGAAAAAAGTTGGATTCGATTTGGCGCGCTACAATCTACTAAAGGACCAGGCCTACGAGCTGGAGACAACATTAAAAATAATACGCGGCCCTCTTTGGGAGAAGAAGCATTTAATTGAAAAGCGTGATGAGAGACGTTCAAGTTCAAGTTCGAGTTCAAGTTCAAGTTCAAGATCGCGCTCACGAAGTGACTCACGTAGTCCAAGTCCTAGTCCACAAAAAGAACCAAAAGAAAAAAATTCTGTTCCCTCGAATCACAGATAATTAGATAATTTAAAAAAAAATATTCTGTACTTATTACCATTTTATGTGAAAAAAAATTTACAATTCCTCAATAATCGGAAAAATTAATTTGTTTCAATATTCTCCTTTTTTTGGTTTTGGTTTTAGTATTTTTGTTGAAAAGACAAATTTCCAGTACAAATATGGTTCGAATTCAGTGATTTTTGAAATTTAATTAATCGATTCTCAATTTTTGGTTCATTTTTGGTTCACGTTAAAAACATTTTTTTTTAAAAAGAGTTTTTAAATGTAATTCCATTTTCTAAACCAAAAATCGATTTTTAAATATTAAGGTTCAAATGAAAAGTCTTATTTTATTTTTGGTTTAACATTGGTTTCGATGTAATTTTCTTTTCCAACTGCAATGAATTTTTCAAACCAAAAATCGATTTTAAAATTAAATTTTTTACTGTTGATTCAACTTTGGTTTTGGATGAAGACTTTTCAAAAATTTAATTAAATTTTCTAAACCAAAAATTGAATTAGGTTTCAAATTCTTCAATTTTTAGTTGAACTTTGCTTTCTATTAATTGTTTTTCAAATTTCAATGAATTCTCCAAACCAAAAATCGATTTCTAAATTAAAATTTTTCATGTTTAATTGAATTTTGGTTTTGATTTAAGAATTTTCGTGAATTAAATTTAATTTTCTAAATCAAAAATGGAATTTTGAATTCTTTGAAGAACTTTTGTTTCTATTTAAGATTTTTTAAAATTTAATTTAATTTTCCAAACCAAAAATCGATTTTAAGATGAAATATTTTTTTTGGTTCAATTTTGATTTTGGTTAAAGAATTCATTGTTCGTTTCGATTTAAAGTTCTTCAAACTCAAATGAACTTTTTCAAACCAAATACGAATTTTAAAATTAATTTTTTTATTTTTGGTTTAATTTTGGTTTGGATTTATTTTTTTTAAAACCACAATGAATTTTCCAGACCAAAAATCGATTTCAAAAATAAAATTTTTCTTTGGTTCAACTTTGGTTTTGGTTTAATTTTCTAAACCGAAAATGAAATCAGTTTTCAATTTCTTCAATTTTTGGTTCAACTTTGGTTCAGAGTTTAGAATTTTAGATTTTTACTTCCTGAAAATTTGATTCAATTTAAATTCTCTGCAATTTGAATTAAAATTTTTTAAAAATTAAACTTTTTGAAACCAAAAAAAAAAGAATTATTGTTTCAAATAAAATTTTTTTCTGATTAAATTCACTTTTAGGAATTGTAAATTTTCGACTAATTTTGTGAAAAATAATTGTTTTTAAGTGACCAAGAAAAACGAGAAAAGTCAAAAACTTTTTGACAAAGAATGACAGAAAAAAATACAAAATAGATAACAAAAAATTTGATCGAATGTGATAATATCGATCATTTAACTGACATTAATATCAATTTATTTTAATTTCGAACTTATTTTATATTTACATTTTTTCTCAATCCAAAAATGAAAGGAAAAAAATTGTCCAATTAAATTAATTAATTAAGTTCTCTCAACTATATTATGTGATGTTATTTATTTTTTCCTTATTATTAATATTATTATTTACAAAAAAAAAATTTTTTTTTCTTTATTTTTCCTGTACAAAAAACAAACCTCTTCATTTTAAACAATTAATTTTTTTCCCCTCTTTTAATAATTGACTATTTCAAGAAAAGAACAAAAAAAAATAGATCAAGAAAAAAATTAAATAGGTTCGCGGAACAAAAAAAGGAAAAAAATTTTCTTCGTAGAAAATATATAATTAAAAATTTAGAAGCCTAAAATTTAGAAGCAAGAAAAGAAAAAGGAAACCTTCGAAAAAATATATTTAAAAACAAAATCTTTTGCAAAAATTCTAATGACACTCGCTTCCACAAATTTCCAAAGCAAAAAAAAAAAACAAATAAAAACTTTCTCTATCCGTCCGAAAAAATAGCAAATGCGCATTTTCACACTTAAATAATTATTACGTAGCGAAAAAAAAACTTTTCATGTACATAATCTAAATAATAAAATCTTGTGACAAAATATTCAGAAAAAACTTCAACAAAAATCGATATTTTATCGATTATTTCCTTTCGATATAAATCGATTCTTCACTTTCGATATAAATCGAGTCTTTAGTTTCGATATTTTATCAACTATTTCATTTAGATATAAATCGATTATTCTATTTCGATATAAATCAATTCTTTAGTTTCGATCAAAATCGATTCTTTGGTTTAATATAAGTCGATTTTTTGGCTTCGATATAAATCGATTCGTTGGCTTCGATACAAATCGATTGTATGGTTTCGATACAAATCGACTGTTTCTATTCGATATAAATCGATGACGTTTTTACGTAAATCGATTTATCAGTTTCGATATAAATCAATTTTTTAGTATCGATATAAATCGATTTTGTCCATATATAACTCGATTATTGAGTATCGATATTATTCGATGATTTAATATCGATGAATTTCGATAATTTATATTATTTTTTATTATGATTTATTGTCACTAGTTAAAAATTATTTTTTTCATTAAAAATCAAAGACGTAGAAAATTGTAAAAAAAAAGTATCATATCGACAAAATTTTTGAAAATTCCATTTTCAAATATTATAAAACTAAAATAAAACAAAACTTGCCTCTCAATCTAGTTATCTAAAAAAAAAGAATGGCTTATAAAAAAAAACTTTTTGAGACTTAGAAATTTTTCAACGTTAAAAAACACACACACATATAGATTTAAAATTACACACTCGATTTTAAAAAATAGAAAATAAACGATTAAAAAAAAATTTAATGAAATTTAGACAGAAAAAAAGCCACTTTGCACTTAATAGAAATTAATAAACATGAATTTAGATGAAAACAAAAAAGAAATTGTTTCGAAAACTTTAGGGTAAAAAAAGAAAATCTTTAAAAAATTCGCTTCGCTTTGAAAAAAAAATTTCTAGATAAATTTTCATATCTTTCTCTATTTCTATCTTTCTCTCTCTTTCTCTTCCTCTCCTTCTTCCCGTTTTCTTTGAGTTTGTCTTCCTGTATTTTTAATATTATATCGAGAGATAAAGAAGAAAAAATTTGTTCAAGGCACAAAATATTTTATTGATATATTTTCTTCATAAATACGAGTATTTCCATTTTATTTGTATTTTTCATGTATTTTTATTTTAATATTCCAGGAATTTCCAAAAATTTATAAAATTCAATAATTTTTTTTACATTAATTTTTATTATTATTTAATTATTATTTTATTTCTGAAAAAAAATTAGTTGTAATTTTCTAAATAATATTCTTAGTAGATATTTCCAATTGTAACTATTTCTGGAATATTTTCACAAAAATATAATTCTAAATTAATTTTAAAAATATTTTCTTGGAATATTTTTGCAAAATTTTTCTCAAAATATTTATTCCACAAGAAATATATTGTCAACATGGAGAATTTCTTCGAAATATTCCAAGAAATATTTCTACTATTTTATTTTCTATGGATATTCCAGAGGGAAATTCCAGTCAATATGGAATATTTTCTAGGAATATTCCAAGGATAATTATATTTTGCAATATTTTTCTATAAATATTCTCAGGAATATTTTTCTATAAATTTTCTCAGGAATATTTTTCTTTAAATATTCTCAGGAATATTTTTCTATAAATATTCTCAGGAATATTTTTCTACAAATATTCTCAGGAACTTTTTTCTATAAATATTCTAGGGAATATTTTTTTCACATGAAATATTTTCAAAGAATATTTCAATGAATATTTTAATGAATATTTTATTAAAAATTTTAATGATTATTTTCAACAAAAAAAAATTCTATTTGAATTGTTTTACAATATTCACGAGTCAATAATTTTTTTTTTTGCTTCTTTAAATTTTGCCTTCAATAATAAACCTTTTTTTATTTATTCAAAAAAATTATCTCAAATAATAAAATATTTTGTGCTATTTTAACAAATAAAGTGAAAAAAAACTTTTTCGAAAGAACAAAAATTCAAACTAGTGCCAATTTGTAAAGTTGTTTTTCAAATGGGAATAAAAGAATGAAGAAATAAAATTTTTTCCCAATATATTTGTCATTATTCTACAATAAAATGAAGAAAACAAAAAATTTGAAACAAAACGTAAGAGTTAAAAAAAAAAAATTGCTGAAAGTATAAAAGTGACGTTGAATAAAATTCTGAAATGACTGTACAGCTTGCAAAATTAATGTTCTGTAACATTTATAAATATATACATAAATCATGAATATTATAAATATTATATAAATTATATATTATTATTATATTTAAAATAAAAAAAAATATTCTTCCCGTGATTTTTTAATAAAAAAATAAAAATAAAGAAAGAAAACCCCCGAGCGATTTTTGTAAATAAATATATTATAAATATAAATATATTATAATATAGATTTATTAAAATTAATATAGAAATATTGTACACACATTATTTTCGGAATCATCTTGTCGTTACGCCGTTTATCTCTGAGCTTAATATATTGTAATATTATGTCGTTTAATAATGTATTAACTAAAAATAATAGTGGTAATAATAATAATATTGCAAATAATATTGCAAAAATGGAAATAAAAATTTAAGGGAAAAATAAAAGAAAAAGAAAAAGAAAAATAAAAAAAATAAAAACAAAAGCAAAGGAAACACGATAAGACAAAGAAAAACAACATAAAAATTAAAAATGATAATGATAATTAATAATAAAAATAAATAATAATGAAAAGTAATAAAGTGACGAATTATTGTTTTAACTTTTATTATATTTACGATTATTATTATTATTATTATTATTATTATTATTATTACCCACTATTAGTATAAGCAATGCCTAAAATATTTCCAATTTTTCAAAAATAAGGTGTATACGACTATGTTCGACTTTATCGTAAATTTCCAAATTTTTTGAAAGCAAAATGGAAAAAAGTTCATAAAATAAATTTCAATTATTTGAAAAAATATTTTAAAAAATTTAATTATTCTCAAAATGTTTCCAAAAAACTCGTAAAATGTTTATTAAAATCAAGATTAAAATATTTAAAAAATATTTGTGAAATTTTTTCATAGAGGAATTTCGTTGCTTTTGAAATATTCCTAAAATATAATGTAAAGGAATATTCATTCATGAAATATTTTATAAAATTATTAATTTTTAAATATTAATTATTAATTTAATAATTTAAGTAATAGTTATGTAATTTTAAACAAATTTTTTAAATCTTTCGATAAGATATTCCTAAAATGTCTCATGAGGAATATCTTGCTAATATTCGTCTAAAATATTCCGTCGAATTTACCATTTTGTAATATTTATTCATGATAATAATTTTTAATATTTTCAATTATTTTAAAATATTTTCGTTTTCTTTTTAATATTATTTTTATTTTTTTTTTAATTTAATATTTTTGGAGTATTTTTGAAATATTACGGAATGTCATGGAATATTATGGATTAATTTTCAAATATTACGGAATGTCATGAAATATTATGAAGTATTTTTCAAATATTACGGAATGTCATGGAATATTATGGAGTATTTTTTAAATATCCAAAGAAATATTATGAAATATTATAAAATATCATGAAAAAAATTAAATGAAATAAAATAAATAGAGAAATAAATAAAGGAAAATAAATTTCAAAAAAAAATAACAACAAAAGAAAATATTCTTTAGAAATTTACGATTTTGTCGAACAATATAGTAATTGTTGTTAAAAAAAATTAATTGCAATTGAAAAAAAAGTAAACTAAAAAAAAAGTTAAACTTGACATCGAATCAAAAAAAGCAAGATTCGAAAAACTAGTCATTTAAAGAAAAAAAAGAAAATAATATCGCTACTAAAAAAAATTTGCTCATTTATCTTAATAATTATATTAATAAAATTATATGTAAAGTGTGTGAAAAATTGTTTGTTATTTCGAATGTTTGGTGATATCTGAATAAATAGTAATAATAATTATAATAGTAAAAAAATAATAATATTAACGAATTATTAATTATTTATTAACATAATTTTTTAGTCCTATTTTGTGTAAAGAAAAAAAAAAAAGTAGTACCTATTATTGAATATCAGAAATAATCAATTTTCAAACGGAATTATTTGAAAACATTTTTTTAATCAATTTTGAGAAAAAAAGAAAATTGAAAAAAACAAAATTTTTTTTTAATTTTTCTTTTTTTCTTTTAATAATTTTTCTCCTGATTTCTTTTATTTTTTACTTTGAAAAATTTGTCTATTAATTTGGGGAATTTAGCGAATTGTCTCAAATTTTCAACAAAAAATTGTAATAATTTTTTTAATCGTTTAAAAATTTAATTTTATGTTAAACTCATAAAAAACTGAATAATTTAAAATTATTTTTCGTTTCAATTATTTTAAATACTGATTGGAGTAAAATTTGCGATTTTTTAGCTTTTTTGGATATTATGTTATTTTTTTTTTTTTTATTAAAACTGAAACAAATAACTTTTACAATAATCACAATGTTGTTGTTGGTTCATTTGTCACAGGATCAATTGTAGTTTGGCCATTTTCATTTTTTTCTAGTGTCTCCTGATATTCAGTTATTTTTACTTCGGGTATTTGTTGTTGGTGTTGTTGTTGTTCGGCCTCAGGATTTTTTGTCCTTTTACCAAAAACCATTTTTTCCAATATTAAAATTGGCGACTCAAAAATTACACAAAAAACAAATGACAATGTCAGGCAGAAAAATAAATCGCCCAAAAATGACTGGAACTGGAAAAAAAAGAAGAAAACTTTTTCAATTTAAAGTATTTAAAAAAAAAGTTTTTAAGTAAATAATTTTTTCCACTGTAAAACTAAAATAGAATAAAAATTTTAAAAAAATATTTAAAGTAAATAATTTTTTCCACTGTAAAACAAAAAAAGAATAAAAATAAAAAAATAAAAAAAAATTTTTAAGTGAATAATTTTTTCCACTGTACAACAAACAGAATAAAAATAAGAAATAGAAAAAAAATTTTATAAACAAACGTAATAACAAAATTTAAAAATATATATTTCTACAAAATATTTTTTTCCACTGCAAAAATAGAATAGAATTAAAAACTTAAAAAAAATTACAAACATAAACATAGTAACAAAATTTTAATTGTTTCTATTTTTTATATTTGTATAAATAATTTCAAATTTTATTTTTTTAATCTCTGGAAAAAAGGATCATAATCTTAATAATTTTAGGGTAGAATTATTACTTTTAAAGAAAAAAAAAACAGGAAAAAATTATTTTTCGTAACAATAAATTAAAAAATAATTAATAAATTGATTAACAATAAATAATTAATTAAAAAACTCACAATTCCAAAATCTGAGAAGTAGGTGGATATTCTTGCACTTCCTGATTTTAAATTTTGAAATAAATAATGCAATAAATATAAACTGTAAGAAATTTTGCTTATTGGAAGAAAAACAGACAGTGACAAAAATTTATCAATGAAACCTGCAAATGTGAAGGAAAAATTATTATTTTAATAATAAGTAAACAATATTATAGTTTTTGTTATAAACATTTTATCATTATTTTGTTTTAAATTATTAATAATAATAATAATAATAGAAATAGTAATAGAAATAGAAATAATAATAGAAATAATAATAGTAATAATAATAATAATAATAATATTAATAAGAATAATAATACGAATAATAATAATAGTAATAATAATAGTAACAATAATAGTAATATTAATACTAACAATAAAAAATGTTAATAAATTTTTTCTTTTAATTTATTAGTTAATTATTAATATTTAAAAATAAAAAATTAGAAGCAAGTTTGTAATAATAATTTAATATTAAAATAGTTAAAATAATTACTAAACATTGTTAAAATAGTTAATTTAAAAAAAAATTGTTTGATTTATTTTGAAAATTATTATTCGTCTTCAAAATTATGGAACAAAAAAAAATTCTTTAAAATTACCTCCTGCTCCATGATGACAGGCGTAAATTATCCAAGCAACACCTGTGGCCCAAATAAAATGTCCCATCGACGCTAAAACTGTCTCTAAAGTGACATTATACACATAACCAGGTCTCAATGTTGCCAAATGACCCCATGTGCAAAAAGTGAAGCAAATTATTGCCACTAACCATCCGAAAATAACAATTTTCTAATTTAAATAACAAATTAAATCATTTATTACAAAAGAAAAAAATGTTCTGTATTCAATTGCACATTAATTAACAAATTGAAAAAATTATAATTAGTTAATTAACAGAAACGTGGTGATAAAAGTCGCTTTTTCTATGAAGAAAATCTAATAATCACAAAAATTCTGAAAATACTGCGCGCGCAGAAAATGAGGAGTGGGGATAGTGAGCGTGAACCAATCCCCCCACTTTTCGTGTGATGCGCGCGCAACACATGAGAAGTGGGGGGGTTGGCACGCTCACTATCCCCACTCCTCGCTTTCTGCGCACGAATACTAACTTTAATATTAAAACAACACTAATTCTCTTTTTTTAAGCAAAGATAAATAAATAAGAAAAATAAATAATTCCACAATTTACCAATTTTTCTCTTACTAAAATATATTTAGAAAATAAAATCACTAATTCATACCCTTTTTGGTTTTGATCGTTTAGTTGCCATAATATAACCAAAAAATATTCCTACAAGCCATGGACTTGCTCGACAATGTGTTACTACGTAATATTTATTTGCAGTGTCCGCCATTTTTTCCAATCTGCAAAATAAAATTTATTTTTCATGAATCACATAGTCTCTCTCTTTCTTAATTAATAAATTTATTGAATAAATTAATTTACTATTAATCACTTTTGACAATCAGCAAAAAAATAAAAACTTCTTCAGGGCATTTGAACCATTATGACGTCACAATTGATGCAAAGCATATATTTTAATGCTGTGACGTCATAAAGGTTCAAATGCCCTTCAGTGGCAATAATTTTTTGCACTTTTAATTTAATTATATTAATTGAATAAGTTGATTTATTTAATTTAATTAATTGAATAAATTAATTCGTGCAATAAAATTAATTGAATAAATTAATTCGTGCAATTTAATTAATTGAATAAATATATTCTTCAGATTTAATTAATCAAAGAAATTCATTCAATTTTCAATGAATTTGGATAAATTAATTAAATTAATTAAAAAATGACAAAAATTTTTTATTGGGAAAAAAACATTTAATTAAACAAATTTAACTCACAGACTAAAATTGAGAGTAGAGAAGAGTAATTCGTATTTTGCGACAATTATCGCCGGTGTGACAATCGAGGCAATAAATGCAAATCCCAAAAGGATTAATCCAATTATTGGCTTTCTCGCAAGTGGATAAATAATTAATGGCGAAAGCCAAAAAAGTTGCATGTCCACTGACAGGTACCACAAGTGACCCAAACAGAACTGTGTGAAAAAAATTTGTTTCCTTTTATATTATTTATAAATAAACAAAAATTCATTAAATTATTATTAAATCCAAAAGGAAAATAATTTATTTATTAAATAGTTGTTTAATAATTTATTTATTAATTTGCTTAATAATTTATTTATCAATTTGTTTAATAATTTATGTATTAAATTACTTTTTAATCAATAATATTTTAAATTATTTTGTTCAATAAATTATTTATTAAATACTAATTAAAAAAAACGGTAATTAATAATTAATCTAAATTAAATATTTAAAATATTATTTTAATTAATGTTAATTATAGGAAAAATAATTATTTATTAATGAACTATTATTATTAATTAAGTTCTATGTAATAGAATTATTATTTATTAATTATTTATAAATAGTTTGTAATAATTGGTCATTAATTTTTGCCACTAATTGTTTACTAAACTGTTAATTTATTATATTTATTAATTATAAATCAAACTTTTAACTCATTGTTGCTATTAATAATTAATTTAACTATCAACAAATTGTTGCAATTAATAATTAATTTAACTATCAACAAATTGTTGCAATTAATAATTAATTTAACTAATCAGTAATTGTTTCTATTTTTTATTAATTGTATGTTTTAATTAATTGTTGTTATTAATTATTAATTTAAATAGTAATTTAAATTATTCTTTAATTTTTATTGTTAGTTATCAATTAATTATGAGTTTTTAATAACTAATTAAACTATAAATTTTAGTTATTAATTGGTATTATAATTATTATTTAATTGTTTATATAAGACAATATTTAAACTAGTAATTAATTGTTATTATTAATTGTTAATACAATTATCCGTTAATTGTTGTTAATAATTATCAAATAATTGTTTTTGTTAAATATTCATTTACTTGGTAATTCATTGTTTTTGAAAATCATTAATTAAACTAGTAATTATTTGTTAATAATTGTTAATAAAATTATCATTAAATTGTTATTAATAATTATCAAATAATTGTTGTTTGTTAAACATTTATTTAATTGTAATTTTTTGTCATTTAAAATCATTAATTAAACTATTAGTTAAATGTAAATTAAATTATAAATTAACTATTAATCAATTGTTATTTCGAATTATAAATAAATTATTATTAATTATTATCAAATAAATGTTACTTTTTATTATTATTAGCTGATTAACAATTGACTAAATAATTATTAATTGTTATTAATTTGTTTATTTAAATTAATAATTTTTTTGATTGATTATTAAACTATTGATTATTTGTTATTGTTGATTAAATAATTAATTAGTTATTTTTGTTAAGTATTATTATTATTTCTTGTTATTGTTAAATATTATTATTATTATTTCTTGTTATTGTTAAGTAATATTATTATTTCTTGTTATTGTTAAGTATTATTATTATTTATTATTTTTAAGTATTATTATTTTTTGTTATTGTTAATAAAAATATTAATTAATTGTTATTGGTGATTAAATTGTTAATTAAAATTTAAATAATAAATTAACTTATTACTGTTGTTGATTAAATTATTAATTAATCGTTACTTTGTTAACTAAACTATTAATTAATCGTTCTTGTGGATTAAATTATTAATTAGTTGTTATGTTATTCATTATCGATTAATTTTAAATAACAGAATGTAATAATTTAATTATTATTAATATTGTACTAAATAGTAAAATAATAAATTAAGTAAAATTTAATTTAAAAAAAAAAGTTTTGAAATTTTTTTTTAATTCAATTTTTCATTTTGTGGATAATTGAAGAGTATATACTAGATTTTCCGCAGGCGTTTTCCCGGCGTAATTTTGCACGTAGAGAAGAATTTTCCACCAGGAATCCTCACATTTCGTGGAAACATTGGCAATAATGTCGCCCTCCCATCTTGGACCCGAACCAAGATGGGGAACAATGAAAATCGTTATTAGAACAAGAGCAGCCAACGCTGGAGTTAACCTAAAAAAAAAAGGAAAAGAAATTTAATTTTTACAAAGAAGAAGAATTTTCCATTTTATAATTAATTTTTTTGTTCTTTAAAAATTAATTTTTTAGTTTAAAAAAATTGTCGAAAAAAATTTTTTATTTATTTTTATTTAATTTAATAATTAAAATTAAAACCTGATATATCTGTGAAAATAAAACTCGAATATGTTGAATGATTTGCGATGAGACATTTTCTTCAAAAAAAGATAGGAGAGCAAAAAACCGCTGAGCAGAAAGAAAGTATCCACTGCATAAATTGCCAATGCAAGATAAACACTTCTCCACGATTGCGCCCACTAATTGTAAATCTAATATTAATTAATACACATCAAGTGAACGAAAATGATTAACTAAAAAAAATATTAATTATATGTAAAAATAAAAACTAAATTAAAAAAAAAATAATATTAATTTTCACTTTGAATAATGAATGTTTAATAAATATTTCCAAAATTAATTTTTTTTTCCAAAACTATAACATTATACAATTTATTTCTGCCATCGAGTAAATTCAGTTTGAAAAAGAATTGTCGAAAAATAATTAAATTTACAATTGTTATTGAAGAAAAAAGTCGCGAAGTGGTGGAGAAAACGGCGGCCATTATTCTCCCCACCTCGACACTTTTTTTTCTCCATAAAAACTTGCGCAGATATTTTTCCTTTTTTCAATTTTTACCAAATCGTTTATTTTATTCGATGGCAAGAGTTATTTTATTTTATTTTTTTTTTTTTAATAAAATTAATAATTTTTCTCAAAAATCTTACATTCATAAAATCAAGTGAGTTGACAAATGACGTCATTACATTGAAAAAAAGATCGTGTCCATAGACAATCCACAATATACTTAAAGCTCGTATTCCATGAATCGAGGAAATTGTGTTGCTGTGTTTTTTTAAACTTAAAATTCTCAATGAACTGTTTATCAATGAAAATTGTGATAAATGTTTAATGACATTTAAATTGTAATTTTTCGCCTCAAGCCAATTGTGCATTAATTTCAATATTGTGCAGATCAATAGAAAGAGAAGAATTATCAACAATACTGTTCTGTAAGAGAGAAAAAAAAAAGTTTTAAGAATAGTTTAGATATTACCGTGGAATATTTGAGATATTACGATATTACAATATTGCAATAAAGAAACAAATTTAAAAAAAAAACATTTTTCTAATATTTGTAAAACAGTGAAAATTCATTAATGTTTACTTACAAAAATATAATACTTCCCGTGGAAAGTCCATCTTCTTTTAAATGAGAGCATGTCACCATTTCTGTTTCAATATTAATTGTTTCATTGAGACCCTTTTGGTGTAATAATTTATTTACACCGTCAATTATATTAACAACATCATCAACATCACATGTTGAAGGCAAGCACATGCCGAATGTTGGTTTCAAATCAAATACAACATCGTTTATTACAAAATTTAATTTATAAATACAATGTCTTCCTGTGATAATATTCCGACTGGAATTACCACGAACATTAATGCATTCATCGTACATTCCCAAGTCGACAGCATTCCCAACAAATAATCCAGCGGGAATTTTTGTTGATGCATCAATCACTGGAAAAAGAGAATTTTAGTCTTTTTTTGTTATTAAACAAATTTTGTTTTAATAATAATAATAATAATAATAATAATAATAACAATAATAATAAATTAATTAATTATTTTATTTCCATTTCATTTTAGAACAAAAGTCTTTTTTTGTTATTAAAAAAATTTTGTTTTAATAATAATAACAATAATAATAATAATTGAATTATTAATTCTTTTATTTCCATTTCATTTTAGAACAAAAAAAATTATATATTTATATTTATTGTTTATAATATTATTCCATGTAATTGTTCTATATAACAAAATACTTTTTTCCGCAAAAATATTAATGGAATATTCCAAATATATTTATTGAAAAATTTTTGGAATATTTTTAAAAAATGTTCGACATTGTTTTGTGATTTTTAACATTTAAAGAAATGTATCTCATTTTAAGAATATATTAAATATTTCATGGAATACTAAAAAATGTTTTTAGAATATTAAAGAATACTTTTGGAATATCTATTTACATTTTTTTGAAAATAGTATTGGAATCTTATGCAATATTTAAAAAATTGTTTCTGTCTTATTTTAAATATGAATAAAATATTCTATGGAACACTAATAAAAAATGTTTCTAATATTTTAGAATACTTTTGGAATGTCTTTTAACATTTTTAGACATATAGGTTTTTTGATTTTAATGCAATATTTAAAGAATTGTTACTGTCTTAATTGAAATGTGAATAAAATATTTTAGGGAATACTAAAAAAAAACTTTTTCATACTAGTTGAGAATACTATTTGGAATATCTATTTACATTTTGGGACATAATTTAAAAATAGTTTCTTGAAATAGTGATGTAGATATTAAAAAATTTTTAAATGTGTGTATTTTAAATATTTAAATAAAAAAAAATTTTTAATTCATAAAGTATTATTCGAATAAAAATAGAATACTTTCGGAATATTTGGAATGTTTTTTCAATATTAACACAAGTATTTATAGAATTACTAGTAGCATTTTTTAAAAACAAATATTTTTTGGAATACTAATAAAAAATTAAGAATATTTTGGAATACTTTTGGAATATCCTCTAACTGTTTTCAATATGTTTTGTGATTTTAATGTAACACTTAAAGAATTATTAGTTTTTTATTTTAAAAATAAAGAAAATATTTTATGGAATACTAAAAAGAAAATTAGAATACTTAAGAATATTTTTGGAATATACTTTGACATTTAAGAATGTAATTTTGTCAAGTTAATGTAAAATTAAAAAAATTGTTAGTTTTTTTACTTTTAAATATAAATTAAAAATTTATTGAGAAAGCTAATAAAAAATTCCTATATTCTTTGGAATACCAATTAAATTTTTTGATACTATTTTGGAATACTTTTGAAATATCTATATTTAGTAATTTAAAAAAAGTTTTAGAATGTTGATAATTAAGTTAGATAAAATTCTCGGAGGTCTGCTTAAAAAAATATAATATTTTTTTATTTTTGTAATATTATTGGAATATTAATAGAATACTTTAGGAATATTTGAAATAATTGTCGAATATTATTATAGCATTCAAAAGAATTGTTCGTAGCGTTTCTTAAAAACAAATAATTCTTGACAATATAAAGAAAAATATTTTTACAATACTTTTTAAACTTCAGAATACTTTTCAATATTTTTACATTATTTTAAAATTTCTTTTGGAATATCGATTGACATTTTTAAGTTTCGAATTATTTTTAAAATGTTATTGTAGAATTTAATGGAATTTAATGTATTTTATATATTTATAAATATCTTTCTTGATTATTAGAATGTTAATGAAATTTTTTTATAGAATATTACAGAATACTTTTGGAATACGAGAAAAAATTGTGGATTATAAATTATTTTTTGAACATTTGGTCGTGAAGTATTTAAAAAAATCCCTTTGAAATATAAGTGAAATATTTAGAGAATTTTTTTTGCGTAGTTATAAAAAGGAATACTTTTGGAATACCTTTGAAACAATTTATTAATATAGTTTTGAAATTTTAATTTAGAATTTCCAGAATTCTTATCTGGCTTATGGTAAATATTATTAAATTATTATTCGGAATGTGAACGAAAATTTTTTAATCAATAGAATACTTTTGGAATACTTTAAAAATTTGTTTTGTTATATTTTTGGAAAACTTTTATAATATTTTATTTTAGAAATTAATAATTTGTAGCAATATTTTTAGACCACGAGAATATTTTTTCTTTTTATTCATTGAACATTACTGGAATATTTATTATATTAAATTTGTTATTTATTATATTAAGGGCATTTGAACCATTATGACGTCACAATTAGTGAAAATCATGAGTTTCTAAATTGTGACGTCATAATGGTTCAAATGCCCTTAAATAGAAGAAATAGAAGTGAAAAAAAAATTTTCTTAAATATTTATTAAGGGCATTTGAACCATTATGACGTCACAATTGATAGAAAGCATATATTTTAATTCTGTGACGTCATAAAGGTTCAAATACCCTTAAGAAAGTTACTTTTCAAAAATTATTTTTCTAAATAAAAATATTTTTTATAATCCTACTATTTAATGCCCATGGTGTCATTTTTTTTACTGCTTGCGATAATGATAGAAGATCTTTCGTACAATTATTAAACACGAATTTCGAATAATTTTCCAAATAATTCCTCGAATCTAAACTATTAAATATCAATTGCATATTTGCATTATTTGAAATTCTATCATTTTTCTCATATAATAAATTTCCCGTGACATTGGAAATTGAACACAGCACTATTACTTTTATCACAAAAATAGAAATTTTTTTCAAGAAATGCATTTTTCTTCTTCCTCTCTCTCTCTTTGTCTATCTTTCTCTTTCTTTCACACGCACTTTTTTCTATAAATTTAAAAACTTAATTAACACATATTAATAATTGTGAATTAAAAAAAAAATTATTAAATTATTTTCTTAAAAAAAAAAAATTAACTTTCATCACAACGAGTTACTTTTTTCTGATAAGGACATTACTCTAACGAGATATCGAAATTGAGATAAAAATAATAATCGAATCTCCGTCTCAATCAATCTTCCAAAGATTATAATTATTGACGAGATTGACAAGTATTTTTTTTTTATTTAAATAAATACGTTCTTTGTTCAGCAATGAAAAAAATTTCATTTTAATATGAAAAAAAAAATATATAATATATATATATATAATATATAATATATAATATATAATATATATATAATATATATATAATATATATAATAATATATATAATATATAATATATAATATATATATATATATAATATATATATAATATATAATAAATATAATAAAAATTTAAAAATAAATAATAATATTTTAAATTTTTTAATTTTTATAAAATAAAAATATATATATAAAATAATTTTAAAAAATGAATTATTTATTAATATTAATAAATAATCAACTAAAGAATAATAACTATCAAATTAAATAAATTAAAAATTAGTTACTATTAATTTATTAGATAAGATAATTAAATAAATAAAAACGTAAAAAAATAATATTTGTCATATTTAACTAATTAATAAAATAATATTAATATAATAATAATTATTAATAATAATAATTAGTTTATTATTAATTAGTTAAATTAATAATAAATTAAATTATTAAATAATTTATAAAAAATACTTAACTAATAATCTAATAAATAAATAATAAGTTAAGTAATTGAAATAATTAATTAACAATTTTGTTAAGTAATTAAAATAACTAATTAGTTAATGAACTATTTTAATTAATTAACAAAATAGTTAATTATTTATTTAATTACATAATTTACTTAACTAATTAGTCAATTAATTATTTTAATTACTTAACAAAATATTTAATTAATTAGTTCAATTACTGAACTAATTGATTAGTTACTAACCTAATTAGTTAATTTTCTTTTAATTACGTAAAACTTAGGAGTAAACTTTTTATTTTATTTTATTTAAATTACAAACTAAATTATAATAAAAAAATTTTTTTCTAAATTCTCATTAACATATCTCTTGAAATAAAAAATAAACATTAATTTTATCTTAACTGATATTGATCACATTATTATATTTATATATCAGTAGGGATTTTCATGGAATTTTATTCTTAATATTTGCAAATTATCAATTATATTTTCCTTATTTATATTACGTAAGATAAATAATTTTTAAATAATTACTTAATCAGGAATTATTATTAAATATTTTTAATCAATTAATGTTTTCGTGTACAGTTATTTGTAAGTTGTTTTATTTAATAACTTTTTCAAATTTAGTAATAAAAGTAAATCAAAAAATGTTTTTATTAAATAATTAGATAAATAATTATTAATTATTAAATAGTTCTTAAATAATTATTAATTATTACATGATTCTTAAATAATTAATAATTATTAATAATTCTTAAATAATTATTAATTATTAAATAATTATTAATAGTTATTTAATATTTATTAATAGTTAATTAATAAGGAATATTAAAAATAGTATTATGTTGGTTTTTTCTTTTGTTAATATTATTATTTATTTTAATACTAAATAAATATGTTTTCACTCCATGCGCCTGATAGTAGACTAACCATTAAGCACTGTTGCTTTGACGTGAATGTCTAAATATTTATTTATAAAATTTTTAATTTATTTATGAAATATAAATTTAAATTTTCCACAATATTCTCAAAATTTTTTACACGTGTATGTTAATAAGCAGTTTTTTTATTATTTTTCTTTACTTTAATTTCATCACAAAAATTTAAATAACATTTCAGAATTCCATACAGAGACAAAAATAAATTAGCCATTTATAAATATATATACATATAAAAATATTTTAAAAATCATTTTGAACTTTTATTTTAAAGCAAATAAGATCTCATTAATATTAAACATATTTGTTAATGGCAAATATTTCTTTTACAAAAATAAAATTTTATGTAAATTATTATTTTTTTGCTTCGACTACAACAAACATTGATACTGATAAAATATGAAACCAACTAGACTATAAAAAGGTTTAGAAAAAAATTTTCAAATTATACACGGACAGAGAATACTTAAAGTAATTTTTTTTTTTTAAATTCTCTAAGTTTTATTTGAAATAAAAATGTTTTTAAAATTATTAGGGAAATCATCCAGCTTTGGTAATATAATTTTTCAAATTTTCTATTCTTAAAAATTGAATGTAAAAAATTATACTTTTTTCAATACAATTGTTTTTTTTCAATAATATTATTTTTCCAGTACAATTATTTGTACTGAAAAGTTTTTAAAAATAAAAATAAATTTTATTATTTATGAAAATAATTTAATAGTTGCGAAGAATTTTATTATTTATAAAAATAATTGATTTTTTATCAACGATTTTATAAGAATTTTTTTAAATAATTGAATTTGTGTTAAAAAATTTGTAATTTTTTAAAATAAATGAATTTGCGTTAAAAAATTTTGTAATTTTTGAAAAAATGGAATTTTTGCAATGAATGTTGTTATTTATAAAAATAATTGAATTTTGCAAAGAATTTTATTGAATTAAATATTCTTGTAAAGAATTTTATAAAAATATTTGAAAATAATTAAATTTCTGTGAAAAATTCGAACATTTTTCTAACTAACATTGATTTTTTCTAAAGAAATTAAAAAAATGTTTTTTTAAATAATTGATTTTTTCGAGAAATTGTAATCAAATATTTAAGAATTACATTTTTTTGAGCAAGTGTTTTAAAAATAATTCAAATAATCCTGGAATTATTTTTATTATTTATAAAAATAATTAAATAATTGCAAACGATTTTTATTAAAAATTTTTTCAAATAATTGAATTCCTGGGAATTAATATTTATCAAAATAATTGAATTCTTCGTAAGAATTTTATAAATCTGGTTTAAATAATTAATTTTTTGGAAAATATAGTAAATATTATGAAAATTTCATTTTAAATAATTGTATTCTTATGTTGGCAATTTTTTTAGTGACAATAATTAAAATTTTCGCGACTAATTGATTTTTAAAATAGTATTAAAAATAATTGAATTCCAACTTGGAATTTTATCAAAATTTTCTTTATTTTTTTATTTTTCATGCAAAATGTCATTATTAGTGCGAAAGTAATTGAATTATTGTGACGAATTGTATAAAAATTTTGTTAAACAATTAATTTTTTTCGAAATTTGTTTGAAAATACTTTTCAAAATTAATTCAATTTCTGTGGAAATTTTATTATATTTCTGAAAATAACTGAATTTTGAATGAATTTTATAATTTTTTGTTTAATAATTGAATTATTTTTGTGAAATTTTACGAAAATACTATAGATATTAAAAATAATTGATTGTCGAATATTTTTTGAAAGTGTAATTGAATTGTTTTAAAAAAATTGTTTATAATTTATGTCTATGTTCACTTCTCGTTATATATTTTTTTTTATTACTAATTTTCAAATTGTAACTTTTTTTTATCATTCTAGAAACTAAATTGTTTCTAACTTTTATGCAATACTTATAATTTCTTTTTAATTTTATTTTTTCAATAATATTTAAAAAGTGTGTAATAATTTTTTTTTAAATAATATTTTTTAAATTTTGTAAAAGTTTTAAATTTATAAAATTTTTTAATTTATAAAACTTTAAATTTATAAAATTTATAAAATAAAAATAAAATTCATAAAATAGATAAATTTTATGAAATTTATAAAATAAAAATAAAATTCATAAAATAGATAAATTTTATGAAATTTATAAAATAAAAATAAAATTTATAAAATAGATAAATTATTAATATATTTTATAATCATTTTATTTTTAAATTATTAATTAAAAACTATTTTTTCTCTTTCAGGAATTTTGTCTCTTCCCTGCTTTTTGCTAATTATTTTCCTCGCGAAAGAAGCAAGTACGTTTATACTTTGTCATGGGGAATTTGATTTAAAAGTTGGCGAGAAACGTGTATTATTTAGTCAGGTTTACAGTGATGAAGAAACTGAATCCACCAGATGTACTTGGGATTTTAAAGCTCCTGTGAACTCCCATTTACAACTAGATTGCACAGTCAATTTAGCATCTGTGAGTTATTTTTATTTTTATCCCACAAAATCAAATAGAAAATAAAAATTAAATTATTCTGTTTACAAATGAAGAGGAAATTATCAATTTTACACGAATCAAATATGAGACCCATGAGATATTAAATTCAAAAAACAAAAATTCGAAACCAAAAAAAAACAAAATTAAAAAATTTTTTTTTTAAATATAAAATTTTTATTTAAACTTTATAAATTATGAAAATTAAATTTTTCTTTCAACTCTTTTCCACAGGCAACTTGTACCAGTCAGAGTCTTGATGTGTACAAAAATTTAAACGAAGCAATAAATGTTCCCGAATTGCATTGTGGTTCTCAAACATTTACACTAAAATCAAGTGGAAACAGCTTGAGACTTGTTCATCGACGTGAGCTTCAAGACTCAAAGGGAAACTTTACATGCAACATTCAAGTTGTTTAAGCAAAAATATTTTCACACTTATATTAAAAAAAAGTAGCATATTTACTAAAAAAAAAATTTTCTTGTAATTTTATTTAGAAAATAATAAAACATATTTTCCATTTTTCATAATTATTTGTTAATTTTTCCTCAAATTCTACTGACATGGAGTTAAATAATTTTTGAGGATCCAGTATTTTTTTTTTAAATGTAACCACCAAATTTGTAATTAGGCACCAAAAAAGAACTCGAGTTATAAATTTGAAGCAAATCCGCTCGATTTTCAATTTTTCGTCCGCCATTTTGGATCCGCCATTTTGAATTTTAGAAATCTGACACCAAATTCGTAAATATTAATTGTAAAATTAAAAACACCAATTTTTAAGGTTACAAGAATAAAATGACAACAAAGATTACTATAATGAAATATTTATTTAATATAAAGGCAGTTTTTTAAATTTAGAATCTAAAAAATAAAAATATTCTAAACGACGTTATACGTTCACAAAAAAAAAATGACGACAATAGTCGCATTTTGATTTGTCTTTTTCTTTTTAAGCATTCCGCTTTTAATGCAACAATCGATTTTACACTATATCGACTTTAGTTGCATTACAACTATTTAATATTTAATAATTAGAAAAAGGCATCAAAAAATTTATTATAAATAATAATAATAATAATAATTAATATTATTATCATGTGTAAATTGATCTAAAGCTCCAAGACAAAATACATTCATCATTTTTTTTTCTCTCTCTTTTAAATACGCTTCCCTTTACTCTCTCATACATCAATATTTTTATTTATAATAATTATATATATATATATATTTATATAAAAGCGAATAAATATTTTTTTTTGTTAAGTTTTTCACAAAAATTTTCGAATTCGAGGAAAAACTGATAGAATGTCACAAAAATTATTCCTTTTTTTTCCATCTATAAATTCGAAAATACAAAAAAAAAACTTGAAATTGCTAATACAATCTAAATTTCAGTGTGAAAAGAAATCAGTTATTCTTGCTTTTTTTTCTAATAGTGAAAAATATAAATAAAAAGAATTCTGCTTTTCACATTCGTCGTTTATATTGAAAAATGAAAAAAAAAAAATTGAACTTTGTAACCGATTTCTTTTCTCACGTCATTAACGACACAATATTGTCGAACTCCTAAACTTTCTCAAATTGTTCCTTATTTTGATTCTCTTAATGACAGTTGAAAAAAAAATGTTTTTCTCATTTTTTTTTTTTGCAAAACTAAAGTAGAAAAATATATATTAAAATACAATTTTTTTTTCTTAGCGAAAAGAAATTTTTACATTTTCTACATGATATGTCTTCTTTTTTTATTTGGAGCCAATAAAATTAATCTAAGAATTCTTCTTTTTTTCGTTGTCTTTCTATTTTTTAATTTCACTCTTTTTTTTCAAATTTCGCGCCCTTGGCAAAAAAAAAATTTTCTTTTTACCGACAATTTGTCCTTTTTTTCTATTTTCCCCTTTAGTCGGAGAACATACATTGTGAATGAACCTTTATGTTACGAAAACGAATGAACTGGACTTTAAATCCATTTCCAAGTGTACAATGAACTTTTTTTTCTCTTTTTCCTTGAAATCGTTGAAATAGAAAACAATTCATTGTAAACTGGGTTTAAACACTTGTCGATAAAATGAAGAAAAAAATTTTTTCTAATTCAAAATAATAATAATAATAATAATAGAGAATCTGTATTTTCTCGATTTTTTTTAGAGACTGAAATTCATGGGTACAAAAAAATGAATAGGTACAATATTAAAATGGCATGTGTACCCTCCTTTAGACCCACTGAAAACAAAGGGACATTTTTTTTCTATAAACTCACTCATTCATACATTAACTAAATATTTTATTTTCAATTGTTTGCTTATTTATTTGTCTATTTTTTTTGCATTTTTATTCAAAGTTAGAGGAAAAATTTTCAATGGAATCAAATTGAAAAACGTATTTTAAAAATGAAGAAAATTTATTAACAGAGTTGGGCAGTGAAAAAGTAAACTTAAGGCTAGGTCCACAGGGGAGTTTCTGTTTTAAATGCTTGTTTGCGAAAAGGGGAAAATTTACTACTGTCGCTTTTGGGAATAGGGAAAAAAAATTAAGTAGGTTTTACAATGAAGTAAGGCTAAGTCCACAATGGAGTTTCTGTTTTAAATGCTTGTTTGCGAAAAGGGAAAATTTTACTACTAACGCTTTTGGGAATAGGCAAAAAAATAATAAATATTAAGGACGTTTACAATGAAGTAAAGCTACTTTCACAATGGTGTTTCTTTTTTTAAATGTTTCTTAGTTGATGGGAAAAAATTTACTAACTTTTGGATAGTTAACAAGACTGACATAAAATAAGGCCGAGGTCTAGGGCTCTTTCTACAATGGACTCTTTATTTCTTAAAGGTGAATTCAAAATTATCGTCAAAATTGTTAGCCTTAGAGTGTGTCTACAATGGACTCTATTTCTTAAAGGTGCTTTCAAAATAGCCATCGTCAAGGTGTTAGCCTTAGCTCTAAGGCTGCGTCTACAATGGACTCTATTTCTTAAAGGTGCATTCAAAACAACCCTCGTCAAGAAATCTTTCCCAATTTTACACCATTGGACAGCAAAAAACTCAAATTTTCATTATTTTGGAAAAAAGTAAAAATACATTTTGGTGTGAAAACATTGATTTTCAAATATCGATTTTAAAATATCGTTTTTAAAATATCGTTTTCAATTTATCGATTTCAAAATATCGATATTGACCTTCTAGCATTGATTTTGAAACATTTATTACTTATCGATACATAGTATCGAATGTATCGATATCTCATGGTGCGGAAGCTCAAAAATTAAAGTTCCGTTCACAATTATCATCTTTCGTCCTTGTTTAAAGTGGGTCCTAATGTTATTCATCTCTTACTTTCTTTCTTTCTTTCTCACACACACACAAACACTTTTACAACTTTTTTTTTCTCTTTCTCTTTTTCTCTTATTCATTCTATTTTATTCTCTCTCTCTCTCTCTCTCTCTCTCTTGCTCTCTCTTCTTCTTTCTTTCATTCTCTCATTTTCTGGCAAATTATTCCATCTCATTCGTGAGTGTCGATTTCATTATCGATACGACTGCTGCGAATTCCGGTTTTTCCCGTCCATGGATAAATGTCCGGACATGCCTGACATGTCTTCATATATCGAACGCCACTCTTGTGCCAGAGGTTGCAGACCTTCGCGTTGTTGCACTTCTTTGGCCTGTCCTGTAAATTTCAGAAGAAAATGAGCATAAAAATAGTTAAAGGAAATAAAAAAAAATGGGGGAGAGGTTAGGAATACCTCACGTAATCGATCGCTTGCTATTAAATAGAAAATTTTACGATTCTTTCACAATTTCTTGTCTCGATTTATTCAATATTTCTTTAAATATATTTTCTGTTTTATTTCCTGTTTTTTTTATTTTTTTAATTTTTTTATTATTTTTCTGTATTATTTTTCGTTTTCTTTATTAGTTTTATTTCTTTTTATTAAATGACAACTATTTAATAAATTGTTAATTATTTTTATTATTATTTAGTGAATGACTGTTTTATTTTTTTTTATTTTTCTTTTTTTTAATTTTCTTTTTTTCTTTATTATTTTTATTTTTCTTTATTCTTTTTTATTAGTTTTATTTCTTTTTATTAAGTGACAACTATTTAATAAATTGTTAATTATTTTTATTATTATTTAGTAAATGACTGCTTTATTTTTTTTTATTATTTTTCTTTTTCTTTTTTATTAATTTTCTTTTTCTTTATTATTTTTTTTATTATTTTTCTTTATTCTTTTGATTTTTTTTATTAAATGACAACTATTTAATAAATTGTTAATTAATTTTATTATTATTTAGTGAATGACTGTTTTATTTCTTTTTATTAAGTGACAACTATTTAATAAATTGTTAATTATTTTTATTATTATTTAGTAAATGACTGCTTTATTTTTTTTTATTATTTTTATTTTTCTTTTTTATTAATTTTCTTTTTCTTTATTATTTTTTTTATTTTTCTTTATTAGTTTTATTTCTTTTTATTAAATGACAACTATTTAATAAATTGTTAATTAATTTTATTATTATTTAGTAAATGACTGTTTTATTTTTTTTATTTTTATTTTTATTTTTCTTTATTATTTTTTTTATTATTTTTCTTTTTCTTTTATTTTTTTAATTTTAATTTTAATTGTTTTATTTTTCTTTATTATTTTTTTATTTTATTAATTTTCTTTTTTTCTTTTTTGACTTTATTATTTTTCTTTTATTTTTTATCATTTTTCTTCATTTTTATTAATTTTCTTTTTCTTTATTATTTTTTTTCTTTATTATTTTGTTTTCTTTATTGTTTTGTTTTCTTTATTGTTTTGTTTTCTTTATTATTTTTATTTATCTTTATTATTTTTATTTATTTATTTTTTTTTATTTTATTTTTTTTTTTATTTTTATTATTTTTCTTTTTTTTCTCATTATTTACTGTTATATGGGGAAATGGATGGTATTTTTCACTTACCGGATAGTTGCAGCCAAATGGTTCGAAATTATCGAGAAGACCGAGGGGAGTTGGATTTCTCACCCATTGCAATGCTTGCCAATTTGTTATCACCCAAACGTCGTCCATTGCGACAATCGTATCCAGGAAGGATATGAAACCTTCTTTATGATGCGCCTGTGTGAACCATGCTGCATGATAGAAAAGTCCAAATGGCGCCCTGAAAGGCATTTAAATAAATTTATTTCGTAATCGTACAAGTTTTTACCTGACTATATATCTAAAAGAAAATAAAAGGTACATCTAACTGTTTTTATGCTATTTGCAAACTGTTTTTTTTTTTTTTTTTTTTTTTTTAAATCGTCATTTCATTAAAAAATTTATTAAGGGCATTTGAACCATTATGACGTCACAATTTTAAAACTAATGCTTTTCACACATTGTGACGTCATAGTGGTTCAAATGCCCTTAATTCCTGACAAAAATTTGCCATAAACATTAAATTATTACTTTATTGTAGCAGGGGCTATGAATTTAAATATTTATTTAATTCTTGCATAGGATTTTAGGGAAATTTTCTAAATAAATATAATAATATAATATTAATATAATATTAAATATTAAAATATCGTCCTAGATGTATAATATTAAATATTATTAAACTTTTATTTTAAATAATCTAAATTTTTGTGGAAAATTTTATTTACGAAAATTATTGAATTTTGGATGAATTTCATCAATTCCTTTTTGAATAATTTGATTTTTTTTTTAATTTTCTGAAAATGGTTAAGGGCATTTGAACCATTATGACGTCACAATTTTAAAACTCATGCTTTTTACACATCGTGACGTCATAGTGGTTCAAATGCCCTTAAGTATTAAAAATTTATTGGAATTTTCTAAAAATGTCATCCACGGTTGGGCAGTGAGAAATTTTTTTTTTCCTCAAATCCTCAAGCAGGGTTGGGCAGTTGACAAGAATAGAAAAATGGCACTTATGTCAACTGACCGAAGAGGACAACATTTATGCAGTTACCTGTATAAAATAAATTGACCCAAAACAGAAAAGAATTTTTTTTTTTATTCGTTTCTTTGTTGATTGTGTTTACTATGGATTCTGTTCGTGGAAAAAAAATATAAAACAATAACAATAAAAATATCAAAGTAGAGATAAAATTTTTTTTCTATTTACCTGTTGGTTGTATAGTGACGTTCGAAATTCTTTATTAGCATTTTATAAACGCCATCGGGTGTTGGTGGATTGCTGCATGCGTCACCCATTGAACATCTACCGCCATTAAGATCCTGCCACATTACCATGGGAACTTCCCATAAACCAGGATACGATCTTGTTGGACAAGGTGGTATCATACAATCGTGGAAGAGTTTATAATCTAATGTGTATGGCCAGCTTGGGGGACGATTCTCGTATATTGGCATTGACGAGTCATAAGTGAAGTTCAAGTCCCAGAGCATTTTGAACATGTTATTGCCACCAACCTTGAAAGACAAAAAAAGCAAAATCAAAAATAAATTAAATATTTTATCAAAAAGTTTTTATGAAATAAAAAAAATCTTTTATCAAAAAGTTTTTATTAAAAAAAATATAGAGAGTCTTTTATCAAAAAGTTTTTATTAAAAAAAATATAGAGAGTCTTTTATCAAAAAGTTTTTATTAAAAAAAATATAGAGAGTCTTTTATCAAAAAGTTTTTATTAAAAAAAATCTTTTACCAAAAATTACCACAATTGGCAAAATCAAAAATAAAAAAAATATTTTATCGAAAAGTTTTTATTAAAAAAAAATCTTTTATAAAACATTACCACCATTGGCAGAATCAAAAATAAAAAAAATCTTTTATCAAAAAGTTATTATTAAAAAAAAAATCTTTTACCAAAAATTACCACCATTTTCAGAATCAAAAATAAAAAAAATCTTTTATCAAAAAGTTTTTATTAAAAAAAAATCTTTTACCAAAAATTACCAACATTGGCAGAACCAAAAATAAAAAATATCTATTATCAAAAAGTTTTTATTAAATAAAAAACTTTTAACAAAAAATACCACCATTGAAAAAGTAAAAATTCTAGAACATAGAAAAAAAAGAGTCTGAAACCGTTTACATCTTAACAAAATAATCTGACAAAAAATCGGATCAAAAGTTAGTCCAATGTCATAATTTCGTATTTTAAAAGAAAACATCGTTAAATTTTAAATTCTTTTCTATAGTTGCGTGAGGAATTTAATTTTCTACATTTTGAACAATTTAAAGTTATATATATTTTGTATAAAATTTAAATTTTTAATGATTTTTTAATTTTCTAATCAAATTATAAGAAATTTTTGAAAAAAAACATAAATTGAAAAAACAACTAATTAATAAAATTGTTTTGAAAAATTAGTTAAATTTTGTAATATAAATGTAATTGATTTTTTTTCAATAATAAATTTATAGCGGAATTTCAATTTAAAAAACACTAAAACAAATTGAATTTCTGCAGTAATTATAGATATTACTGTGGAAATTCAATTATTTTTAAAAGTAGTAAAATTCTTCTCAGAAATTCAATTATTATTTTTTTTTATTTATTCTACAAAGTGATAAATTATATTCCCAAGTTTCAATAAAATTCTGTTATAAAAATTCAATTTTTATCAAAATAAGTTTAATAAAATTTCTTCGTAAAAAATAAAATTACATACATAATGTTCAAAAATTTTTATAAAAATTTCAATTGTCTTTATAAATAATACAATTTTTTTCCGAATTTCAATTATTTAGAAAAATTTGAATACAATTTTTTCGACGAATGTCAATTATTAATAAAATTCTACAAAATAATTACATTTTTTTGAGAAAATTTTGAGAAATTTGAATACAATAAAATTGTATTAAAAATAAATTGAAATTCTGCAATGATTTTTTGAAATTTTTATTTTTTGGCAAAACAATTGAATGTTTCTGGAGAATATATTCTAAACATTTTTACTTAATAATGAAATTTGTTGACTAAAAAAAAGAAATATTTTATTAAATAATAATTGAATGTATCTTAAAATTGAATTTTCATGAAAAATTTTATCAACAAATTTTTAAATACAATTGAATTCTCTTGACAAATTTTAATAACATTTTTAGGAATAATTTCGTTTTTTTCAAAAAATTTATTAAAAAATTGTACAAAGATTAAAAATAATTGTAATTTTGCCAAGAATTTTATCAATATTTTTCAGAAATGTTTTGAATGTTGGAGAAAAATTTTACTATTTAAAAAAGTAATTGAAAATTGACGTAAATTTTTGTAAATTTTTTAACACAATTGAATGTTTAGAAAGAATTATTAATACCTATATAGTTTTGAAAATAATTGAATTCTTGAGACAAATTTTCAGAAAATTTCTTTTTAAATAATTGAATTCTTTTGTTAAAATTTCTTTTTCAAACAGTATAGACATTGAAAATAATTGAATTTTGACAAATTATTTTGAAAAAAAAAATGATAAATATTAAAAATGTTTGAAAATAATTTAACTCTTCGAGGAATAAGTAAAGAAAAATTGAAATTAATGAAAATAATTTAATTCTTTGAAAAATAAGTAAAAAAAATAATTGATTTTTTAAATGTTTTTTATTTATTTTCTAATTCTTTCTTTACTTAGAATTTAAATAAAAAATAATTTTACTCCACTCAGAGGCGGATAAAAAAAAATGAAATTAAAAAAAAAATAATTGAATTTTTTAAAGATTTTTTTTTTTTATATGAAAAAAAAATAATAATTAAATATTTATTTTTAAAATGAAGTTATTGATGTTTTCGAATAAGTTTCTAATGTAAACTGCTTTAGTCAAAAAGGGACTGAAAGTAAAATTTACTTTTTACAGTGAATATTACTTAATATTTTATGATGTATTTTCTATATGTTATATATTTTCTATATTTTTTATATTTTATACATTTTTTATATTTTTTATATATTTTTTATATTTTTTTTATATATTTTTTCACATTTTTTATATATTTTTTATATTTTTTACATATTTTTTAACATTTTTTATATATTTTTTATATTTTATATATTTTTATTTAATTTTCATACTTTTTTTATATTTTGTATATAAAATATATACTATCTTAAAAAAACGGTTTAAAAAATTTTTCAAAATTCAAAACTTTTATTTGTTTTTAATAATTTTACTAAAATTCCAAAAAAGGCTTCTAAAAGCTATACATATATATTTACAAATGTGAATAAATTGAGATTTTCTTGGATCACACGCAGATGATGAGAAAATTCTTCGCATTACGTAAAAGCGAACGTTTATGATCATTTTAACGATTGCCCTTTTCATGTGTGTTTGTATGTATATATATATTTAATCCCTATACCATTTGGATTTCAAAAGTGATTCTTGATATGAGGTCTTTCTAACATTACGATTAAATGCGAGTAACTTAATCGTTTAGTGTTACGAGGTTGTTGCCAAGATTCATTTTCTTCTTCTCCTTATTATTATTATTATTATTATATTTATTATTATTATTATTTTTATTATTATTATTTTCATCATTATTATTTTTATCATTATACTTTTTTTTATCTTATTCTCTTAATGACAATTCTAAATAATAATTGACCATATAAAGTAGACGTAACAAAAACGGTAATTTGTTGAACGCGATTTACCTTTCGAAACAATTACAACAAAACATCTTCCCCCCACCACACTTTTTTTTCACAATTTACAATTTTTTCTTCCCTTTTTTCCCCTTCCAAAGATTTCAAATATTTTTCAATTATTATTGCTAGTTTATAAACTTTTTTTTTTAAACGATTCTTAGATAATCGTAACTTTTTATAAACCATATAGACTTAATTGTATCCTCCTTGACTTAAATAGCCGCGCGAATAAATTTCTCTCTCTCTCTTTTTTTTTTTAAGGATTCGCCTTAATGAGAATTTCCTTCTAATTTTTTCCACAAAAGAAGTGTATTTCTTTTTTTTCCCCGCATAAAATAATTATTACGATGTATTTTTCTCTCAATGAAAGACGTAAGATTTATTTTTATTAAAATTTATTTCTTTTTAATGAAAAACATATTTTTTTCTAAAGTTTACTTTTTATGTAAAATTTAATTTTTAAATTATTATATTATGGAATAGAATTAAAAGGAAAATATTTATCTTATCAGATTATTAGAAACGTGTACTTTAAAATAATTTAAATCATTATTACCCTAGGGAAATAATAGGTTCTTTATTGCCCTAGGGCAATAATGGGGGCTTTATTACCCTAGGGTAATAATAGGGACTTTATTTTCCTAGGTTAATAATTGGTACTTTATTTCCCTAGGGTAATAATTGACACTTTATTTCCCTAGGGTAATAATTGCCACTTTATTGCCCTAGGGCAATAATGGATCCTTTATTACCCTAGGGCAATAATGGCAACTTTATTGACCGCCTTTGAGTGGAATAAAATAATTTTTTTTTTTTGTAAATTCTAAGTAAAGAAAGAATATTAGAAAATGAATATTTATGTTAAAAAATATAATTACCGAGAGGAATGGTGCTCTCATTCCGCGAACATCTTCGAGTTTAACACCTCCGTAGGCTGCCAAAATTTCCCGTTGTCCAGCAACTTCTCTCGCCCATTTTCTCGCTGAGAATTGCTCTCCAAAACTGTGCCTAAATTATATTTTCACCGCCGTCCCCGAGAGGAAAAGAAAGAAAAGTAAAAATTAGTGTCAATTTTTCACTGTAAATTAAAATTTAAAAAAAAAATTTTTTATGAATTAAAATTGTTTTCAATTAAAAAAAAAATGAAGCGACACATGCAATTTAAAAAAAAATTAATTTTTTACTTCTTATTCCTTTTCTCGAGTAATGAAAATTTATTACTTATTTATTACTATATTTAAAAAAAAATTAATTTTTAGCTTCTTATTCCTTTTCTCGAGTAATGAAAATTTATTCTTTTTTAAATGAATAAAAATTACATAAAACTAAATATAAATAAAATAAATTAATAATAATAATAAAATAAATTAAAAATGAATTTAAATTAAAAATTCAAAAAAGGTTTTAAATTTCAAAAAAAAAAAAATGGTAAGTAAATATTTATCTAGAGATTCATATCGTAAGAGAAAATTTAAACTTTGAAGAAAAATGCATAAAAATTATAATCAGAAAAGTTGGGTGTTAATTATTGTGGATTAAAAAAGTTTATCAGCTTCTAAATTAAATATGCGTGTGAGTTTAATGAATTCAAGAGATGAATTAATGAAGCGAGCGACTAAATTGAGATATAAAAAAAAAGAAACTAAATTAAATTAAAAAGCGAAAGGCGCGCATATGATGAACTGCATTAGTGACAGGTTAAGATATATACTCTCTCTTTAATTATATATACGAACTGATGATGAGTGTTAGTGGGTCGATTCTACAAGATTATTTCACGAAATGTAAAATTTCGATTAATAAATATATACATGGAAATAAAATTGTCTCTAATTACTTTCATTTTTTTTTCAATATAACTTCATTCGTTTTATTCGATTTTTTTGGAAAACGGAAAAATACAAATTGCAATTAAATTATAAAATTAAATATGTATAAGTAAAATATATTGTGAAATTGCAATTATAATTAGTATAATTATTATAAATGTAATTGATTATAAATAATATAATGATAATTGAAATTGATTATAAATAATATAAGTATAATTGTAATTGATTATAATTAATATAATTTTAATTAAAATTGATTATAAATAATATAATTATAATTGAAATTGATTATAAATAATATAAGTATAATTGTAATTGATTATAATTAATATAATTATAATTCAAATTGATTATAAATAATATAATTATAATTAAAATTAATTATAAATAATATAATTGTAATGGATTAATATAATTATAATTGAAATTAATCATAAATAATTATAATTATAATGCCATTGTGCAACAAAAAAATAATTTATAATTATTATTTAATTAGATCATTTCATTTATTAAAATTGTAATTTTAATTGCACCTAATTATAATATTATTAACAATATTTATATCTAAATATTTATTTACATACAAAAAATTCAGGGAATTATTATAAATTTAATTATTGTTCAATATTATTATATTTCATTCGCTATAATTAATTAATAATTATTTAAATTCAAAATTATTAAATTCATTCAAAGTTTAATATTGTAAAAAATAAATAAAACGCAACCAGTGGTTTTTAACAATTTAGTTCACAATAATTAATAATTTATTAAAAAACCAAATTTTACAATAATTAACTAAATTAGTGCATTTCAATTTTTTTTCAAATATATTTTGTAATTAATTACCAATATTATAATAAATATATTCGAAAACAAAATTAAATTAAAAACTGAAAAGTAAAAGAAAGAGAGGACAGAGAGAATTCTAAGAAATAATTTGTAATTAATTAATTATATGTTTTTAATTGAATTTTGAAATAAAATATAAGAAAAAAAATTTCGATTAAGAAACAATAAATTTCATAACATATGGAGTAAATAAAAATATAAAATAGATCCAACGCGTTATGTAATGGATAATTAATCAAAAATAAGAAAATAATTAACTCTACCCAGGCGGAAAAGTCGGACGAATGCCGGATCAACCAACCGTCAAGGATCCGCGCCGATTGATTTGGAGAGTTAATGCCGGTACAGGCAGTCTGTACCGATTCGGGTATTAATGTCTGCTGGCGCGGTACAAAGACGGATCCGACCGCCGGATCAAAATTTATACTGTGTTATAATGGCTGTGCGTCCGGCTCGGTACAGATTTCATGCCGCCGAACAACCGGCGTTGTACTGGCATTCGTCCGCCTGGCAACCGGAGCGGTGCAGGTATTCTACTGGAACGTGACTATGTGTTGTAATGGCTGTACGTCCAACTCGATACAAATTTGATGCCGCCGAACAACCGGCGTTGTACTGGCATTCGTCCGTCTGACAACCCGAGCGGTACAGACATTCTACCGACTGCGGACTAATATCATTTATGTTCTTATTATTAAGATTTCAATTAATAATAATATGCTAAGAATATGGCTATCGTCATTGTTTTTCTAAAACAATTTAATGTTTTCTAAAATAATTTTTTTTAATTAACACATTATTCAGAATTTTCAGAAATAGATTTTTTACAATGCAAAAATTTAGCTATAGTCTTCTTGTTTCAATAAAAATTAATAAAATAATAATTATAGTAATAAAAATTTTTAATCTATTATGTCCCAGGCGGAAAAGTCGGACGAATGCCGGATCATCCAACCGTCAAGGATCCGCGCCGATTGATTTGGAGAGTCAATGCCGATACAGGCAGTCTGTACCGATTCGAGTGTTAATGTCTGCTGGCGCGGTACAAAGATAATAATAATAATAATAATAATAATAGAATAATTAAAAAAATAAAAATTTTAAAATATTGTTTTAAAACACTAGATTTATTTACATAATATTCATAAAATGCTAAAATATTCCCAAGTATTTGTAAAATTATTATTTATTGTTTGCTTCGTAGCGGTATTACATATCGACATTATTATGCTCAGATCCGCATGCGAGCGAATAGCGTAGTGGTTAGCGTGTTAGACTTCGGTGCTTCGATTAGGAATAGCTTGGGCTTCGTATCCCACTTGCGAGCGTTTAGAATTTTAATGTGTAAAAAAAATGTAGAATGTGTTAAAAATGCTGGAAATGATCTATAAATAAATATTAATTAACATGCACCATGCATAGTTAATGAAATATTTTTTTATTTTATTTTTCAATAGAAAATATAATTTAGTCTGGCTAGACGGGCGAATGCCAGTAGAACGCCGGTCCGCTGAAGCGAGTCGTCTTTGAAAGAATATTTGGCCCGCCGCGGTTGCTAGAGCGGACGAATGCCGGTACAACGCCTGTTGTTCGGCGGCATCAAATTTGTACCGAGCCGGACGCGCAGCCACTACAACACATTGTCATGTTCCAGTAGAAAGCCTGCACCGATCCGGTTGTCTCGCGGACGAATGTCAGTACAGTCTTACCGACGTCTGTACAGGCGCGGTACGATGCCAGTGGTAGATTTCCGCCTGGGTATATTTAATAATAAAGAATGTGATAATTCCTAATAATTTGGGTTCGTTTGAAATTATAAAATAGTTATTAAATCGACAATTAAATGTAATAAAAGATAATTTATAAATAAAACCTTCAGAAAAAAATAAATAAATAAAAATATATAAAAGGGGCTACGCATTATAAATTGACATAAAACTTAATTAATTTCAAAATATTTTCCTCTATAATTAATTGAAATTAAATTCAAATAAAATTCTTCAAAAATTTCTCAAAAAAAAAAAATTTCTACGAAACATGGAATTCACTATTTAAATGTAAAAAATTGTTATTAGTTTTCTTTACAGCATGCAATCATTTTAAAAACCGAATTAATTTCTACTTTTATGTCGCGCATACCTTATTGCCAATTAATTCAATATTTACAATTCTACTAATTGTTACATATTATACCATTATTTATTTACATATATTAAAAAGAAATTCAACTAGAAAATAATATTAATTTGATTTTTAAAAAATTAAAATTTATATTCTAAACATTGCAAAATAAATTAACATCAAAAGAAAATAATAATTATTTTTTTTTATTTATTATTTATTTATTTTTATTTATTATTAATAAATTCTTTTTTAACAAAATTAAACTATTTTTAGATATTGATTATCAAAAATAAATTTTTATTTAGAATATATGGACAGTATTATTCGTTTTGTATCAATATTCTCAGTTCGATTCATCGATTATATCAATATTTTTTATTCACTATTTTAATCGATTAATATCCTTTTTCGATAATTGATAATTGCAGTTAATCGATATTTAATAATCGATGAGTAAAGTTTCAATAATCATTATTAAATATTCGATTAATCGATATTTAATACTCGAACAATCGATATTCAATAATCAATTAATCGATAAATAATTCATTAATTGATTAATCGATAAATAAATCATTAATTGATTAATCGATAAATAATTCATTAATTGATGAAACGATAAATAATTCATTAATCGAAAAATAATCGATCAACTGATATTTAATAAACGATTAATCGATTAATAATCGATAAATCGGTATTCAATAATCGATTATTCAATATTCTATAATCGATTAATAATAATTATAGGAGTTATCGATAAAGATTTATGGATAAATTTTTAATTAATCGATTCATTGAACGTAAATTGAAAATTAATTGAAAATAATACTAATAGTTGATAGTTGGAGTCGAAAGGGAAGGGTAGTAAAACAATTAAACTACTGAAGAATACAAAATAAAAAAGATATTTAGAATAGTAAAAAAATTGTAAAGAAATAGCGAAAAAGGGGAAGTTTTACAAAAAGAAAAAAATAGTAAGAAATAGTAAGAAATAGTAAGAAACAGTAAGAAATAGTATGAAATAGTAAGAAATAGAAAGAAACAGTAAGAAATAGTATGAAATAGTAAGAAATAGAAAGAAACAGTAAGAAATATTTAAAAATAGTAAGAAATAGTAAGAAATAGTAAGAAACAGTAAGAAATAGTAAAAAATAGAAAAAATTGTTGAAAATAGTAAAAAGCAGAAAAAACTGTTAAAAATTGTAAGAAATAGTAGAAAACAGTAAAAATAATAAGATATAGTAGAAAATAGATCAAAATAAAAAATAGTAAGGAATAGTAAAAAATAAAGAAAATAGTTTTAAAAAATACTAAGAAATAGTAGAAAACAAAGAAAATAGTTAAAAAATAGTAAGAAATAGTAGAAAACAAAGAAAATAGTTTAAAATATTAAGAAATTGTAGAAAACAAAGAAAATAGTTTAAAAATAGTAAGAAATTGCACTCCCGAAATCTAAAAATAGTAAAAAAATAGTATGCGATGTAAGAAAATTGTAAAAAATAGAAAAAATAGTTGAGATTAGTATAAAATAGAAAAAATAGTAGAAAATAGTAAAAAAAATAGTATGAGTAGTAAAAAAAAATTAGTAGAAAATATGAGAAAATAGAAAAAACAGTTTAAGATTGCAATAAATAGTAGAAAATAGAGAAAAATAGTAAGAAATTGTAGAAAATAGTAAATTGAAGTAAAAATAGAAGAAAATAGAGAAAAATATATCAAAGTAGGTAGAAATAGTAGAAAATAGTAAAAAAATAATAGTATGAGTAGTAAAAAATAGTAGAAAATATTAGAAAATAGAAAAAAAAAAGTTCAAAATTGCAAGTTATAGTAGAAAATAGAGAAAAATTGTAAGAAATTGTAAAAAAAATACTAAGAAACGGTTAAAAATAACAGAAAACAGTAAAAAAATGTTAAAAATTGTTAAAAATATTAAAAAATAGTAAAGAATCAGTAGGAAATAGCAAGAAATAGTAGAACTTAGTACAAGAAAGTAAAAAAATTGTTAAAAATATTAGAAAATAGTAAAAATGAGTAGAAAATAGTAAGAAATAGTACAAAATAGTACAAAAAATTAGAAAATTATTAAAAATAGTAATAATTAGTAGAAAATAGTAAGAAACAGTAGAATATAGTACAAAAAAGTATAATACTGTTGAAAATAGTAGAAAATAGTAAGAAGTAGTAGAATATAGTATAAAAAAGTTAAATACTGTTAAAAATAGTAGAAAATAGTAAGAATTAGTAGAATATAGTATAAATTAATAAAATATTGTTAAAAATAGTAGAAAATAGTAAGAAATAGTAGAATATAGTATAAAAAACTAAAATATTGTAAAAAATAGTAGAAAATAGTAAGAAATAGTAGAATGTAATATACAAAAGTAAAATATTGTTAAAAATAGTAGAAAACAGTAAGAAATAGTAGAATATTGTACAAAAAAGTAAAATATTGTTAAAAATAGTGGATAATATTAAGAATTAGTAAAAAAAATAGTAAGAAATAGTAAGAAAATAGTAAGAAATAATAGAATATAGTACAAAAAGTAAAAAATTGTTAAAAACAGTAGAAGGTAGTAAAAAATTAGTAGAAAATTGTAAGAAATAGTTAAAAATAGTAAAAGAAAAAAAACAGTACAAAATAGTGAAAAATAATTTTAAAAATTATTAAAAAAGTAAAAGAAAAATTTCTCAATAAAGGGGGTGCTCGTTTAGTACTTACGAGACCGTGTGGGAGGCAATCTCGTGACCGGTGGCGTATAAATTTTGAACTTGGCTGTAGTCGGTCCATTCGTGGGACACGTAGAAGGTCGCCGAGATGGGACAGCCATTGGGGTTCTTTCTGCCCTTTTCAAAGAGATCCGCGTATAGACCCTTGTTAAGGTCGTTCACGGAATCGTCGAAGGTCAGGAGCACGATTTGCGGTATCTCTTCTGGCAAGTAGTCTCCTATTTTTTTGTTTTTTTTTTGTTTTTGTTTTTGTTTTTACATTTTTCCAAAGGAATATGGGATACAGGGTGGGATTCATTGTTTTTTCGTAACGTTTATCCAGAATTTTTCAGTTTTTTTTTAAAATTTCAAAAATTATGTATTAATTTGTTTAATTATTTTGCAATTTAAACCAAAATTGTTTTGAATTATTAATTTTTTAATTGTTTCAATTTTACAATTTTTCCAAATTGAATAAGTGAATTAAAAATTTTTTTTTTTTTTGCCAAATTGAATAAAAGAAATATTTTGAAAACAATTTTTAATTGGAAATAATTTTTTTTTCGTAATAAAATTTTCAAATAAGGGAAAAAATTAATTTCATGATATAATTTTTAATTGAAAACGAAAAATTTAAGTAATTTTGATTTGCAAAGTGTTTATATTTTGTTTTTGTATGAAAATTTAGGTTTATTTTTGTAATAATATTTATTTTTTTTTGTTTAAATAAAAAGAGGGATTGAAAAAATTCATTGTAATGAACGAGTTGAATGTGAAAAATGATATTTTGTACGTATGACAATGTAGTAGAAAGAAAGGAATGGGAGAGAAAAAGAAAAAAAATTTCTTGTTAGTAATGCGTAATTAGTTTATCAGCAAACAAAAAAATACATTTTTTTACCATAGAGAACAAGAAAGCAATTTGTTTTCAAAATTATGATTTTTTGTTCAATTACAACAATAATAATTATATTACATCAAAATTATAAGAAATAAAATTATTGTGAACAATAATAATAATAAATGATGAATATTTATTTTTTTATATATTTTTTTAAATAATTACAATAAATAGTTGTATCAAATAATTACAATAAATAATTGCAATAAATAAATACAATGAATTATTGTAACAAAAAATTACAATAAATAATTGTAATAAATAATTGTAATAAATAATTACAATGAATAATTGTAACAAATAATTACAATAAATAATTGTAATAAATAATTACTATAAATTGTTATAAATAATTACAAAAATAATTGTAATAAATAATTACAATAAATAATTGTCATAAATAATTACAATAAATAATTGTAAAGAATAATTACAATAAATAGTAGTAACAAATAATTACAATAAGTTATTATAAATAATAATTATTTATAACTATTATAACAATCTTTTTCTAAATAAATATAACAAATAATTATTGTAAATAATTAAAATTAATAATTACTCTAAATTGTTATATATAATAATAATAAATAAAATGTAATTATTAATAATAAAAGTATTTTAAAAAGTTGTAAATAATACTTATTTATAATAATTATTATAAATTTTTTCTAAACAATTATAACAAATAACTTTTTATAAAAATTACAAATAATATTTTATAATTACTATAGTTAATAATAAATATTAATTATTTAATTACAATATTTATTTTTACAAATATTATTGTAAAAATAGTAATAATAGTATTAATATTAATAATATTTTGCCCCTCTAATTTACATTGTTAATTAAAAATTAATTATTTATTTAATTAATGAATTATTTTAAATTACAAAAATTGAAAAATTAATTAATTATTTAATTAAAAGGATATAAAAATGCTTTGTTGTTTTCTATAATAAAGGCCATAGACATTTATATATATAGATATAGATAAAAACTTTCTAAGGAACGTGACGACCTTGAGGAAAGCGAACTCAGCTGTAATTTTTTTTTTTTTACAATCTTTAGAGAAAATAATTTTTGTTTATTTGTTTATTCCTCAAGGACACAGTTTCCTTTGGATTATTTCCATCCCCCCTTTTTCACCCTCACGTTTTTCCCACTGATTTCTCTCTTTTGAATATAAAAAATATTAAAAAAAAAAAAAAAAAAAAACCGAATGCGGAGCGATAATGAAAAACCGTTTGTACCTACTATAAAAGAGATAGAAAATTATAATGACGAGAATCTTCTTAGGCGATATGTTGATGAGACTCGTGATATCCGGTGTTTGCACCCATGAAAACATCGTGAATCGCGATTATTATCATCGATGGTTAAGCAATAACTCATTCAAGGAATCACAAAACAGAGTTTCTTTTCTATATTTCTTTTTTTTTATTTTAAATTCTTTGTTCTTATTCTTTTTTTCGATTCTTTTCTTTTTCTTTTCTTCCTTAATTGCATTTTAATTTAATTTGAAAATAATTTTTCTTCTTTCACAATTTTTTTTTCTACTTTTGTAATTTCTTTTCAAAGAAATTTTCTAAACTGCAATTTTTTCAATTTTTAATATTATTAAAAACTGCAATTTTCAATTTTCGTTTTTTTTTAAAAGTTCAATTTTTACGAAAATGCTTTTTTCAATTTTGAATTTTTCAAAACTGCAATTTTTTGCAATTTCAAACTATTCAAAACTGTGATTTTCTAAATTGCAAATTTTCAAAAATGCTTTTTTCAACATTTAATTTTTTTAAAAACTGCAATTTTTTCAATCTTGAATTCTTTGAAATGCAAATTTTTCAAAAATGCTTTTTTCAATTTTCAATTTTTCAAAACTGCAATTTTTCCAATATTAGATTTTTCTAAACTGCACAATTTTTTTCAAAATGCTTGTTTTCAAAAAACTCCTTTCTAAATTGCAATTATTCATCAATTTTTTTTTTTTTGTCTTTTTAAACTGTTTTATCATTTTTTTCCACTCTTAACCATTGATAATAATTAATAAAAATAAAAAAAAAAAAAAAAAAAAAAAAAAAAAAAAAAAACTTGAAAAAAGCTCTGACACAAAAAAGCTTCCTGAGCGTATGAATGAGTGAGATAGAGAGAGACACACACACATTTATAGCGAAACTTACGAGACAGTGTGAGACGCCATCTCGTGGCCGTCGGCATAAAGATTTTGTACTTGACTGTAATCGGTCCATTCGTGTGAAACGTAGAATGTTGCCGATATTGGACAACCATTGGGATTTTTTCGCCCCTTTTCAAATAAATCCGCGTACAATTGTTTATTTAAATCATTAACAGCATCGTCGAATGTTAAAAGAACAATTTGTGGCGTTTTATTCACCGCAATGCCATCTAAGATTTTTTTTTTTGGGAAAAAAAACAAAAAATCACTTGATATTTCAATAATAATTATTAACTAAAATAGTTTTTTTTTTTTGAATTTATAGTAACATTTATTTTTTTAATAACATTTAGAAAGAAAAACCCAACGAACAAAAACGAGTTTAGAACAAGTTCAAAACTGGTTAGTAAACATTTAACCAAAAAAAACCAAATCGAACTAAGTTTTTAATGATTTTCTTATTTAAAAAAAAAACTGTAAAAAATAGTTTCCAACTAGTTTTAAACTGGTTTCTAATAGGTACTAATCGGTTCGAAAATATGTTTTAAACTTTTTTCAACAACTTTGAAACAGTTCAAAATGTGGTTAAAAAATTAAAAAATTTATTTAAACTTGATTCAAAAAGGTATTTAACTTGTTCAAAACATGTTTAAGGTAGTTTAAAAGATCGCAGTTTAGAATAATTTGAAAGTAGATTAAAATATTTTAAATTTGTTTGAACAACTAATAGAAACTAGATTAAACTAGTTTTAAAAAACTGGTTTAAAAAAATAATAGTAATACTAGTTCCAAAGTTGTTTGAAACAATTTCAAAAAGTTTAAACTAATTAAAAAAGATTAAATAAATTTTTAAATAACTAGTTCAAACTGGTTTTAGCAAAATTTTGACCGTTTTACTCATTTTTTTTGAAACTAATTAAAGCTAGTTCGAACAAGTTTAAACTAGTTTAAACTGGTTTAAAAAACAAAAACAATGCCAGTTCCAAAGTTGTTTGAACTGAAAAAGTTTAAACAAATTTATTAAAAAACTAGTTCAAACTGGTTTTAGCAAAATTTTGATCGTTATTACTCATTTTTTTGAAACTAATTAAAGCTAGTTCGAACTAGTTTAAACTAGTTTTAAGAAACTGGTTTAAAAAACAAGAACAATGCCAGTTCCAAAGTTGTTTGAACTGAAAAAGTTTAAACAAATTTAAAAAAAGTAGTTCAAACTGGTTTCATACAAGTACCAATAGATAAATAACTAGTTCCAAAGTGGTTTGAACTAGTTTCAAAATAGCTTTTAAATTCTTTCAATTAGTTCAGAATTATATTTTTTTAACTACTTTCCACAGTTAAAAACCAATAAACTAGTTTAAACATTTATAAACTTTGTTTTCAACATATGTTTGAACTTGTTTTCAATATTTTTAAACAATTCAAGGCAGTTGAAAACTATTTCCAACTAGTTTTTAACAATGTATTATTAATAGGTTTCAATACCTTTTATTAATTTATTTATTTTAATGTTCATTTATTTTTTTTCAAACGATTTTCAAGTTGTTTGAACTTGTTTCCAAGTAGGTTATGTAATTATTTCAAATTAGTTCAGAACATGTTTTAAATTGTTTTTATTTAATTTTAAACGATTAAAACTATTTTTTATTGTTTCAAACAAGTATTAATTGGTTTTAATACGTTTTATTTATTTTTTCTATTAATTTTCCTTAATTTCTTAAAGGAAGTTTTAATGTTGTTTGTACTCGTTTCGAAATAGGTTATAATTGTTTCAAACTAGTACCGAACATGTTTTAAATAGTTTTTTTTTATTTAATTGAGAAAAAAATTAAAACTATTTTTACCTGTTTCAAAAACAAGTGTCAGTGAGTAATCACTGGTTTAGAAGTAGTTTGAACTAGTTTTAAAAGTGGATTATAACAGGTACGAACAAGTTGCAAAAAAAATATTTATTTAAAACATGTTTAAACTGATTTAAAAGGGTTTTTAATTTAATAAGGGTTTCTATTTAATAAATAGTAATAAAAAAATATTGCACCAGTTTTAAGTGAATTTTAACAGTAATGAACTAGTTTGGAATATATGTTTAAACTCTCTTTTGACGATATAAAAGAGTTTTGACAATTTAAAATTAGTTAAAAACTGTTGAAACATTACCAAGTTGTTTAAACAATTTAAAACACGGATCAACTTATTTTCAACATGTTTCATGTATAGTTAAAAACTATTTTTGAACTAGTTTTAAACAAGTTTTATTATGTAATAACTGTTTTTCAAATTGTTTGAACTGATTTAAAAAAATGTTTTAATTGTTATCAATTAGTTTGAAACAAGTTTCATTGGTTTTTTATTTCAATATAGTTTGAAAACATTGAAAATACCTTTAAAAAAAAACTTATTTGAACTGGTTTCGAGAACTTTAAAAAACTTTTTAGTAAATTTTTGTCGAGAACTAATTTAAAATTTTAGTTTCAAAAAAAATAATTTTAATAACTTTGAAAATTTGCTCAAAACTTGTTCTAAATAGAAAATGAATGGTTCCAAAATTTGTTTAAAACAAGTTTGAAACGATTTGTAAGTAGTTGAAAATAGTGAAAAACTTGTTCGTTTTTTTCAAATACGTTATTTTTACATATATTTTAGTTTCATTCAGCCTTTTTTAGTGTACTATATAGCTAATAGATTAAATTTAAATGGAATTTTATAAAAAAAAAACTTGTTTAACAAAAAAATACATCAACGAACACTAGAGAGAAAGAAACATTTACTTAGGAAAATTTATTTGTTTTTATAAATAAACTTTTTTTCCGTATTTTATTTTTTATTTTATTTTATTTTCCAGACTGAATACTCTGGAAAATTTACATATTTAGTATGATAAAAATAGTGCAAAACCCGTTTATAAAAATGTCGGTCATTTTTTTTTTTTTTTTTTTTTTTTTTAATAACATTAAGAGTTCAATTAAGTCTATTAACTGTATAAATACACCGTTTCGGACTGAATTATGGTGGGAAATTTACATATTTAATACTATGTATATAATATTACGAATGGGGGAAATTAAAATAATTTTCACAATGAAATTTTACTTCCTTGTGAAAGAATTTCTTCCTTGGTCATTGCTTATTGTTTTATGGTGACAATGTGGGCACGTTTAATGCGCAAGCAATTACGTGCCTATGCGAAACGAAGGCCGCGCACTGACTTTAAGTTTATATATATATATTTTTCTTATTGCGAAAGAATGTTTTTCTACACGATATATAGAGGTTCAAGTTATTAAAGGTGCACACACACGTATCTGTTTCACTTTCAAACGTAGCAAAGTAATGAGTATGTAATGTTTCAGAACTGTGCGGAGAAAGTCTTCAGCTGACTGGCTAAATCGATCGTCAAAATCAACATTCGGAACGCGAACAATGTTGCGTCACTTTGTCTCCGTTAATCAGCCATGCTCGACAAGTATTTTTCTCCCCCCCTCCCCCTCACTCAAGTTCTTTTTTTTCAATTTCATTATTTTATTAAACTAATTTTTTTCCCTCAAAAAAAAGTTGTTGTATTTTTTTTTTATTTGTAATAGAGTTATAAGTTTTCTACAATTCGAATTTCTGCATCAGAGTATTCGGATTTATTTATTAATTTTGAAGATTAAAAATTTTTTAATATAAAGAAATATTGATTAAAAAAATTTACTTTAAGTAATTAATTTTAATTGCGCGGAAAATATTCACTTGAGTAGAAATAATAAATGTTGGCTAAAAAAATTCTATCTTTAGTTTCGACTATTTTATGAGCGGATTAACTCGCGAGGTGAGAGAATTGAATCAGCTGATTATCAGCGGCCATGCTTAACGGTAGTTTTTTGGCGCGAAATTTTGAATTCGAGATTGAAATGTTACAACTTCAATACTAACAGAAAAGTAAAAAAATAACAAATACAACTATAAACTATAACTAAAAATACAAAATAAAATAAAAAATACAACTAAAATGCAAAATAAAATAAAAAATACGACTAAAATGCAAAATAAAATCAAAAAAATACAACTAAAACAAAAAAAGAAATACGTCACTAAAAGAGAATTTCAAATTTATTGAGAATTTGTGGGAAAAAAATTTGAATGTTTCACAAACCTGGAATGTCAGCGCCACCGCACGAGCAATCTGGAATTAAACAAACGTCTTTGCGACATCTGGCGGCTGGTTTATCGACTTGTGGTGTGGGATAAATTGGCGCCGGTCTTACAGCTGGATGTCTATAGATGTCAACGAATTCTTGTGCCTTGGAGACAATTTCCGTCGATGGCTTTAAAGTTGGTCGCGAACGTCTAAAAAAACAATTATTATTTTAAAAAACCGATTTTATATACAAATTAACATACAAATTAAATTTAATTATTTTAATTGAAAATAAAATTGCAAATATTTATTTATTTATAAACAATGACAATTTATTTATGTATAAATAATAACAACTTATTTATTTATAAATAATGAAAATTTATTTATTTATTTATTTATTTATAAATAAAGACAATTTATTTATTTATAAATAATGACTATTTATTTATTTATAAATAAATACAATTTATTTATGTATAAATAATAACAACTTATTTATTTATAAATAATGAAAATTTATTTATTTATTTATTTATTTATAAATAAAGACAATTTATTTATTTATAAATAATGACTATTTATTTATTTATAAATAATGACTATTTATTTATTTATAAATAAAGACAATTTATTTATGTATAAATAATAACAACTTATTTATTTATAAATAATGAAAATTTACTTATTAATTTATAAATAATGACAATTTATTTATTTCTTTTCGTATAGGAATTAAATTTTTTCAATCTAAAATAAAATCTTGATTACATATTTATTTATTTATTTATTTATAAAAAATATTTTCATTCAAATTAACATTTTTCAATTCAAAATTAAAAATAGAATTATTTATTCATTTATATCGCAAAAGTTTATGGAAAACGTTTTTCTCTAAGTTTTTCTCTAATGAAAAACTAATATTCGAATAATGATTTATATTTTGAATGAAATTAGTTTTGCATAAATCCTAACCTCAAAAACATAGATTTAAAATTTGATTTACTATGAATTGCAATCGAAAATAAATGAAATTAAAAAATAAATATAAATTCTGCCAAAGTGTAGATTATATTTTTAATTAAAAAAATGAGACAATTCTGATATTTCGAGAATAATTGATAAAAATAATTGCGAGCTGACGAGTCAATTCAACAGCTGATCGATTAAACGTCGGACATTTTTTTTTCTTAATCATATAAAGAAAGTATTTTCATTTTCAAAAAATTAAATACAAAAAAAAATATTTTCGAATAAAATTATTTAATATAATAAAATAATAAAATAAAAATTTTTAATACAATTAATGTATAAAAAAATTAATTAATTAATTATATTTAACATTCAAGTGCAATGAAAATAAAAATGTAAACGAAAAAAATAATAATAATAATAGAATAAAAATAACATAAATAAAATAATGATAATAATAATAGAATAAAAACAAAAATAATAACAATAATAGTAATAATAATAATAATAATAATAATAATAATAATAATAATAATAATAATAACAATTATAGTAATAATAACATAAAGAATAGAAAATCATTTTTATACATTTTTCTATGTAATATATTTATTATAATTTTTATTTCTATTTTTAATTTAATTTAATTTACTTCCAATTTTATTATTATTATTATAATTATTATCTATTATTGTTATTATTTTTGTTTTTACAAGGAAAATTGTAAATCAGCTCATTTTCAGATTCACAAAAAAATAATTATTAAATATTATTATTATTACTATCATTATTATTATTAAATTTATTAATTTATTAATTTATATAATAATTTTCTAAAAAATAAACAATTTTCTAAAAAAATTAATTCACAGAAGAAATGGAGTTTATATATATATTTTGAAGAAAAAAAAAAGCTCGTTACTAGACACATTATATCGCCATTCAAGTCGTATTATCTAATAGTTGATAATAAAAAATATTTTTTCGCCATTTTAAATTGACTGCGAGAGACAATATTGGAAGTAAAAATGACACAATTAATGTTAAATTGATTTCTTTTTTTTAACTCCCCCCCCTCCCTCCTCCTGCCCCTCGTCCCCATCAGAAACTAAGTCCCTTCGTTTACAATCGATTAAAATACGATTTCTATTTGAACGACGTAACTTTCGTAATCCATAAAATCGCAAGATATTATCGTGACCGCATTTCGAATCCAATGCAGTCACATTTTTCCCGATGATTTTTATGACATCGAATTCAACGTAAATTCAATCTATATATATTTATTTATTTATTTCTATTTATTGTATCGCTGTGTCGAACAAATTGAGAAAAAAAATGTTAAACATACGAGACATATTAGAAAAGAAAAAAAATAATAGAAAAAAAGAATTTAAAACTAGTTTTAAAACTATTTTCAAAATTCGTTCAAAACCATTAAAAAGGTGTTTTTCTTTTTTAACAATTTTCCAAAGTGTGTTTGAAAAATAAATTTAGAAATACGTTCTAAACCAGTTCAAAAATGTTTTAAAACCAAATTTAAGAATAAATTCAAAATTGTTTGTATATAACTATTTGAAACTAGTTCGAACAGGTTGCAAGTATTTTAAACTAGTTCATAACAGTTTAGAACTGTTTGAAACTAGTTCATGGCAGTATATAACTATTTGAAACTAGTTCAAACAGGTTACAAGTATTTTAAACTAGTTCATAACAGTTGATAACTGTTTGAAACTAGTTCATGACAGTATATAATTATTTGAAACTAGTTCAAACAGGTTACAAGTATTTTAAGCTAGTTCATAACAATTTATAACTGTTTGAAACTAGTTCATAACAGTTTATTACTGTTTGAAACTAGTTCATAACAGTTTACAACTATTTGAAACTAGTTCATAACAGTAAGCAATTGTTTAAAACTAGTTCATAACAATTTATAACAGTTTGAAATAGTTCATAACAGTTTGAAATAGTTCATAACAGTTTATACCTGTTTGAAACTAGTTTGTAACTGTTTATAAGTAGTTCATAAAACCTTATAACTATTTGAAACTAGTTTATAACAGCTTATAACTATTTGAGACTAGTTCAAAACTGTTTGAAACTAGTTCAGAACAGTTAGTAATTGTTTCAAAACTAGTAAATATTAAATAATTTGTGAAAATAATTTCAAAAAATCCAATTTGAACAACTTTGAACTTGTTTGATTTGATTTGTAAACCGTTATTTATGTTTAAAACTAGTTCAAAGTAGTTTGTGCTTTCTAAACTAGTTTCTAGCGGGTGATTTATGTTAAAAAATTATATGTTCAAAAAATAAAATTCGACAATTTTGAACGGAATTAAAATATTTTTGTCTTTTCGTGGTGAGGATTATATATTATCTAATCTAGAATTTAGTGTGTGAGAGAACAATGTAAGATACTTACGGTGGTGCGGTACCACGGTTAACTTGTGGTCGACCCCGGCTGTAAAAATAAATCAATTTTCGTTAAACGACGCGACTCTACACCCGACAATTTTTTTTTTTTTTTTTTCACAATAAAATCGAGACAGTGTGCTTTCATTTAATAGACGTATTAGGCCGAAGAGAAAGCAAGCAGAAGAAGGAAAAAAATTAAAATTCAAAAGAAAAATAAAAAATAAAATATAGGAAAATAAAAAAAATCCGGTCGTTAAATAAATACTAAGAGGAAGAAGAAAGTACGAATTAAAGAAAAAATCGCATCAGAAGAAAAATAAAGAAGAAAACTAGAATAGTGCGTAGAGTGAAAGAAAGAATTAGGCCTTAGCCGAAATATTAGTAACATTAAAAAAAATTTTCTATAACATTTTGCAAATAAAAAAAAAAAGAACTAAAAATAGAAACTAATAAATAGTGTATTAAATAAAAGTGTTAAAAATGATGACAGTAATAGTTTAATAGAATCAAAAAAAAAAAAAATCTAATGTCACGATCATTGATGATGCACGACTAATAATTTATTAGCAAGCGTATCGCGTCTCTCGGATACATAGAGAAATCTTAATCGCGTCACAACATTGCATTGCTTTCCTCATTTCTCAATTAAACGTGTATCAAGGTTAATAAAAGCAAATAATAAATTTTCGTATTTATCATCAATTTTTTTCTATCCTTCGATACATAAATTTTAAAAGAGAAAAAGAGAGTAGAGTATTTATTTATTTTTTTTGTTTGTTAAAAATTTCACTAAATTATTATTTTGCAAAAAATATTTTTTTTTATTTGTGCAAAGAAAAAATAAATAAACATATTAATAATAATAATAATAATAATAAAAATAATAAAAATAATAAAAATGATAAAAATAATGATAGTAAAAATGATAATAATAATAATAAAAATAATAAAAATAATAATAGTAGTAATGATTATAATAAAAAAAATAATAATAGTAATAATGATAAGAATAATAAAAACATAATAATCACAATAATACAATTTAATTTTAAATAAATAAATAATTTAAATAATAAAAAATTATTATTCAATAATAAATATTAAAATAAAAAAATTACATATAAATAATACAAAATTTTAATAATAATAAAAAAAAATAATGTAAAATTAAAAAGGAAAATTTTTTAAGGGAATTTGGACCATTATGACGTCACAACTTTAAATCTAATGCTTAAAATACATTGTGACGTCATAATGGTTCAAATGCCCTTAATTAGAATTTTATTATAATTAATAATAAAAATAAAAAATAATAAAAAATACAGGAAAAATGCAATAATAAAGGAAAAAAAATAAAACACTAAAATTCGAATAGAAAAGTAATAAATTCAGAAGAAAAATTAAAAATAAAAGAAGCAGCGTGAAAAATAGAAGAAAAATATATAGAAACGAAGAAGAAAAGTAAAAGAAAATTAGCCACAAACTTTATAGATGAAAAAAAAGAAGAAAAAAAATTACGAAAATAATAACTTTTTTATAATTTAAAATAAAATATAGTAAAACCGATTTTTTTTTAAAAGGAAAAAAAATTTAACACAAAAAAGAACAATAGTGAGAAAAAATACAAGAAAACAGAATAAAAAACTGAAGTCAAAATATAAATGTCCTTTGAAAATAAGTAAGGGAAAAAATATACAATAGAGCAAAAAAAATTTTTTTTGATAATATTAGAAATAAATTCGAAAATAATAAAAGTGAAACGAAAAATTAAGTCGAAGAAACTAAAAAAATTAGATTTAACAGAAATTTAACATGGAAATGAGATAAAAAAAATAAGTCGATGAAATTAAAAAGAAAACTTAAAAAAATGAATCAAAGAAATTAAAAATTGAAATAAAGAATAACGAAGAAATTAAAAACGAGACAGAAAAATGAGTCAAAGAAATTAAAAATGAGGCAAAAAAAAGACAAAGTATTAAAAAAACCAAGATTGAAAATAAGACATAGAAATAAAAAAAATCGATACAAAAAAAAATCATAGTAATAAAAAACCCATACAAAAAAAAGTCATAGTAATAAAAAACCCAAATAAAAAAAGTCCAAGAAATAAAAAAACCGAGAAAGAAAATAAGTCAAAAAAACAACAAAAAACCGAGACAGAAAATAAGTCAAAAAAATATTTAAAAAACCCAAACAAAAAATACATAAATCAAAGGAATTAAAAATAAAACAAAAAAAGTCGAAGAAATTTAAAATAAACAAGACAAAAAGTGCAAATAATAGAAATTAAAAATTCAAACATAAAAAGAAGTCAATGAAGAAAGAAATAAAGTAAGAAAAGAAAATAAATGTTAAAAATAAATTTTAACCATGAACAAAGAAATAATAAAATAAAGAATAAAGAATTTGAATAAAGAAATTACATGTAGTCATAAAAATAAAGTGTAAAGATTTGTTAAAATTATTTTGTTAATCGTAGGGTTAAAATTAACAAATAAATTTGTTAAAATTTGTTAAATTTCACATGTTGTTAAAGTAGAAGAAAGTGAAGAAGAAGAAGATAATAAACATTTGGCCCGCGGTAACTGTTAAATTGCAAAAAGATATATATACTTAAAACACTTTTCTGAAATTTAATTGTGTCTTCTTTTCACGATCAACATTAATAATAATCATTGACATTAATAATAATGATCTGCAATTACAGATTCAATTGAAAAACTTCCAAAACACTTAAAATTCAATGTAGAAAAATAAATTATGATTTTTATATCAGCTGTTCGTAGGACGCCATTTGCATTTTAACAGTTGCCGCCATCCAATGATAATACATTCTAAAATAAAAGAGAATAAGAAAAAATTCACAAGAAACAAAACGAAATTGATTTTAAAAAATTACAAATTTCAATAATTAATTATTATTAACTTACAAATTTAATTAACTGATTATTTATCACATTAAATTAAAACAATTTTTTAAATAAGTTTTTTAATTAAATAAAATTTATGCTTTAATAAATTTTTTCTAAAACCGTAAAAATTATTAAAAAAAGGGAAAAAAAATTATTTTTGCCAAAAAATATTCAAAATCAAATTCGTTTTAGTTGAAAAAAAATGTTATACTCTTTTTAAAACATACCTGGGAGCGCTTATTGAATATTGACGAACAGTCGTTGGTGTTGGTTGTGTTGTTGTTGTCAAGGAAATATACGAATCAACAATTGAATTTGGTGTTGTCACATGAACAACAGGATGACTTAGAACGTTGGTCCTTGAAAAAAAGAAGAGAAAATTTATACACGATAATAATAATAATAATAATAATAATAATAATAATAATAATAATAAAAATAATAATTATTATTATAAATATTAAATAACAAATAATAAATAATAACAATATTAATATTAATTATATTAATTATAATAATAATTATAATAATTATTATAACAATGATTATAACCATAATAATTATATTTATAATAATTAATCTTCGATAGTATCGATAGATATCGAAATTGTCGACAGGTATCGATTAATCGAAAGCTCTAAAACAATTTAGCTATCGATAGATCGAAATAACCATTAACAACAGATCGAAATATTTGTTGTTTGAAATATCAATTACTTTTAAATATCGATTAATTTTGAATATTATGGATTAATTTTAAATGTCGATTAATTTTGAAAATCGATTAACTTTAAATATCGAAATATTGTTTAATTTTGAATATATCGTTCGATCTAAATAGCGGTGAATCGAAATATCGATTACTTTGAATATCAAATAAATCGATTTATTATTATTATTTTTTTTTTTGAATTTTTGTATTTTGATTGTGAAAATTATGTAAACATTATTATAAAGTATGCTTATGTGAATAATATAGTTATATTGATTGGTTGTAAAAATTGAGAAAAAAAATTATTTCTTGACATTTAATGAAGGAAGAAAATTTGCCAAGTGGATTAATTTTTGATATGGGATTTGAATTTAATTTATGATTCTTATTTCATATATTGGATATATATATATATATATATATATATATATATATATTGTCTAAAGGATGAGGAGAAATGGGGGTGGGGTATGAAAGGTTAAGACAACATAACCTCAACTATTTTTATCAATGACTGAATGAATAATGACATTGCGGTCGTTTACGTAAACGCTTGTTACAAGTACCTACACGCTCATCTTTATGTGAAACGTCAAGATTAATTAGCAATAAATTGACGCTTCTTATATATTTAAGTTTTTTTTCTTCTTATGCGCATCTTCATAAGAAAAAAGTTTCAAAGAGTTATAAATAAATATTATTTATTATATATATATATATATATATATATATAAATAATAATAAATAAAAATATAAATAAATTTAAAATATTTAAACATATTATTAAATATAGAAAGTATAATTTTAAAAATAATTATATAATTATTATTTACTATAATTATACTTATTTATTTATAATAATAAAATTAATAATTAATAATAATTAATTAATTATTATTATATAATAATAATTTATTTATTTATTTATATAAATAATAATAAATATAAATATAAATAAATTAAAAATATTTATACATACATATTAAATATAGAAAATATAATTATAAGTTAATATAATAAATAATTAATAATTATAAATATAATTTTAAAAATAATTATATAACTATTATTTACTACAATTATACTTATTTATTTATAACTCTGGTAAAGTTTTTTTTAAATATATTAATAGAAATTTAAGTATTAAAAACCCGCCATTATATTATAATTTCGTTACATTACATATAACAGTAAAAAAATAATATTTATATTGAAGAAGGAAAATACAAAAAAAAGAATTAAAGAAAATATTACACAGAAAATGAGTTAGAGATGAGAAAGAATCATCATTATAGACTGGGGAAAAATTGCGAAAGTTCTTTTTCATTATCGTTTGCTTAAGAGTCTCGACAAATATAGAGGCAAACGATTGCAAATTCAAATCTAATTACATATTTCAAGAGATTATGAAGAAAAAAAAATTGAAGAAGAAGGAGGAAGAAGAAGAAAAAGAAGCTAAAATTAGACATTTGACTGACAATTAAAATATTACTTTATTTCACTTTGTATTTATGCTTTGAAATTCCTTGGCCAAATGATGAGAAAGTGTCAATTATTATTCACTTATAGTTTGTAATTAAATTTAGCAATTTTTACGATAAACTAAAGTTCCATTATTATTATTATTATTATTATTTGCAAGCGTATTTTCTTAAATTTCTATAAGAATTAAAAATAAGTTTCGAAAAGAAAAATGTTTCAAAATTATGTTTAAAATTATCAAAAAATTAATAATAATTGTTATTTATTTAAAAATTAAAAATAATTTTTAATTATTTGAAAATTAAAAATAATTGAAATAATTGAAAAAATATTGAAAAAATATTATTAATTAAAAATTATTAATACACTAATTAACCTCGAACTGTTTAAGAAGCTAATTTGTAAAAGTAAATAAAAATAAAGTATTTAATTTTCATCAAACTTGTTTATAAAACTTTGAACACTTTTAAACTTATTCACAACAGTTTTAAGCTTGTCAAAACTAATTTAAAACAATTTTAAACTTGTTCACAACATGTTAAAAATTTTGCAACTGATTTAAACCATTTTATTGTAGATTAAAATTCAAAATACTAACTTACCAGTTTGAAACTGTTTATAACATGTTTGAAATATTAAAAAATAGTATAAAACAGTCTAAAATTTATTTAAATGGTTAAAAACTTAATTCTAAACTAGTTCAAACTGGTTTTCGAACTAAACATATATTACAACTAAATAGAACAAGTTCAAAGCAAGTTCAACCTTATATTGAACGGTTTAAAACTATTTTTAAACTAGTTTTAAATTTGTTTTGAAATAAATTTCAGAGCAAGTTTACAAGTATTCGAAACGAGTTAAGAACATGTTCGAAATAGTTATGAACAAGTTTTAAACCCGGTTTAAAAACTATTCGAAACAAATTTAAAATACGTTCCAAATAGTTCTGAATAAGTTCTAAACAGTTTCAAAAACAAAAAAACTATGCAAAACAGGAAAAAAAAGAACGGGTTCAAAATAGTTCGAAATAAGTTTAAAAACAGGTTCAAGATTATTTAAAACAAGTTTTAGTACAAGTTTCAGCTCCAATTTGAAATAACGTAGAAAACTTGTTAAAATTAGGTAACAATTTTATCAAACTAGTTTAAATAATTATTATAAAAATCTTATTACAACAAAATCAAATTGCCTCGAACTAGTTTAATTCTGTTTTAACAAATTAAAAATGTATCAAAATATCTGAAACTTGTTTTAATAGGTTTAAAACTATTTAAAATATATCTTTAAAAAAAGTTTAAAATTTAATAGAAACAAATTACGAGCAAGTTGAAAATAGTTCAGAATAAATTTAAAACAGGTTAGAAACTGTTTAAAACAAGTTCAAGGCTAAGTTGAAAAATTACTTTTGCCACAAGTTCAGAACATGTTTAAAATTATTTGCAACCTGTTCAGAACAAGTTCAAAACTCCATGAAACATGTTTGGAATATTTAAAAGAACAGCGTTTTGTAATATGTTTAAAATAAGTTCGAAACAGTGATAAACAAGTTATCAAAACTGGTTTAATCGTGTTTTTCACAGATTTAAAATGTAACAAACGAGTTTTATTATGTTCAAAATTAATAAAAGTCATTCAAACAAATTGAAAATGTGTCAAACTAGTTTTGAACTTGTTATAACAGGTTTAAATAATGTCAAACTGGTTATAGTTTAGAATGGTTTAAAACCATGTCAAACTAGTTTTTTTTTATTAAAATTGTATTTAAAAAAAAGTAGTTAAAACAAGTTTAAACGAATTTACAAATTTATCAAATTAGTTGAAACTTGTTTGAAGTGATTTGAAGTCTATAAAAATTTGTTTAAACTTGTTTAAAGAGGTTCAAGATGTGTTAAATTTGGTCAAACTTGTTTGAAGAGGTGAAAAATGTATATTAAACCAGTTGAAACTTGTTTTAATCGGTTAAACATGTATTTAATCAGTTGAAACTTGTTCTAATAGGTTCAAAATGTACCAAAATTAGTTCAAACGTGTCCTGATAAGTTCAAACGAGTTTAAATTAGTTCAAACGTGTTCTGATAAGTTCAAACGGGTTTAAATTAGTTCAAACGTGTTCTGATAAGTTCAAACGGGTTTAAATTAGTTCAAACGGGTTTAAATTAGTTCAAACTTGTTTTAAGAGGTTAAAAATCTATAAAACTGATTCAAACTAATTATGACATATTAAATTATTAATTATTTATTATAATAAATAATTATTATTTTTGACATATTATTTTAAAAAATAGTTTAAATAAAAAACAAACAGTTAAGTGATTTAGAAAAAAGTTTTTTAATTTTTTTTCAAAATGAAAATGTAGAAAAAATGTTTGTAAACTTACCTAATTGGTTGTTGAGTGTCGGTGAGACGGAATTTATTCTTATTTAGTTGAGCCTAAAAGAAAAATATTAATTGCATTATATATAATGGATGTTAAAATAATATATGGATAAATAAATAAAATAGTTGTTAATTTTTTTTTCTTTTTGAAAAAGAGGGAAAAAAATTGTTCGTCTTTATTTTGTATTTATTGTAGTTGCTTGTAAATGTAGTCGATTATGGTGCGCGCACCTGATTGTCGTAAATGTCGTAATCCTGAACTGTGACGTCTTGATTCAGGTTGTACTTGTCAGCATCGTTTACAGTAACCTTCTTCGGCTTTTGATGATACTGCTTTGAGTTCGATGACACGTCACTTATTCTCACGCTTTGATGTTGAACCGGTAATGTATGGTTCACCGTGTATTGGTTGTAATCTTGGGGAAATGAAAAAAAAACAATATTTTTAAAACAAAAACTATATTTTTAAAAACTATTTTTAACAACAATTCTTAAAAACAATTTTTAAAAATAATTTTTAAAAACTATTCTTTAAACTGTTATTTGTTATTTATTAATATGATTATTGCAAAAACTAATATCATTAAAAATATTCTTTTAAATTAAAAAAAAAATTGTTTATAAATTATTTTTAAAAATAGTTTTTTAAAACAATTCTTAGAAACTCTTTTTAAAAGCAATTATTAAAAACTTTTTTTGAAAAACAATTCTTAATAGGTAACTATTTTTAAAAACAATTTTTAAAAAGTATTTCCAAAAACAATTTTTAAAAACTATTTCTAAAAACGATTTTTAAAAATTATTTCTAAAAACAATTCTTAAAAATTATTTTTAAAAACTATTCTTGTAACTGTTACTTATTATTTATTAATTATTATTATGAAAACTAATATTTTTTAAAATATTCTTTTGAATTAAAAAAAAAAATTTGTTTATAAATTATTATTAAAAATAGTTTTTAAAAACAATTCTTAAAAACTATTTTTAAAAACTATTCTTGTAACTGTTACTTATTATTTATTAATTATTATTATGAAAACTAATATTTTTAAAAATATTCTTTTGAATTAATAAAAAATGTTGTTTATAAAATATTTGTAAAAACTATTCTTTCAACTGTTATTTGTCATTTATCAATTATTATTATTGCAAAAACTAATATTTTAAAAAATACTGTTTGAATTAATAAAAAATGTTGTTTATAAAATATTTGTAAAAACAATTTTTAAAAACTATCCTTTAAACTGTTTCTTATTATTTATTAATTATTATTGTAAAAAACTAATATTTTTAAAAATATTCTTTTCAATTTTCCAAAAAATTTTATTATTTTTAAATCAAAATATTAATTTTTGATAAAAGACAAAAATTTATTTTTTTTTTTTGCATAAAATTAAAATTTAAAATTTATTGTTTTTACTTTTGAATGAGTGACGAAAGTCAGATCAGAAAAAACAAGTTTCAGTTATCGATTTTTAAAACGACATTCAATTTTCTGCTTGGATGTTCAGTGTTTTTAATTTTTTTCTCATTTTTCTTTCTACTTTAGTGTATATATAATATATTTCTGGTTAAATAACAATTAAGCAAGAGTTATTCCTTTTTTTTTGTTTTCTAATTGCGTGATACTTCACTATTTATCTTTTCACATCAAGCGCAACTGAATTCAAAGTGAATTTCGTCATTCATCAAAGTGGCAAAAAATGATTCTTTTATTCTTGAAAATTAAAAAAGAAAAGAAATTTATACAAATATCATTTCACGCCCAATTTCACATTGTTATATTATATACATTTTTTTTCAATCTATATTTTATTCTCTATGTGAATAATTTTTTTGTTCTTTAAATAATAGAATAAAAAAAATAGTTAATAAATTTTAAAAATTTTACCTTTTTTTAAAAAATAATTTTTAAAGCAAAAAAATAAAGATTTTTCAATTCAAAAATTTTTTTTTACTTTTTCTTAAGATTGTTTTTTTCTGCTTTATAATATTAAGTAAATCAAATTTTTCTATTTTAAGAAAGACTATGAAAAATTTTCAGTAAAATTTTATTTCGCGAAAATTAAAAAAGTTGGAATAAAATAATTTGTTTTTTTTAATAGACAATTATTAAAAAACGTAAACATATAACAAAAATTTTCTATTTTTCCAAAAACCTACCGTCATCTTTATAAATAGAGACATCGTCGTCGTAAATTGTATAGAATGGATAACTTTGATCGGGATCATTGTAATAGTTTTTCGAAAATGGCGCTGGAACTGGCGCTGCAGTCGAGGCTGTAGTTTTAATAGTTCTCGGCGATTCTGATGGTGCGCTCCTTTAAAAAATTTACATTTTTTTATAAATAAATTATATTGGAAAATATTTTATTAATAAATTAATTTGGAAAATATTTTATAAATAAATTAATTTGGAAAATATTTTAAGAATTATATTAAACGAATTTAACTGATATATAAAATATTATAATTAATTTTTGCAAAAGAAAAAAATAAATTAAACAAACATATAGCTTTAAAATAAACTAGAAAAACGAAAAACAATTTTAAACAAACGAATAAATTAAAACAATATAACAGAAATTATTAAAAAAATAATCGAAAGTCGGGAGAAAAATATAATAAAATCGAAATAATTTCCAAAATAAAATAAATTTAATTAAAAAAAAATAAACTCACCTGTAGTGACTCTCAGTTTGGGCTCTCGAATTAATAATGCTGTCCTTTTCTCTTTCCTGCAATAAAAATAATTATTATTTACATAATTGTTAAGTGTCTTAATTATTTGTTTATTGAATCAAAAAAAAATAATAATAATAAAAAAAAAATAAATAATAATTTTCAATTTACCAATTTAAATATTTTTCACTATTTAATTCTTCATGATGTATTTTATTATTTGTTCATATATTTTAAAATACTTTATTCCCTTAAAAAAACAACAAAATATTAACATTTTGACCTAAAACGTTCTATTTAAAATTTTTAAATAATTTTATTTTAATGCATTTAAATACAAATAATTATAAATAAAATTACAATGAAAAGAATTAATTATAATACAAATTACAATTTTTAAAAACTTATTTTTTTATTATATTTTTCTATTCTAAAACTATTTTATTATCTTTTCATATTTTAATTTCATTATTTCATTAAAAAAAACAGTTTTTTCAATCTAAAACAATCTAATTTTAATTTATTTTTATTATTTCTTATTCTTTATATTCAATTCAGTTGTATATTAATTCTTTAATATTTCCATTTCTTTATTAATTTGAAAAAAATTGTTTAAATTTTTGACCTAAAACGACCGAATTTTAAAATTTTGATTTATTTTATTTTTGAATATTTTTATTTCAACAATAACAAAAAAACTATAACATTCAATTCTTAGAATTTATTAAAATACCTTACAATTGAGGTCTGTGTAGTCAATATAAATTAATTTGGGGTAATTAAAATGAAATTAGACCAATTTAGCTCAGATAAGGTCAATTTAGGTCATTTGAAACTAAATTAGGTCAAATTAGATTATATTTGACCAACTTAGGTCAAATTAGGGTTTTAAATTTGTACAATTTAGGTTTAATTAAGTCAATTTAGTTAAATTCAGACCAAATTAAACCAATTTAGGTCAGATGAGGTCAAGTTAGGTCAAGTTAGGTCAATTAAGACCAAATTGGACCACATTAAACCAATTTACGTCACATGAGGTCAAATTAGGTCAATTAAGACCAAATTACACCAATTTACGTAATATGAGGTCAAATTAGGTCAATTTAGGTGAATTAAGACCAAATTCGATCAATTTAAGTCATATGAGGTCAAATCTGGTCAATTTAGGTAAATTGAAACTTAATTACAAAAATTTAGGTCAGATTAAGTTAAATTAGACCAACTTAGGTCAACTTAGGGTTAAATTAGAACAATTTAGGTTGAATTAAGTCAAATTAGGTAAATTGAGACCAAATTAGACCAATTTACGTCATATGAGGTAAAATTAGGTCAATTTAGGTCAATTAAGAACAATTTAGATCAATTTAAGTCATAGGAGGTCAAATTAGCTGAATTTAGGTAAATTGAAACTAAATTTTTTAAAATTAGGTCAAATTACACCAACTTAGGTCAAATTAGACCAACTTAGGTCAAATTAGGGTCAAATTAGAACAATATTTAGGTTAAATTAAGTCAAATTAGGTAAATTGAGACCAAATTAGACCCAATTAGGTCAAATGAGGTCAGATTAGATCAATTTAGGTCAATTAAGACCAAATTCAGTCCAATTTAGGTCATATGAGGTCAATTTTAGGAATTTTTTTTTTTTTTTTTGAAATACATATTTTTTGTCATATTATTATTGAAATATATTTTTATTCTTCTTCATTTTTCTTGTGTGTGCGAATTGACATAAATGGAAGTAGGGCCTTGTTCCAGTTCATAATACCAATACAATAGAGTGAAATGAGAATGATTAAAATTACAGATGATTTAGAAAAATAGAGCGCCATTGCATTGAATAAAGAGAAGGAATTTAATTCAGCATCAAGTTCTCAATGGGACTTGATAATTAATATAATATGTTTGGACACACAATTATTCAAATATTATTCAAGCACAATATGTGAGTGTGTATTTGTAGAAAAAAAAAAAAAAAAAAAAAAAAAAAACCATTGTATATCCTGTTACGAGTTATTTTCTCTCTTTTTCTTCCTCTCCTTTACTCTCCTTCTCTCTCTCTCTCTTTCTCTCGATATAATATTAACATACAATGATACCTTGTGTACAGTGCATAATGAGTCGAGAATATATAATAAAAACAGGAGCAGAAAAATTCCTTTTATAAAATCTTGAGCAAACACTGATTAATATTAACAGTAAATCACTTTTAGATATAGATTTTTACCTTCAATTTTTATTTTTCTATTTCAATTTTAGTTTCACTTCTTTTTATTTATTTTTTTTTTATTGGAAAATTAAAAAGTTATTAAATTATTTTTTTGGAAAATTAAAATTTTTTAAACTATTTTTTTGGAAAATTGAAATTTTTTAAACTATTTTTTTTTGGTGAACAATAAAAAAAATTCTTCTGTAAAAACAGTTTTTTTCGTTTGCTTTTAGAAATATTTCTCACAATCTAATTTTTATCTATTTTCCATTGTGTCTTAATGATACTTTCAATTTCAAGGCAAATTAAAGTCATCGTTGTAGGTCAAAATTTAGGAGAAACAAACCAAAAAAAAAAAAGTTTTTTCTTTAATGAAGAAATGAAAATAAAATAGTGAAATATCATAAGTGTAAGAAAGTGAAAATTAAATAACGTATCGAAATAAAATAATAAAAATACAGGTCAAAATTAGGTCAATTTTGGTCAAAATTTTAATAGCAAAAAAAACTTTTTCTTGCAAGTTAATAATTAAATGAGAAGATGGAAAAATAATAGTAAAATAAATAAAATAAAAATAGACAAGATTATGATAAATTAAACTTAGGTCGTTTTAGGTCAAAACTTTGTCATTATTGGTCAGAATTGATCAATATAAATCTAAATTGTCTATTTTGACCTAATTTAATCAAAATTGACCTAAATTTATGTAAATAAATATGTAAATAAATATCTATAAATTTAGATTCAATTTACCTAAATTGACCTAATTTGACCTTATATGACGTAAATTGATCTAATTTGGTCTTAATTGACCTAATTTGACCTAATTTGACCTCATGTGAAGTAAATTGGTGTAATGTGGTCCAATTTGGTCTTAATTGATCTAAATTGATCTAACTTGACCTAACTTAACCTCATCTGACCTAAATTGGTTTAATTTGGTCTGAATTTACCTAAATTGACTTAATTAAACCTAGATTGTACAAATTTAAAACCCTAATTTGACCTAAGTTGGTCTAATATAACCTAATTTGACCTAATTTAGTTTCAAATGACCTAAATTTACCTAAATTAACCTAATTTCACCTAATTTGACCTCATCTGACCTAAATTGATCTAATTGGTCCTAATTGACCTAATTTGCCCTAAATTGGCCTATACTGATATTTATTTTATCGTGTTGATTTATATTTGAAGAATTCAAATTCTACTTTATTGTTTATTTCCTTTTTATTGACCAATTTTTGAAACTAACTTGACCTAAATTAAACTAACTTGGTATCAATTGGTCTAAATTGACCCAAATTAAAGTAACTTTGTCTAAATTGACCTAAATTTACTTGATTTTTAATTTATGGTTTGACTTTTTAATATATTTACCTTTTTTTTAATTCTGTTATTTTATTAAAAAAAAATGTTATCCTGATTAACCTGAATTGGCCTATATTGACTTAAATTGACCTAAATTGAATTGTATTAACTATATTGACCTGAATTGTGAGGCATCGATTGATTTTTTAAAATAAGAAATTAATTTTTATAGATTTTAATTTCCACTGAGTTTTTGGTCTGAATTGATCTAAATCGACCTAATTATATCTACTTTTACCTAATTTGACCTAATTGGACCTAATTTGACATACGTTTGCCTAAATTCATCTAATTTTTAAGGAAAGGTTCGACTTTATAATATTTAAAATTATAAGTCACCTTCTCTTCTATTTTTGGTATTTTTTTTTTGACCTTAATTGACCTAAATTGACCTGTTTTTTAAAAAAATTTTGTGCATTATTCTACATTGAAACTGGTACTCATAATTTTATGTTAATTTCGTCTTTCTCTTGTTTAATTGTACTTGACCAAAAATTTTAGCTGTTAATAATGACCTTTTTGACCTTTTTCCTTTGACCTGCAATTTTAAGCTTATTTTTGTTAATTTAATTTAATATAATTAAAAAATGTAATAAAAATATTTTTTTTTAAATATAATAAAAAATACTTTTTTTAAAATATAATAAAAAATATTTTTTTAAAATATAATAAAAAATATTTTTTTAAAATATAATAAAAAATATTTTTTTAAAATATAATAAAAAATACTTTTTAAAAATATAATAAAAAATATATTTCAAAAGTAGAATAATAACAAGAATAAATATATAATAATTAACTGAAATGAGTGAAAAAAATGATTGAAACTCACACTAATGATATTTCTTCGGAGACCATCACGATCGCGTTGAACTTGACCGATCGTCGATGGTTGACCTCGATAGACTCTTTGCTGTCGATCACTTTCAATTTCCGATGCTGGCTCATATTCCTCGTCATGATAGGTCCTCTGATGTTGTCTCTGTCTGAATTGTCGTTCGGGAATTGTCGACGACGGCGGTGCCGAGACTGTCACTGAATTTTGTTGTTGCCTCTGCGTTGGCCTTTGTTGATGTTGCTGCTGTTGAATTGACTCGGCCTTTGCGGCTCTAATTTTTCCATAGAAAATTAAAAAATTAACAATCATTTAAAGAGAAAAAAAACGAAAAATTATATTTTATTTACTAATTAATTATTAATTTTAACTCAGCACCTAAGTTAATCAATAATTAACTAATTAAGTACCTATTAATTAATTAGGTACCTTAATTAGTTAAGTTACTAACTTTTAATTAATTAAGTACCTATTAATTAATTAGGTACCTTAATTAGTTAATTACTAACTTTTAATTAATTAGATACATAATCTTTAAATTTGAATTAGTAAAACTGTTTACTAATATGAATTAGTGACTGACTGTTTGCTTTTGAATTAGTAAAATTTACTAATAAATAGTAATTTCAACTAATTTATTAGTAAATTATTAGTAAATAGTAATTTCAACTAGTTTATTAGTAAATTATTAGAAAATAGTAATTTCAACTAATTTATTAGTAAATTCTACTAATGCAAATTGCAAAAGCAAAAAGTCAGTTACTAATTCAAATTAGTAAACATTTTCACGAATTCAAATTTAGAGAGTAGATTACTGCATCTTAATTAATTAGTTACTTAATTACTTAGTTGACTATTAATGTTTACCTAATTGGTAAAGAATAAAACAAAACATTTCTCAATAATTTTAATACTAATACTAATTAGGTAATAATTAGTAACTAATGAATTATTTACTAACATATTAGGAACTAATGAATTATTAGTAACTATTATTAGTAACTAATGAATTATTTACGAACATATTAGTAACTAATGAATTATTTACTAACATATTAGTAACTAATGAATTGTTTACTAACATATTAGTAACTAACTAATTAGTTACTAACATATAATAAACTAATTTAATAATGCAATAATAATTTAGTAATTAATTGCTAAGTTACTAATTATCATGAAGTAATTAATATTCAATAACTAATTAATCATTTTAAACTAATTATTTAATTAATATCACTGAAAAAAAAATTTATTTGATTCAAGTAACCGATTATTTGACTATTATCAAATAAATATTTACTTGAATCAAATAAGTTTTATTTGAATCAAATAAATTGTATTTGAATCAAATATTTCAGTATTTGAAGCAAATACTATTTAATAAAATATTTCTGTAATTGAAACAAATACTATTTATAATTGATTTAAATAAAAATTATTTGATTCAAGTAAATATTTATTTGATAATAGTCAAATAAAGTCGGTTCTTTGAATCAAATAAATTTTTTTTTCAGTGATAACTAATTTCTAAATTAATAAATTAAATCTTTTATGACCAATGAATTAATCAGTAAATTAATTATATGGTTGTAAGTTATTATATTTGATATTTCTCGTTAAATTTTTTTTTCCTATTTTTTTATTAGAGTAGGGGAAAGTAAAATTTTTTTTTGTAATATTCTCATAGACGCTTTAGGAGAGAATATTGCTCTAATTTTATCGTAACTTCGTGGTGAAAGTATTATTTAAGTGTAAAAAGGAGAGCGTCGCACGTACGTAGATTGCACATCCGATTTCCCTCTCCCTCCTCCCACCTCCTACCAAAACGACCTCTCTCAACCTTCCTCATTACCCTTGCTATACGAATATGTCTGATGCATTTTACCTATATAAACGTAAATATATGTATATATATCGATGATTCGATTGGTCAAGACGATTAACCAGGAACTTGATATCGTTTTACGTAAAACATGATTGAATATAGTGCATATACACTCGAGTTGAAGTCAATGTAACGTGTGAGTTGCGCTTCAATAATATAATCAGACGTTCAACGATCTTTTGATATTACACTTCCGTGAACGCGCGATTTAAATTAAACTCTCTCGAATGGGTGAGATCCAAATTGGCATTCGTCTAATTTCAAGAGATTTTCATTTTCTTTTTTTTTTTTTTGTTCTATTTTATTTGCTTTCCAAATTTATTTAGTTTTCACTGTTATAGGCAATGATTGTACCGTTTTTTTCTTTTTTAAGAAACAAAAAAATTTTTTTAAATAAATAAAAAATTATGATTTATTTATATATATATATATATATATATTTATTTATTATTTATATATATATAAGTAATAATGTACCTAAAAAGATACATAATAACTTAATAATAATAACACATATGGGTCAGTCCATTATATTTCACCTAAAGCCGTTGCGGCCTATTTTTAAAAAAATCTCATAATTTGTAAAAATGATGTTTAATATCCATAGAATTCATTTTTGAGAATTATTTTATACAATTTTTTGAATTAAACTTAGAATTTTCATTTTTAAGTTGAGTTTCACAGAAAAAAAGGTTAGATTGACAGTTATGAAAATTTAATAAAGAAGCATGGAAATAATTTAGATAATACAAATTTCTTGATTGATATTTGTTAAAAATGAGCTAATTTACTTGTATAAATAGATTATTATGTAAACAAACCCAAATTAGTAGATAAAAATTGATTTTAAAATTTATCTATGAAATGTCAAAAGTCACTGCATTTTAATTACATTTTTCTAAAAAGTTTATAAATATTAACAAAATTTAATACTACATAATGTAAAGTACTTTCAATGTACTTTCATATTATGTGCTAACTTTTTAAATTTATAATAAAGAAATATGAAAAATTTTACCTTTAATATTGAGTGTTTCATGATTTTTAGAGATTTTAATCACTTATTTCTTCTCAGGTGCAAGACGAAAAAATCCATTTTTTTGTCTTAATATTTAAGTTTGACCTTCTTTTCCATTCTATTAAATTTTGGTGATGGATAATGAGCTACATTTCAGTTTAAATTTAGTTTAAAAAATCTGCTTCCAAAAGCGAGTTTGTTGGTTAAATAGCAGGTAATTTTATAAAACTAAAGTTGGCTATCACAATAGTCTTGCAAAAATCTAATTGTATTTAACCAAAAAAATGCGTTTTTTCAGCAGATTTTTTAAACTAAATTTAAAACTGAAAAGTAGTTCATTCTCCATCACCAAAATTTAATAGAATGGAAAAGAAGGTCAAACTTAAATATTAAGACAAAAAAATGGATTTTTTCGTCTTGCACCTGAGAAGAAATAAGTGATTAAAATCTCTAAAAATCATGAAACACTCAATATTAAAGGTAAAATTTTTCATATTTCTTTATTATAAATTTAAAAAGTTAGCACATAATATGAAAGTACATTGAAAGTACTTTACATTATGTAGTATTAAATTTTGTTAATATTTATGAACTTTTTAGAAAAATGTAATAAAAATGCAGTGACTTTTGACATTTCATAGGTAAATTTTAAAATCAATTTTTATCTACTAATTTTTGTTTGTTTACATAATAATCTATTTATACAAGTAAATTAGCTCATTTTTAACAAATATCAATCAAGAAATTTGTATTATCTAAATTATTTCCATGTTTCTTTATTAAATTTTCATAACTGTCAATCTAACCTTTTTTTCTGTGAAACTCAACTTAAAAATGAAAATTCTAAGTTTAATTCAAAAAATTGTATAAAATAATTCTCAAAAATGAATTCTATGGATATTAAACATCATTTTTACAAATTAGGAGATTTTTTTAAAAATAGGCCGTAACGGCTTTAGGTGAAATATAATGGACTGACCCATATAATTTTTCTCGCAAAATTTGTTCTACTTAAATTGACGAGTGTGCGAATTGAGTATAAAATATACTCACTTTATATCACTATGGCGGACCAATTTTGTGTTTGTTTCACTGAAAAAATGTATATTCACAGTAGAGAAGATCAATTTTGTCGAGACAATCATGATATGTACGCATTTGTATGTACATATATCTATATATATATATGTATAATATGCAATGCCGTGTCTGACTGACATAAAACGACTTTTTCCACTGCGCGCATCACACTCATACATACAATTTGATAATAATTACTTATGTTTATTTCGTGAGGCAATAATACATCGTTTCTTAACAATAATTTGCGATTCATACTTTGTTTCTAATGATACATCATTTACGGTATCAATATAGCATTTATAATTGATAATAACTTCCTGTATATATATATATATATATATATATATATATATATATATATATATATATATATATATATATATATATATATATATATATATACGTATATATTGTATATGAATATGAAATTGCACGTAACTATGTAATTTACTAGATAAAGGTTAAGCAAGGTGTAAATCACTTTCACAGTTAGCAATACAATTTATGTAATGTGCCCGCCGAGAATCTCTTTACGGATAATCTGGCTTATACACATAGAGAGAAGTTTCACGATTTTCCACAAATTACAAATAGCTTACTAATATGTTCTCTCTCTCTCTCTCTCGCTCTCTCTCTCTCTCTTTAAGAATATTTGTACTTGCCGATTAAGTTGAAATGTACCGAGGCCACACACGCAGAGGCACTTAACTATTATATTCATTTACCACGGATTATCTATTTTATTCAAATGTAGATAGACAATCTTTTTCGTTCTTATTATTATATCATTTTATTATAATTAGCGTATTGAATAATATTCACAAGGAAGATGACTATTGCGCAGTTGTTTCATACTCCCATGTAGCTATATTGACTCTAGAGATCTTCTGCGCAGCTCTACCGCCTCTGTAGATCTACTGCGCAGCTCTACTACCTCTATACATCTACTGCGCAGCTCTACTACCTATGTAGATCTACTGCGCAGCTGTATTTACTCTGAAGATCTACTGCGCATATGTACGCAACTCTATTTACTCTATAGATCTACTGCGCATGTTTATCTTAACAAAAGAAACTACAGCGGCGTTGTACTTACTCTATAGATCTACTGCGCAGCTTTTCCCTACCTAAAAAAATACTATCGTTGAAGATTATCTACAGAGTTGTATTTACTATAGAGATCTACTGCGCAGGACTATTTGTTTTCATAATCCACTGGAAAACCGAAATTTTCGTTGCAAATTCCCTACAGAATTGTGTTAATAATAGAGATCTACTGCGCATGTCTATTTATTTTCTATATCCACGCATAAATCTATAGATTTAACAAATAAATAAGATTTAAAATATTTTAAAAAGATTAAAATTATCTTTCAGATAATTATCTACTTTCAGGTAAAGTATGGTACTTTATTAGGTACTGTAAGGTACTTTATTAAGTACTACAAAGTACTTTATTAGGTACTATAAAGTACTGTATTTGGAACTATAAAGTACTTTATTAGATAATGTAAAGTACTTTATTAGTTACTGTAAAGTACTTTATTAGGTACTGTGAAGAACTTTATTAGGATATATTTAGTACAACTAGAAACCTATATTAGATACTTTATTAGATACTATAAAGTACTTTATTAGATACTGTAAGGTACTTTATTAGATACTGTAAAGCACTTTATTAGTTACTGTAAAGTACTTTATTAGGTATTGTGAAGAACTCTATTAGGATATATTAAGTATAACTAGAAACCTATATTAGATACTGTAAGGTACTTTATTAGGTACTATAAAGTACATTATTAGGTACTATAAAGCACTTTATTAGGTACTGTAAAGTACTTTATTAGATACTGTAAAGTACTTTATTAGATACTGTAAAGTACTTTATTAGATACTGTAAAGTACTTTATTAGGTACTTAAAGTACTTTATTAGTTACTGTAAAGTACTTTATTATGTCTCATTAGGTACTACATGGGACCACAAAGTTCCTAATCAGGTTTCATAGGTGCCACAAGATATGGCAAAGTTCCTAATTAGGTTTCATTAGGTACCACATAGTAGACAAAGTTCCTAATTAGGTACCACAATGTACGACAAAGTTCCTAATTTGGTTCCATTGGGTACCGCAATGTTCCTAATTAGGTTCCATTAGGTACCACATAGTAGACAAAGTTCCTAATTAGGTTCCATTTAGTGACACAGAGTACCTTATCAGGCTTCATTAGATTAATTAAAGTACCCTATTAAATTTCGTTAGGTACATTAAGGTACCTTCTTCGGTTCCACTATGTGCCGCAAGGTACCTTATCAGGTTCTATTAAGCACTACAAGGTACCTTTTTAGTATTCATTTAGCTCGATAACGTATTATTTAAGAATTTCTTAGGTATTATTTCAACTTCCGTATTAGGCACTATTTTTTAGGTTCTACATTAGGTCCCCTCCATAACCATTTTTTTTTCTAATTTTCTAGTAAAAAAAAATTGCATGATTTTCTCACCGTTCCAAAAGAGGATCTTCAATGTCATCTTTCGGTAAATTTTGCTCCGGACAGCCTACGTTTCGTGGCCAATCGCAAGTCTGCAACTCGTGGCTGAAAAAAAAATTTATTTCGTAAAGTCAAATGAATCTTCATTTTATTATATTTCTTAATTCTATTACTGATTTATGTGGTATTTCAACTTTTTTTGCTCCCCTCCATCTTCTTTTCCATTTTCTGGTGATTTAATTTCCATTTTTTCTGATTTATTGTTCGCATAAATATTTTTCCCTACTAGCAAAACAGAGAAAAAAAGAACAAGACTACTGGATAGAAAAATTGTTTTTTTTTGTTCATAAAATTGAAATTATTCTTAAATTAGGTACTAGAATTTACCATTCTATATAATAAAAATAATTTTCTAATGAAACTGGTTGTAAATTAGAAAATATGTTCATTATCGCTGCATAGAGAAATAAGAATAAATATTATTTTTGATATTATAAAGAAAGTGGAGTGGAAAAAAAATATATTTGTGTGGATTTTATTTCAGTGTATCGTAAAATGTAGAAAATGGGTTTTATTTTTCCCTCTCTCTCTCTCTCTTTCTCTCTCTCTCTCTGCATAATTCATTGAAGAAAATAATGGATTTTCAAGTATAGTGGCACAAGGAAATAACCATAAATGAATTTTTTCTTCACTTTTATTCAAGGAAAGTTATGGGGATAGTAAAACATGAATGTAACGAGGTTTTCATGGGATGTTATGTTTTTTGGTCTCGGTGAATCCTTTTTTTTTTTTTTTTCTTCTTAGTTCATAGTCTGAAATAAATCAAATGCATATGCGGGGAGTAGCGATGATGTCGGTGGTTTCGCCGCATTTGGTGTTGTCTGGCAGTTATCCTTAATTGGATCGCATTACTATATAACTTTCCGTTTGTGTCTGTGTATACAACTTGCGCGGTTAGTTTAAAAATTGTTTTCGTCGTTTGTTGTTGTCGTCGTCGTCGTCGTCACTTTCGCAGTTTTATCGAACTCGATCGCAAGATTAAGGCGTGGTCAATAGATTAAAAATTTTTTTTTTTTTTTTATTTATAATCACAAAGTGTGTGATTAACGTTCAACACCTTTTTTTCTGCAAATATACAGATATATACATATATGGGGCATTCCATACGAAATCGAAAATAATTTTCCTTCTGTATCTTAAATTTTTTTTCAACTATTTTTTTTTCCTTTAGTGCTCCTTGAAATAAGCTACGATGAATTTTTTTTCAGACTTTAGAGATAAAGATTTTTGAAATATCACATATTTTAAGTAAACTGTTTATTTTAATTCTCATAACGTGACCGAAAATTGATGAAATTAATAATCTTATAATAAAGATCTTATAATAAAAAATTTCGTTTTCATATGTAGTTTTTGAATAGAAATATAAAAACAAATTTTTTCTACAATTCAAGATAAAATTTTTAAATTTTTTATTTTATTGCATCGATCGATTTTTTTCAAAATATTTTTTCTATAAACTAGCACTAAATTACCAATTTTTAATTCTTGTCTAATTATCGGCAAACGATGAGATCTATTTATTTGAAAATTTTTATTAAAAAACAAAAATTTTTGATGCAAAAGTAAAATAATTTCCGATTCAGTGTGGAATGACCCATACATAAGATATATAAATTTAAACATGTAACGACCGCATTTGAAATGTATTTTGCACTTTACTATATAGTGCAAAAACTTTCGCGTAGCCGATTAATAATATAAATCTCGTACAGTAAAACGTTGCTCTCTACTTGTTATGTTTCGTTTAGACGCTTACGCAAGTCACGAATAAATCTTATTCGCGCAAAAGACACTTGATTGATTTCTGTTGAATTTAATTATCGACATTTAACTTGATTTACGGGCAATTTTGTCAAATTGATAGTTGTAGGACATAGTTTTTTGGCTCTATTATTAATACACTTTGACAATAAAGTTGCAGAATTCAAAAAAAAAAAAACATTTTTATTCGCAACGATCTCAGAAAAAAAACCTGAGTAACAAATTTCAAGTCAATTTTCTGATTTAAAAAAAAATTTTTGACGCCATATTGCACCCGCCATTTTGATTTTTTGAAATCCGATAGCAGATTCGTAATCAGCGACCTCAAAAACCCCCGAGTGACAAGTTTCTAGCGGATCCGTTAAACTTTCAAAAACACGGCCGCCATATTGGATCCGCCATTTTGAATTTTGAACATCCGATAGCAGAGTCGTAATCACCGCCTGCTAATAAATTCAATTTCGTCAAGGAATTTTATTATATTCATGAAAGAATTTCAATGTTTAGAAAATAATTTGAATTCCTGACAAGAATTAAGTAAATGTTTTTAAATAATTGATTTCTTGCAACTAATTTTCTGCAAATTCTAATTTAAAAAATTGAATTCCTGAGAAGTTTTTATTATTCATACAAAAATAATTGAAATCTTACGAAGATATTCACAAAAAAATAAATAAATAAAAAATATAAAATAAAATAAATAAAATAAAATAAAATAAAATAAAATAAAATAAATAAAATAAATAAAATAAATAAAATAAATAAAATAAATAAAATAAATAAAATAAATAAAATAAATAAAATAAATAAAATAAATAAAATAAATAAAATAAATAAATACATATATTTATTTAAATAAATAATTGAAATTTGTTTGGAAATTTTTTGAAAATAGTCGACATTGAAAGTCATTGAATTGCGAAAAGTATTTAAAAATAATTCAATTTTACAATCGATTCCATTAAAGTTTTTAAGGAATAAAAATAATTGAATTGCTAAGAAGCAGTTTATTATTTATGAAAATAATTGAATTCTTGACAACGATTTTTTGTAGAATTTCTTTAAATAATTGAATTTTTAGGAAAAAATTTGTTACTTAAAAAAATAATGGAAATTTTACAAGGAATATTGTTATTTATGAAAATAATTGAATTTTGCAAAGAATTTTATTAAAATGCCTTAAAAATATTTGAATTTTCGGAAATTATTTTTTTTTTTTAATTATCGACATAATTGAATTCTTTCAAAGAATAAATTATGTAAATAATTCTGTTTTTGAAAAAAAAACTTTATTCAAATCTAAAAGAATTTTATTAAAATTTTCAAAAAATAATTGAATTCCTGAAAATAATTGAATTATGGCGAAAAATTTTATTAATTTTTTATTTATTTATTTATTTTATTTTATTTTATTTTTTTTGAATTTTTGGGAATATTTTTGTTATTTTTAAAAATAATTGAACTTTGCAAAGTATTTTATTAAAATGCTTCAAATTAATTAAATCTTCGGGAACAATTTCATGATTTTTCAACATTATTGAATTCTTTCGTAGAATTATTTATGTAAATAATCGAATTCTAGAAAAGAATTTTACAAAAATGTAAAAGAATATTTGATTTTTTGAAAAAAAAAATTTTCATTCAAACCAATTGATTTTTTTTTAAAGAATTTTATTTAAATATTGAATAAATAGAGGAATAAATAAAATGAAAGTGTTCCTGTAAAAAATTATAAAATTTTCATAAGGGCATTTGAACCATTATGACGTCACAATGTGTGAAAAGCATGAGTTTTAACATTGTGACGTCATAATGGTTCAAATGCCCATAAATACTTGAATTCTTTTAAAGAATTTTAAAACATTTTTTTTTAATAATTCATTTTTTCAAAGAATTAAAATTAAAATTTTTTAAAATAATTTTATCATTTGAGCAATTCCTGTAAAATTGAAATGCTGGGATAAATTTTTAATATTCATCAAAAATTAAAAAAATAATTGAATAGTTGCAAAGAATTTTATAAAAATTATCGAAAATATTTGGATTCTTTTGAAAAAAATTTATTATTTACATGAAAATAATTGAATTATTGCGAAGAATTAAACTAAAAATATTTCATAAGAATTGAATATCTGTAAAAAAAAATTTTTTTTTATATAATTGAATTCTTCATAAGATCTTCAGAAACAATGTTTGAAATAATTAATTTCTTTTCGAAATATTACGAAAATTTTATTTTAAATAATTGAATTGAAATCCTATATATGAGGAAACTTTATTTGTAAAAATAATTGAATTTTTCCTTTAATTAATTAAATATAAAATACTAAAAATTATTGAAATTTTTTTATGAATTTTATTATTTATGCAAATAGTTGAGTTCTATTGCTTAGAATTTTATGAAAATGTTCTTTTTAAAAATTGAATTTCCATGGAAAATGTTATTTATCAGTGAAAGTAATTGAACAATTGTATAAAAATTTTGTTAAACAATTGACTTTTGTTTTTAAAATCTGTTATAAAGTATATTTGTATTTCTATGGAAATTTTAGTATATTTACGAAAATCATTCAGTTTTTGATCGAATTTAAATGAATTCTTTTTTAAATAATTGAATTATTTAGTTACATTTTATGAAAATACTTAAAAAATTTATCTAATTATTATTAACTAAAAATACTTGAAAATAAGTTTAAAAATTTTATTTAAATAATTGAATTTTTCCTAATAAATTAATAATAATGACTAATTAGTTAATAATGTTTAATTACTTCAAATACTTTTTTTTTCTTTTTTATTCAAATACTTTTTGAAAATATATAATTGAATCGTTTTAAAGAATTTGATTATAATTTTTAAAAAAAATCGCATTTAGAAAATGCGAAAAATACGTTAAAAATTTTTTTAAATGATTGAATTTTTCCTAATAAATTAATAATAATGATAAATTAGTTAATAATGTTTAATTACTGAAAATACTTTTTTTTCAAATACTTTTTGAAAATATATAATTGAATCGTTTTTAAAGAATTTGATTATAATTTTCAACAAAAAAAATCGCATTTAGAAAATGCGAAAAATACGTTAAAAATTTTTTTAAATGATTGAATTTTTTCTAATAAATTAATAATAATGATTCATTAATTAATAATGTTTAATTACTGAAAATCCTTTTTTTTCTCTTTTTTCAAATACTTTTTGAAAATATATAATTGAATCGTTTTCAAGAATTTGATTATAATTTTCAAAAAAAAATCGCATTTAGATCAAAAGATCGATTAATTTTAATTAATTATACATTCATTAAAGAAAGAAAAATAGAAAAAAAGAAAAAAGGAAGAAAAAGAATTAGGAGTAGAAAATTGAAAGAAAGGGAAATTATTATCGATAAATTTTCAATTAAGATAAAAGTGAAATTGTTGAAATAATTATTGAAAATTCTAGGACGAGGTTGTCTCTTCATATCGTGTGTCATGTCAGTCAGTTGATCGCAACAGCAAATTCAACAAGCAAACGATTATGTAAATCGTAAAACGGATGATTCACATTCCTCTCTCGGATTTCTGTTGTGTCTTTCTCTCCGCTCGCAAGACTAATGATGTCGACTGTCAGGGTCTCGTGCTCAATATTCCCTTATGTTAAAATAAAATTTTATTCATTCATTGCACCTATAATCTATTCGCAGTTATCTGCAAAATAAATACCCCCCTCCCCAATCCAAGTCAAGTGTATTCACATCTAATTGCATGTTGTGATTTCCTTAGGATAAAATTAACAATTTAATAAGATAAATAGTAGATAGTACAACGATTGTAATTAAGAATATATACTTTTTGACTACCGAACAAGCACGTTGGGAATATAATTATCTCCCACTTCTCTCTAATCAACACATTTAATAATAATAATATGTACTGTTCATTAAAAATTTTAAATTCCGAATTTATGAGGGAACAAATTTATTCGAATTTTATGTGTGAGGAGAAATTGTTTTCAATATTCTTCATTTTTGTTTGAGATTGTTTCTTTTTAAAAATTATTATTAATTATATTAATTTAACTAATTAAATTAATTTAGTTTACTTAATTAATTAATTAATTTAACTATTATTGATTAAAATTGGTATAAATTCGTTGATTAAATTTGTACTAATTAATTGATTATATTATTATTAATTATATTAATTTAACTCAAAAAAATTTAATTTATAGTTTACTTAATTAATTAATTAATTAATTTAATTATTATTGATTAAATTAGTACTAATTAATTGATTATATTACTATTAATTATATTAATTTAACTATTTAAATTAATTTAGTTTACTTAATTAATTGATTAAATTATTATTAATTGATTTAATTAAATTATTATTAATTTTTTTTAAATTAAATTAATTAAATTATTAATAATTTTTTTATTAATTACCTGTACATTAAACCACCAGTGCATGACTCGAGTAGAGCTCCACCAAAGACACAAACGTAATACTGTGTACAATCCCTTGGATGTGGATAATATCCAAATTCCTCGGGACATTCAAATTCGAGGCCGCCTTCATTTCGACTGGCACGAGGACTTCTTGGCGTATTCCTTTGACATTCTGAAAAAAATAAATAAACAATTCTTTCAAAACAAATAATTAATTAATTAATTTTCGTTAATTTTTCTATTTTATTATTATTTTTATTTTTATTATCATCACCAGCAACAATTCGAGCGCTCAAGCGCGCGGGTAACACTTTCTTAAAAATAAATAATAAAATTAGCAAATTTAAAAAAAATAGATTTAAAAAGATTTTAAAAAAAATTTTAAGTCAAATTTCAAAATTAATTTAATTTTGAAAAAGAATTACCAACGTTTATAATATTAATAAATAAATCAACATCAAATGGTTTTAATTTCAAATTTTTATAAGATTTAAATTTTTTAATAAGAAAAATAATTAAATAAATAAATATAAATAAATTTTTTATTAATTATCCAGAACTTTCAAAAAACATAGACTTAGAATTTTTTGCAAAAAATTATATCTATCAATTTAATGTCAAATTGAAGAATTAATATTAATTTGAAAAATAATTTTTAATTGAAATTAGTTGAAGAATTAATATTAATTTGAAAAATAATTTTTAATTGAAGTTAATAATGAAGAATTAATATTAATTTGAAAAATAATTTTTTGCAAAAATTTTGAATTCAAGAAACGATTTATCATACGAAACATAACCTCTAAAATAATAAATTAAGTAAACTTTTTCTTTTTGAAGTAAACATATATATATATACGATTTTCAAAAAAAATTAAAAATTTTTAATTAAAAAAACATTATCTATTTCATTTTTTCAGAAATAAAAGGGAATGGAAACATTATTCTATTCTATTTTTTGAGAAATAAAAGGGGAATGAAAATACTTTAAAAAGAAAAAAAGTTTATTTAACTGGTTTTTCTTTTCAAATAAAAATAAGTATATACATTTTTTTAAAATCAAATTAGTAAATTTTTAAAAAAATAGAATTTAAAAATTTTTAATTCAAATGTCAAAATTAATTTAATTTTTAAAGAATTACTTTTATTTATATTTATAAATAAATCAACTTGAAAAGGTTTTAATTTTTAATTTTGTAAAATTTCAGTTTTTAATGAATTTAATTATAAGTTTTAAAAATCTTAGATTATTGCAAAATATGTTAATAATTCAAAGTCTTCTTAAGATTTGTTAAATTTTGCAATAAATATATATATATTTAATTAATTATAAAAATGGAAAAATATTCGGAAAAATTTCCATGTAACTTCAATTTAAAAAAAAAATAAATTAAACTTTCTCAAAAAAAAAATAGTTTTCAAAATTCTCTGTTAAAAGAATAGGAAATTCAAATTTTCAAATATTTTAACTTAAAACCTGTTGAAAATAGATTATTTAATTATTTCAATACAACAGTTCCAAAAACTTATAATTAAATTCATTCAAAAATTGAAATTTTACAAAATTTAACATTAAAACCTTTTGAAGTTGATTTATTTGTAAACATAATAAAAGCAATTCTTTTAAAATTGAATTAATTTTTAAATTTGAATTAAATTTTTTTTTAATTTATTAAAATTTTTTCTTTTAAATTTGCTAATTTTATTTTTAAAAAATTGCTGGTGATAAATTTTAATAATAATAATAATAATAATAATAATAATAATAATAATAACAATAATAATTGTAATAATAATAATAATAATTGTAATAATAATAATAATAATTGTAATAATAAATTGCACTATTCATTGATAATAAAAATGTTATTAAATTAATTAACTAACAAAAAGAATGCCAACAAATCTTCAACTTTGCTTCCCTAGAATTTGTAAATTTTTGAGAATTTCAATTTTAATAAATTTAACTGTTAATTAAAATATTTTTTTTTCTTTCTTGAAAAAACAAAATTTCACATATTTTAGAAACTTATTGCCCATACCTTTAAAGTACACGCATAAATAAAGAATCGTTTGGAAAAAAAACAAAAAAAAAAAAAATTCGCCTATGCAAAAGCGAGAAAAATGAATGTTAATTAAAATTACATATACATATATACGTGTATACCTTAATCTTGTTACACACGCACGAATTCTAATTAATATATGATAATTATTCTCGAAAGATATATAAATTAACTGCATCTAAACTTGCCTCTTTTCAATGTACATTTGTATTTGTGTATATAGAAAAGCTTACACAATTTTTACAGTAGCCGACAATAATAATTACTCGCATGAGAAAGAGAAAGATAAGAAATAAAAAAAAAAGAAAATATTTTTCAACCAGCGAAGAATTAATATTAATTTGATCAAAAAATTATTGTTTGCGAAAATTCGAAATTCAAGAAACGATTTATCACGAAACATTAAACATATAATCTCCAAAATAGTAAACTTAAAAAATTTTTTCTTTTTTAAATAAAAATAATTTTAAAAAATGTTTTTTTTTAAATTAAAAAGAAATTTTCTTTTATTTCTTAAAGAAAAAAGGGAAATAAAAATACATTAAACTAAAGAAGAGTTAACTTCAGTTAAATTTATCTTTTCAAACCAAAAATTTAATTTTTTTAAATTTAGAAAAAGTTTTTTATACTTTTTTTCAATTATTAAAAAAAATTTCTTCCGAATTTTTTTTGTTTTTTGAGAAAAAGAGAACTGAAAAAATGGCGACAGGCTAATTTTAGGTAAATATTTCATTTTAAATAAAACTACTGTATTTTTTCAATTTAAAATAAAAATCAAATTTTTTAAGAAAAGAATGGAAATAAAATTACATTAGACTAAATAAGAGCTAATTTTAATAAAAAAAGAACTTCTTTTCATGTTAAAAAAAATGATTTTTTTTTCAATTTTTCAAAAATTATTAAAAATTTTCTTTTGAGAAAAAGAACATTAAACTAAACAAGAGTAAAGTTCCAGTAATGTTTTTCTTTTTGAAGAAAAGGTATTTTTTTAGATAAACAAGGAGGTGTTTTTATTTTTTAAAATTAAAAAAAAAGTTTTTTTTGTTTTTTAAATTGAAAAACAAAATTTAGTTTTAATTTTTTCTTTTAAATGCAAAAAAAAGATAATTGAAGAAAAAATGAAAAGAAGAGTTAATTTCAGTTGAGTATTTCTTTTGAAATAAAAATGCGTTTTTTAAAATTTTTTTTAAATTAAAAAAAATGTTTTTTATTAATTTTTTTTTTTTTGAAGAAAGGAAATAAAAATACGTTAAACTGAAGAAGAAATAATTTCAGTAAAACTCTTCTTTTTAAAAATTTATTTTATTTATTATTTTTTTGTTACTAAGAAAAAATATTATTTATTTTGATAAAAAAATAAAATTTATAAAAGTATTATTAGTATTAATTTATAAATATTTTATTTATTAATTTATAATTTATTTTATATTTATTTTACTATAGTATTAATTTTTATTTATTTTATTAGTTTATTTATTAATAGTATTATTTAGAACTGTTCTTTTTTTTATTTAAGTTTTTTTTTTAGTTTTTAAAATTTCTTTTTTAAGAATACGATTATTTTTATTTTTGAAAATTTTTTTTAAATTACTTAAATTGTTAATGTTTTTCTTTTTAAAAAAAAGGTTTTTTAATTTTTTTTAGATTAAAAAAGAAGTTGTGTTTTTATTTTTTAAAATTAAAAAAAAAGTTTTTGTTCTTTTTTATATTAAAAAACAAAATTTAGTTTTAATTTTTTCTTTTTAATGCAAAAAAAAAGATAATTGAAGAAAAAATGAAAAGAAGAGTTAATTTTAGTTGTGTATTTCTTTTTAAATAAAAATGCGGTTCTTTTTTTATTGTTTTTAATTAAAAAAAATGTTTTTTTATATATATTTTTTTTTTTTGAAGAAAGGAAATAAAAATACATTAGACTGAAGAAGAGCTAATTTCAGTAAAATTCTTCTTTTTAGAAATTTATTTTTATAATATATTTATTTTATTTATTACTTTTTTGTTACTAAGAAAAAATATTATTTATTTTGATAAAAAATAAAATTGATAAAAGTATTATTAGTATTAATTTATAAATATTTTAATTTCTTGTAATTTATTTTTTAATTATTTTATTAATTTGTTTATTATTAGTATTATTTAGTAATATTATTTTTTTTATTTTAGTTTTTTTTTACTTTCTTAAAACATCTTTTTTTTAAATTCGGTTATTTTTATTTTTAAAAATGTTTTTAAATTATTTAAAAAAAATTTTTTTTTGAGAAAAAGAGGGAAATAAAAATACATTAAACTGAAGAAGAGCTAATTTGTTTCATAATAATTAGTTCTCTAGAGAAATATATATATATATATATATATATATAGATCAACAACATCTATTGGACGTAAAGTGCGCACCAAATTCGCACGCTTTACTTCTCATGCTCGTGTAATTTTTTTTTCGTTTACTATAGTGTATCATGTGTATATAAATATATATGTATATACTTTAGGCGTTATGTAATTATCATTAACTTACAAAGCAGTTAATAACAGACATAACGGATTTAGAGGCAACGCTGCGATGTTAAGGGGAGCGCGATCCAATATACATATATGTATAATAATGCTCGCGCGCGCGCGCGCTCACCGTTATTGCATCAGCTGATTAGACTAATTGTAAGAATAGGAAGAAAAAGAAGAAGAAGATAATAATAATAATAATAATAATAATGAAACACTCCATCGCTACATGGGAAGTTTTCAATATTATATTTACTTCTGGTATATACAAATAAAATTATATATTCTCCACACTGTAATATAAAAATAAAAATTCTAATTGAATATTCAAATTTTATTACCGTAAACTCAGTTTGATTGTCAATATTATGTAAATCGAAGTGTTTCTTTTCTTTTTCCCCTCCGCGCACTTTCTGGAAGTAATTATTTTTTTCCTATTTTACAATAACAATAAACAATCATTTTAAGTTCATAAACTCGTTTGTTAAAGTAAGTCCATTGTAGAATCACCATAAATCGCATAAAAATAGAGATTTAACCTTCTTTTAACATTACTTATAGTTTGAATTTTAAAATCACTAAATTTTAGAAATAAATGCCTTCAATTCTCAGTTCATATATTCACCGTTTTTAAAAGTAACTCCATTGTAGAATCACCATAAATCGCATAAAAATAGAGATTTAACCTTCTTTCAACATTATAGTTTCAATTCTTTAAAATCACTAAATTTTAGAAATAAATGCCTTTAATTCTCAGTTCATATATTCACCGTTTTTTAATATAAGTCAATTGTAGAATCACCATAAATCGCATAAAAATAGTGAGCCAATCTTCTGTCAACCTTTGGTTATTTGTAGAATCCCTAATTTTAAGAATAAATGCCCTAAACTTTAAGGTTATGCTCGCCATTTATTTAAAAAAAAATTTTATTGTAAAATCACCATTATTGTTAGGAACAAAATCTTTAAGTTTTTCATTCACCTTCTGTCAAAAATATTTCCATTGCAAAATCACTATATTCTTTAGGAATTATGATAATTCCTAAACTTTAAGATTAAATGTAACCTTCTGTCAAAATTAGTTCCATTGTAGAATAACCGTAAAAGATGAATTTTAACTTTAAACCTTAAAATCACCGGCGAAAAAATGATCATTGAATTAAAAAAATTTTAGGAAAAGGAAAATAATGAAACAAAAATGGAAAAAAATTGAAAAATTTAATTAATAAACACAAAATATTAACAATAATTTAAAATAAATAATTAATAACAAAATTTTTTATGTTATTCAATTAAAAATTGCATTTTTTGGGTAAATTTGTGTGAAATAAGTAAAAAAGTAAAAAAGTTAATTAATAAACACAAATATTAACAATAATTTAAAATAAATAATGAATAGCAAATTTTTTTATGTTATTTTATTAAAAATAACTTAAAAAATAATTAAAATAAAATAATAAATAACAATAAATAAATAAAATAATAAATAAATAAAAATAAATTTTTTATGTTATTTTACTAAAAAATTGCATTTTTTGGGTAAATTTGTGTGAACTAAGTAAAAAAGTAAAAAAGTTAATTAATAAACACAAATGTTAACAATAATTTAAAATAAATAATGAATAACAAAATTTTTTATGTTATTAAAAATAATTGCATTTTTTGGATAAATTTGTGTGAACTGAGTAAAAAAATAAAAAAGTCAATTAATAAATAATAATATTACTAATAAATCAATAATTAATTATGAATAGTAAATTTTGTTGTTATTTTATTAAAATTTGCAATTTTTTGGGGTGAATTTGCTTTAAACAGTATAATGTGAAGAAGTGAAAAAAATGTCCTCCACTTGTACACATATATTATAATTATAAACGTATAAATGATTATCGTGACATTCTCGTGTCGAGAGGAAAAGTGAAAGGTGCAAAGTAATAATGCCCTTTGGAGTTGAGAGAGAGAGAATCCATCAGGGAAGATTTCTTCTCTTTATATATATATATTGAATGAGTCAAGCGGCGAATTGTGTGGCAGCAGCAAAAGCAACAGCATAGTGCAGCGGTACCAGCAAAGCAATTGGGTGAGGCTCGTTAACCCGCTGACCTTGAAACCAGGACACGAAAGATTTCAAGGTCGAGACACCGTTCCCTCTCTATTTCTCTCTTTCTCTTTTACACTGTCTCTCTTTCTGATCCAATTTCGGAGGAATACTATATATATATAGATATATAATACAGACTCTCTTTGGGTCCATTGAACTCACCTCTCGCACACGGCCATGATCTTCCAAGGACGTGAACTTCCGTTTTCTCGCACATCGTGTGTCCGTCGTTTTTAATATTTTTCTTTTATTTCTTCTTCTTTTACATTTTTTTACTTTTAAATAACAAAACACCTTCGCCTCTTGAACTCTTTCAATTTACTTTATATCCGTTTTCTGATAGTGTCCCTTGAAAAGTAATTTATGCTCTACTACTATTTTTCTCTGTCCTTTTCCTTTTTTTCTGCAATTTAATTCGTCTCGAGATCCGTGAATGAGACAAATCTTAATCACACATTTTATTGTTGGGGACAAAGGAATATTTTTCAGTTTTATAAATAGAAAAGGAATGTCATTTTTTTTGTCTTAAAACATTCCATACCAAAATATACAGTATGATACTATCATATTTTATCATACTGTACCATATTGTATTATACTGTACCATATAGTATTATACTGTACCATATAGTATTATACTGCACCATATTGCATCATAGTGTATCATACTGTACCATATTGTATCATATTTGTATCATACTGTACCATTTAATATCATATTGTGCCATTTTATATTATATTGTAATTAATTGTATCATAATGTACCATATTGCGTCATAGTGTATCATATTGTATCATACTGCACCATACTGTATCATATTGTACCATTTTATATTATATTGTAATCAATTGTATCATAATGTGCCATATTTCATCATAGTGTATCATAATGTACCATATTGCATCATAGTGTATCATACTGTACCATATTGCATCATAGTGTATCATACTGTACCATATTGTATCATATTGTACCATTTAATATCATATTATTCCATTTTATCATATATTGTAATTAATTGTATCATAGTGTATCATACTGTACCATATTACATCATATTGTATCATACTGTACCATATTACATCATATTGTATCATATCGTACCACATTGCATTATATTGTATCATACTGTACCATATTGCATCATATTGTATCATATGGTATCATAGTGTACCATATTGTATCATATTGTACCATAATGTATCATATTGTACCATTTTATATTGTTATCAACTGTATCATAATGTACTGTATTGTGCCATCTTATATTATATTGTAATCATTTGTATCATACTGTATCATAAAGTATTTTATCATACGCCACCATAAAGTACCACATTCTACCATTATCAATTGCATAGTAACATGTAGTTTATATTTTACCATACAATATCATGGTACCACATGGTATCATATTATATCATACTGCACCATGAAGAATCATTTTATTATATAGAACCTCAAAGTCCAACATTGCATTATTTTATATTACTCAGTAACGTAGAGGTCCGTATTTTGAAATCATACTTTATAATGAAGTAAGACAACATATGATAAGATATGGTAAAATGATAATGTATATAAAAACAAAAACCATATGTTACTCTATAGTAGAATAAAATAACAATTTGGTACTTTATACTACTGTATGATAAAATACATTATGAAACAGTATGGTACAAAATGGTACTATATTGTACAATATGGTACTATATGGTACAATATGATACAATATGGAACAATATAGTACAATATGATAAAATAGTTTACAATATAAACTACGTGTAACAATAGAATACGACATGAACCATGCGGTCCTTTATAGTATCATATAATACAATAATACTCTATGGTGCAGTATGTTACAATATTATCAACATTACGATATAAATCAATGCGTTGCATTATAATACAATGACAAGATATGTTACAATATGTTACCTTTTGTTACTATGTGATACAACATGATAAATGGTATATAATGAAAGTATATTGTATTATATGATACTTTATGGTGCAATATGATACAGTTTGGTACAATATGGTACGTAATGATACAATATGATACAATATTGTGGAATATGGTACAATATGGTAGAATATGATACTGTATGGTACAATCTGATACTGTATGATATAATATGGTACAATATGATGCGATATGATACTATATGGTGCAATATGTTTATATATGATACTACATGGTACGGTGTGATACAATATGATAGAATATGGTACGGTATGATACAATATGATAGAATATGGTACGGTATGGTACAATATGATACAATATGGTACGTAATGATACAATATGATACAATATTGTGGAATATGGTACAATATGGTAGAATATGGTACGGAAGGATACAATATGGTACGATATGATACAATATGATACAATATGGTACAATATGGTAGAATATGGTACGGAATGATACAATGTGATACAATATGATACGGTATGATACAATATGGTACAATATGGTAGAATATGGTACAATATGGTACGGAATGATACAATATGGTAGAATATGGTACAATATGGTACGGAATGATACAATATGATACGGTATGATACAATATGGTACAATATGGTACAATATGGTACAATATGGTACAATATGGTACCGAATAGTACAAAACATAAAGAAATATGATAGAAAAGATTAAATAAAGTGCAGTGTGATAGATCGTGGTAAAATATGATACATTATTGCATAATCTTATTAAATACGAAACATATGATTGTAACGACTATAATATTCGAATATATATGTTTCTAAAGAAAGAGGGCATTTTGTCTACGAGGTAAAATATCTCAACAAGAAATGAACGTGCACTGATTTTCGCGCATGCGAATAAGAAACGCCTTTAAAATAAATTTTAAAAAAAACTGTTTCAGCTGCTGTCCTGATATTATGCAAGCCATGCTCCAGATTCAAGAAACCCCAGCTTAGGTATTTCAACTCACTTTCACTCATTCACTCACTCCGAACTCTTTTATCCTGAACGTCGATTTATTTTTCTTCTTTTTTTTCTTTCTTTCTCTTTCTCACTCTCTCTCTCTCTCTTTATCTCTCTGTATTTTTCTCTCTCATTCATTCGCATGACTTTCACTTCTCTCAACGCCACAAAGTTCTTCCTTCCTTGTCCCCCTCTTTGTAAGAAACCATTTATTTTTGGCCTTTCTTCATCTCCATAATATATATGTATAGAAAAAGTTGAAAAAAAATTGACAAACTCTCTTCGTAATTTGACCATTAATCTAATAATTAGTTCAACCTTCAGGAGAATACAAAAAAAAATTGTATGCTTTTAAAATTATGACATAATTCATTTTTTAATTTTTTTACTATTTTTGAAAGAAATAATTAAGTTAATAATAATAATAATAATAATAATAATAATAATAATATTTAGTTAGTAATTTTTTATTAATAAATGATAAAATTAATTAGTGTGTATTAAAAGGAATAATAATAAAAAATAATAATAATCATAATATTAATTAGTTATTATTATTTGTATTATGATTATGATGAAAATTGTATTTTATATATTACTTTTATAAATATTATTGTAATTGTTAATATCAATGTTGTTATTATTCATAATTTTTAGGAAAAATAAAAATGTTTTAGAATTTAAAAAAAAATTCTCTTCAGACATATAAAAAATTGGAAAAAGTGTAAATTTATATCCAGTGAAAATGAAAATCTATTTTTAAAATGAAAAAATGTAATTTTTGGAATTTATAATTAAAGAGAAATATCGAATATTATAATTTAATAATAAATTTTGTTTTCATGAATATTTAATTAATCTCCTTATCGAATTTTTTTTTTTTTTACTTAAAATGTACACAAGTCGAACATTAATTACAATTTTCCTCCTTTGAAATGTTCAGTGAAGCGAATGTAAATTATTGATATTTTTTCCTAATGAATGTATATATGTGTACTTTTCTTTTTACAATACATATAAATTAACTTATGACTCAACAACGTGCAGATTATTTTTTTTTTTTTTTTTTTTTTTTTTTTTGCTGTAACAGTTCACTCTAGCAGAAAAGACGGAAAGATCCGCTACTATTATTTGCATAGCAATTATTTGCATAGCAATTATTTGCTTTCATTTCCTGTCATTGAAATGCTTAACACACATTATATTTTACATATTTTTTCCCAAAAAAAAAAAAAAAAAAAAAATCGACCACAGTTTAATTATTTTGGAAAATTGTAAACAAAAGGGTTTAAATTTTATATTGTAAATTAACTCCTAAGTTTATATAGTTTATGATAATTTATTTAAAAATAAATTTACAAAATTTGATTTTTTCTCCAAAATTTAATTTTAATTATTTACTATTTTTTTAAGTAATAAATTTAAGGGAAAAAATTATAAAATTAATTTTATTGAGATTTAAAACAACTGTAAATGGAAACAAAACTTTATGTTTGATTTTTTGCGAACAAAATAAATAAACAAATAAAGAGCGAAAGAAATAAAACAATTTAAATATATGAAAGTAAAAATAAAAGTGAAACACAATAAAAAAATGAAACTAAAACAGAGAAATATTAAAATAAATCAACAAATAAGAAAAACTAGTAATAAAAAGTTAAATAAATAAAAGTAAAAATAAAAATAAAACTAAATAAAAAATTAAACTAAAACTGAAAAATAATAAAATTAATAAATAAATGAAACTAAAACAGAAAAATAATAAAATAAATAAATAAGCAAAACTAGTAAAAAAAAGGTAAATGAATAAAAGTAAAAATAAAAAAAAACTAAATAAAAAATTAAACTAAAACTGAAAAATAATAAAATAAATAAATAAGCAAAACTAGTAAAAAAAAGTTAAATAAATAAAACTGAAAATAAAAATAAATAAATAATAAAAATGCAAAATAATAAAATAATAATTAAGATTAAAAATAACCATTCTCGCGGTATTTCCAATCATAAAATTCTCAAAACGTGCACACAATATAAATACAAATATTTATAAATATAATGTCGACAACAACAACAGCAACAAAAAATTCGTCCAGAATGCCGAGAATATTGAACGCTTTCAATTTTCTTGTTAATGGGAATGTAGACTACCTGAATAAGTCTAAAGCTAAAATAATAATAATAAATAAATTAAAAAAGGAAAAAAAAATTCTCATTTAAAATTCTCGACTTATCTAATTAAGAAAAAAGTCCAACTAAATCTGAATTATTTATCAATCTTTCTCTTTTACTGCTACTTAAAAAAAAAAAAAGGAACGAAAGAAAAAAAAAAGGAAAACAAACTTGTCAGCCATATAGCAAGGACGTTTGACTAGCAAGTATACAATATATATATATATAATATTATAAGAGCTGGGAATTCCTTATTCGTATTTTTCACAGGCAAACAATTATTCCTTTTTTATGTGTAACATTCACGGGGAGGTTACATATTATATTCTTCGCTGGAACGCATATATATATATATACATAAAAGTTACACAACACACAGCAGAATGTCTATACGGTTATTTTGTAGAAATTATTGTTCATTTCTCATTCAATTATCATTTTCAGTCTCTCAATGACAAACGATTATTTTTCTCCATTAACTTTTACTTTTATTATCATTTTCCTAATTTTTATATATTAGAAAATAAAAAATAAGTCAATAATAAGCGAAAATGATTTCGAACCCATTTGCAACTTATTTAAAACTGTTCGCTCAGACACAATTTCAAACCACTTTCAAACCATTTTGAACTAGTTTGAAAGTGTCCCAAACTTGTTAAAATTAGTTTTTAATCATTTTTAACTAGTTAGAAAGCGTCCCAAACTTGTTAAAATTAGTTTTTAATCATTTTTAACTAGTTAGAAAGCGTCCCAAACTTATTAAAATTAATTTTTAACCATTTTGAACTAGTTTGAAAGTGTCCCAAACTTGTTAAAATTAATTTTTAACCATTTTGAACTAGTTTGAAAGTGTCCCAAACTTGTCAAAATTAGTTTTTAGTCATTTTTAACTAGTTTGAAAGTGTCCCAAACTTGTTAAAATTAGTTTTTAACCATTTTATGGTACAGTTTGGTACAATATGATACCGTATGATACTATATGATACAATATCGTACAATATGATACCGTATGATATAATATGGTACAATATGATGCGATATGATACTATATTGTACAATATGTGACTGTATGATACAATATGATACTATATGGTACAATATGATACTGTATGATACTGTATGATACAATATGATACTATATGATTAGTTTTTTTAACCATTTTTAACAAGTTGAAAAATTTCCTATTTAGGACAATTCCCAACCATTTTAAACGAGTTAAAAATTGTCTTAAATTTGTCGAAAGTAGTTAGGAAACAGTTTTGAACCATCTTGAATAAGTTTCAATTTTTCTTACTATCATAAGTCCAAACCATTTTGACCTAGTTTGAAACTGACTAATTTCGAATAATTCTAAACTAGTTTCGAACCATCTTGAACCAATATCGAACCACTTTGAACTAGTTTGAAACTGAAAAATTTCTGATAATTCTCAAACTAGTTTCGAAGCACCTTGAACTAATAACAAACCACTTTAAACTAGTTTGGAACTGAAAAATTTCAGATAATTTCTCAAACTAGTTTCGAACCATGTTGAACTAGTTTGAACTAGTTTAAAACGGTTTTCCATTTGTTTTGAAACAATTGCAACTAGTTTTAAACCGTTCTGAACTAGTTAGAAATTGTCCTATACTTGTTTCAAGTAGTTAAGAACTATTTTGATCTAGATTGCTACTTGTTTTGAAACAATTTTGAACTTATTTGAAGTAATGTTTTGTGGTTTGTAACTTATTTCGTAGAGCACAGTGGAAAAATGATTTTTAACCATCTTGAATTAGTTAGAAATAGTTTAAAACAGTTCTAGCATGTTTCGAACTGCTATGAACTAGTTCGATATGAGTTTAAATAGTTTAAAACAGTTGTAACTAGTTTGATATGGTTTTGAATAGTTTAAAACAGTTTTAACTAGTTTGATATGGTATTAAATAGTTTAACATAGTTTTAACTAGTTTGATATGGTTTTAAATAGTTTAAAATAGTTTAAACTAGTTTGATATGGTTTTAAATAGTCTAAAACAGTTTAAACTAGTTTGATATGGTTTTGAATGGTGTAAACAGTTTTAACTAGTTTGATATAGTTTTGAATAGTTTAAAACAGTTTTAACTAGTTTGATATAGTTTTGAATAGTCTAAAACAGTTTTAACTAGTTTGATATAGTTTTTAATAGTTTAAAACAGTTTTAACTAGTTTGATATGGTTTTATATAGTCTAAAACAGTTTAAACTAGTTTAATATGGTTTTGAATAGTTTAAAACAGTTTTAACTAGTTTGATATGTTTTTAAATAGTTTAACATAGTTTTAACTAGTTTGATATGGTTTTAAATAGTTCAAAATAGTTTTAACTCGTTTTACAAAGTTTTAACTATAGTTTGATATGGGTTTATAAAAATAATTATAAGAAAAATAATTATAAGAATAATTTTTTTTATTAAAAATTAATAAATTTTTTGTTTTTATTTTTTCTCTTTGTGAATTAAAATTACTATAAATGTTACTGATTGCAATATTGAGGAGATGCAGGATGATGAACATCAGAATAATGTTTCGTTATTTACACCTGTGGTCCATATCGCGTTGAGTCTTGACACTCAAGATCCTGTGAGTTTTGAAATTATTTTTTATAATTTTTTTTTTTAATACTTGGACGTATTACAAATTGTAAATTTTGTGAATGATGGGGGAAAGGATATGATGAGGCTTCTCCAAAGTTCAATGCTTTCGTTAAAAGAAAGTTTTATTATTCAAACATCAGTCAAAATCAAGGCGAAATTGAATGAACAATGAACAATAAAAAAAAATAGAAAAAAGAATCAACAGCCTCTTGTAATTTCAGGGAAAATTTGCAAACGAAACACAATGAAACAGAAATCTTTTTTTTTTATTCCTGTTTGAAATTTTTTTTTTCTTTCTATTTCCTCCTTTATTTTTAACTTTTGTCGCAAAGATCAAATAAAATAATTGTTAATAATAGAAATAATAAGAAAATGAGTATTTTTTTAACATAATAATAATAATAATAATAATAATAATAATAATAATAATAATAATAATAATAATAATAATTAATATTATTATCACTATTATTATTTGTTAAACACTTCAATAGTATAATAAAGATAACAATTATATTATTGTTACTATTATTACTTTTATGATTTTTTATTTATTATTATTATTATTTTTTTATTTTTATTTTTTTTATTTTTTATTTTTTTATTATTATTATTATTATTATTATCATCATCATATGTTGTAATTGTTGTTTTTGATGTTACTTCTGTTTTTGATGTTTACTTTGTTATTTTGTAATTATAGTTGTTTATGTTGTTTCTATTGTTGATATTTATGTTGTTATTTTGTCTCATAAACGAAAAATAATTTAAAGAACAACAAACAATTCTGTATAATATAAATAGAGAAACATTATTTTAATCTAAATAACAAAACAAAAATTAATATTGGCAATAATGTACAGCTATCAATTTACAATAATCGTAAAATGATGCTAATGAAATTCACAAAAGTTTGAAGCTATAAAGGAAAAGAAAAAAAAAATTTCTTCACTTCTTTTATATCTCGTGCATCGTAAATGCTGCGTATATATATATATAAAGTCATGAATGCCAATATTGCTAAATGAAGATGTTTCACGTTAAGATCTCGAACAACGATTTTTTTCTCAACAGATGTGTATATATAAATATACTTGTGTTTGTGAATACATTTTACCTGTCAAATTCATTCGAGAGGAACACGAAACGCAAAATTTAAGATAATTATCTTTCAATTTAGAGGATAATTATCTTCATCCTTTCTCCATCAAAAATTAAAAAAAAAATTTTATTCAACGTGTATAATATATATATATATATATATATATATCTTTTGAGATTTAATAGCTTATTTCTTTCTTTGTAAATTTCAATTTTTATGATGATATAAATTATAAAGAAATACTTTATATATTATTATGAAGTCGTTCAATTAGGCGAAACATTAAATGAAAGGGTTTCAATATTATAATATATATGTAACTGATAATTAGTTATTGAATTTAAAAAAATATACTAAAATTGTTTTTGTTTGCAACTTTTCTATTTTTATAATAAATTTTGTTCTTTGTTCCCTGTTTTTTATTTAACTGCTTTTTTATTTTTTCTGTTTTTTTTAATGCTTATTATTTATTTTGGTTTTTAGTTTTTTTTGAGTTAGATTTTTTGTTTCTTTTGTTGCCTCTTATTATTAGTAGTTTTTTGTTTTGTTTTTGACTGCTTTTTCTATTTTTACTTTACTATTGTTTCTCTACTTTTTATCGTTGTGTTTATTATTTTTTTTGTTCTTTTTATTTATTTTTTTCTTGATTTATTTTTTAATATTTATTTTTGTTTTTTTGTTTTTATTTTTCCTTTTTTTGTTAGATTTTTTGTTTCTTTTTGTTTCCTCTTATTGTTAGTACAGTTTTCTTATATGTTTTATTATTTTTTATTTACTTTTTCTATTCTTGTTTCACTATTGTTTCTCTATTTTCATTTCTTTGTTTGTTATTGCTTTTTTTTTTAATTTTCTTTCTTGTTTTATTCGTTATTATTTATTTATTTTTTTTATTACTATTTTCGTTTTTAGCTAGATTTATTGTTTCTTCTTTGTTTTGTTTATTTTTTTTAAACATTGTTTCCCTTTGTTTTATGAAAAATTTTTCTTTGTACTTTTTGTTGTTGTTGTTGTTGCTATTGTTTACTTTTCTTATTTTATTTTTTTTACTATTTTCGTTTTTTTGTTTTTAGCTAGATTTATTGTTTCTTCTTTGTTTTGTTTATTTTTTTTAAACATTGTTTTCCTTTGTTTCATTAAAATTTTTCTTTGTACTTTGTTTTGCTGTTGTTGCAATTGTGTTTAGTCTTCTTAATTTTTTTTCAAGAAATATCCCAATTGTAAGAATTTTTTAAAAAAACATTTTTTATTTTTCACTGTAAAAATAAGTACCATATTTATTATTAGTAATAAGCAGCAATGTCGAGTTCAGGTGATAGAATGGAATACAGAGTCTCTCGGTTTGAAACAAGAAAATGATTTATGGGAATCCCATTATTTACGAAAAGTCATATTCCTAACGTCAAGTGTGTATACCTCATTCTCGCATAAATTCCATACTCTAATGCGTATACTGAAGAGAATAAATATTTCAATTTTTTTTTTTTTTTGATAATGAAATAAAATTTGTAGTATAGTTTTAAAAAAAACATTTTTTTTTAAATTAAAAATATCTTCTTTTTTTCTTCGTTTTCTTTTTCTTGTTCTTCTTCTTCTTATTTAAAAAAAAGTTTGTACGAAAAACAAGAGAATGATTTATAGGAATTCTATTATTAGACGAAAAGTGTTATTGCCTTTCGTCAAGTATATACCAACTCCTGATGTAAAGGTACAGTGCGTGTTTAGCAGGTTCAACCACGAAATAGCCTGACATTAAATTAAGAAAGAAAATAATAAATCAAATCGACCTTGCTAAAAAGCAATAATATGTTTAGTGCAACAAATTGCACTACTTGAAAATAAATTGCTTGCCAAAGATAATAGTCAAAAACGAGCTAAAAACATGTTCAAAACTCGTTTCAAGTGAAATTACAAATAATATTATTAATATTTATCATATTAATCATATTAACCAGATTTGAATCAGTTTAAACTTGTTTGAAACAGTTCTAACTTGTTTGAAACAGTTTTAACTCGTTTGAAACAGTTTTAACTTGTTTTAAAGCAAGTTTAAAACAGTTTTAATTTGTTTATGTCCGTAATTAACGTGTTTTGAAATAGTATTTAAAGCGAAACTGGCTTGAAACAGTTTAAAACTGGTTTAAAACTGTTTGAATCCGTATTTGGATTAGTTCGAAACTAGTTTGAAGCAGTTTGAAACTACTTTGAAATAGATTAAATAGATTTAACTATGTTTAATATTTAACTGGTTTGAAGTGGTTCGAAAGTAGTTTTAAACAAGTTGAAACTTGTTCGAAGCAGTGTTAGTGTAAAATAAGTAAAACAGTTTAAAACAGTATTTAACTGGTTTAAAGCAGTTAACTTGTTAAATAAGTAAAACAGTTTAAAACAGTATTTAACTAGTTTAAAACAGTTTTTAACTGGTTTAAACCAGTTAAACTTTGTTTAACTTTTGTTTAACTGGTTTAAAACAATGTTTAACTGGTTAAAAACAGTTTTTAACTGGTTAAAAACAGTTTTTAACTAGTTTAGAACAGTTAAACTTTGTTTAACTTTTGTTTAACTTTTGTTTAACTGATTTAAAACAGTATTTAACTGGTTTAAACCAGTTAAACTTTGTTTAACTTTTGTTAACTGGTTTAAAACAGTATTTAACTGGTTTAAAACAGTTTTTAACTGGTTTAAACTAGTTAAACTTTGTTTAACTTTTGTTTAACTGGTTTAAAACAGTTTTTATCTGGTTTAAATCAGTTAAACTTTGTTTAACTTTTGTTTAACTGGTTTAAAACAGTGTTTAACTGGTTTAGAACAGTTAAACTTTGTTTAACTTTTGTTTAACTTTTGTTTAACTGATTTAAAACAGTATTTAACTGGTTTAAACCAGTTAAACTTTGTTTAACTTTTGTTAACTGGTTTAAAACAGTATTTAACTGGTTTAAAACAGTTTTTAACCGGTTTAGAACAGTTAAACTTTGTTTAACTTTTGTTTAACTGGTTTAAAACAGTTTTTAACTGGTTTTTGAACAGTTTTTAACTACTTTGAAACATTTTAATGAAATTGTTTAGAATATAGTGAACTTGTTTGAAACTGCTTGAAACTTGTTTAAAATAATAATGAACTTGTTTGAAACAGCTTCAAAACTGGTTTGTACTAATTGTTTTTTTTATCACAGGATGAACTCTGAAAGAAAATTAAAATTTAAAAAAAACTTGGATTACAGCATAATACACAGTTAGTTCATTATTATTAAAGGGGAAAATAAAATAAATTACGCAAAAATTCACAATCTAAGACAATTATTATTCTCTCTTCTTCATGTATTTACACATTGGAATGTAGTAATAATAATAATAATGGGATTATTATAATTATAATAATTTTTGCTAATAATAATTATTATGCTTAGCATTATCATTCGCAATAAATTGTGGCCGAGCGAATAATTCTCGCTACTGTTAAATTGCGATATTCTCGTGCGCCTGCAGTTCTTGTCTGCGTATCAAAATCTGTTAAGATTCAAAATACATACACTTTGTAATTTTGTATATATATATATATATATATGTTTGCTTCAATGTGAATATTACGAGAGGCGCGTGCCAAGAAGCGCGAAATAAAATATTCTTTTCAAATGGGCGTCCATATATAAACATTATATTGTATATATTTATATGTACGTGTATACGAGTATGTTATAAACATATATATATATATGTTTATACTTTCACAAGCGCAAGGTATAACCTTCTTAAAATACATTTAAAAGCAAATAAAAAAAAATTCCTAACAATTGAGAAATTATATATGAGATATATGATAAATCAATTACGGCAACAAATTTACAATATTTATACAGAAAAAAAAGTGAAGTAAAGAATTTTTTTTTCTTCTTCTCATTTTATATTTAAATTATTGTAAGATAATATAATAATTGAGAAATGGAAATATTTTTTCATTAGATAAATATTAGTATTTAAGGAAAAAGAAACATGGAATTTTAATTCAAATTCAAACGAAATTGAAATTTCTTTCAACCTTGACACAGAGAAGAGAAAATTTATTTGATTCTTTTTTTTATTTATCTAATTAGTATTGATAAATTTATATTTTGATTTTGTAAAAAAAAAAATACGAAACAGTATCTAAACTTTGTAGCAATATTGATAACGTTGCCTCACTAAATTATTGCCTAACTTGCATGTATTTTTCACTATAAAAAAGAATATAGATGAAATTGTCATTATGCAAATAAATCGAATTTCTTAAATTAAATATTCAATTTTTTTTTTTTTTAACAAATTTTCTGTAATAAAAAAGAATTTGTTTGACTAATAATAATTTTTTAAACAGAGATAAAATGTTGAAAAAGAATTATTTTTATAATGAAAACAAATTTTTTTGAATTAAAAAAAAATTGTTACAAAATTACATTCAAGAAAATAGTTTTTAGAATTTTAAAAGGGCAGAGGTGGTGTGGTGTGGGGGTGTAAGTGATAAAAAATTGAACAAAAAACATGTAAATACGTGGGCGTTTATTTTATATGTATCTATATGCGCCAAGAAAATGTTAACGATGAAAATAAAGTCACGATCCGTTATAATAATCCCACTATGTAATCTAAAGACCTTTGACTATATATAGAAACAAAAAAAAGGAAGAAAAAAATAATAAAAAAAATAAATTATATATATATATATATATATATATATATATATATATATATATATATATATAAGAAGAAGTTATTTATGGCGTAAATGCATATCTAGTAAACTGTAATTGCTTTTGATTGGCTTTATTAATTACCACTAATTCCACATAATATAGAGTTGGTTAAGAAAGGTCTTACATGACGGCGTGTGATTTTCTCATAATATCCAATCTTGATATACATATGAATATACTTTTTATACTGTATTTTTCAAATCAAATTCAAAGACCACACAAAACATATCATTTTTCAATATTAATCACTATTAACACGTCTAAATCAATATATTATATATATATATATATATATATATATATTTACACCTAATGGCTTATTATGTTTCTTGCTTTGATTGTATATTATAATAACATTTTTTTTCTTCCGAAAATGAAAAATAAATATAGGTAATTATTTCAATTATTAAATTATTGATCGTTTAAAGGTCATGTCTGTCTTTTGACCTAATTGACCTAATTTTATAGATTTTTTTTTAATTTTTACTGGACTGATTTTTAAATTTTCTGAACTGTCGTAAAATGACCTTAAAAGACCTGAAATAATCTAAAATAATCTAAAATGACCTAAAATGACCTAAAATGACCAACAATGACCTAAAGTATTTGACCTGCGATAGTAAACCTAAGACACTCATTTTGAAACTATTTTTTATTAGACTGACTTGAAGTTTCCTCTAAAGACCTAAAATGACCTACAATGACCTAAAATGACCAACAATGACCTAAAGTATTTGACCTGCGATAATAGACCTAAGACACTCCTTTTGAAACTATTTTTTTACTAGACTGACTTGAAGTTTCCTCTAAAGACCTAAAATGACCTAAAATGACCTGAAATTTCCAAAAAACCAAAAAACACTTGACCTGCGCCAATAGACCGAAGACACTAATTTTGAAAATATTTTTTTTACTATAGACTGACTTGAAATGACCTAAAATGGCTTAAAGTGACCTAAACTCCTCGACCTACGATTATTGACCTAAGGCAATGTTATTTTGAAATTATTTTTAACTGCAAAGACTTGGCATTACCCAGAAGAGATTACCAAAAATGTCTCACCCAAAATGCATGACCTAAAGTGGACTATTTTTTTGGTCGAATTTGGTCAGAAATTGGTCGTTTTAACTTTAAAAAATTTTTGTACCTATTATTTTGACCGATAACTTAATTTAAAAAATTTTTAACATTTCTCCAGTTTTTCGTCTATATTGACTCATCGATTGAAAATTCAATTTTTTAAAACTTATTTGACCAACGTTTTCAACGTTACTTTAAACATTGACATAAATTTTAACGTTTTTCGATTTATTTCAAGTATAAAACTGAAAAATAATTTTTATTTATTGGTCTATATTAAAAATTTTCTAGGCAAAAAATTTGATCTAGTTTTTAACATTATTTTCTTCTACGTTAAAAATTGACCTAAACTTCAACGTTTATTTCTCCTACATCAAATATTGACAAAAAAATTTAAACATTTTTTGAATCCAGTTCATATTGATCTAAATTTAAAAGGTTTCTTTTTCTCAGTCAACATTGACCAGAACTTTAAAGTTCGATTTTACTGATTTAAAAGTTGACCTAAATGTCAAATTATTTTTCTTTTTTGCAAAAATATTGACCTAAATTAAAATTACGTAAAATTAAGGTTTTTTTGGTTCTTATAATTTAAATTTATTATTATTATTATTATTATTAAATAATAATTATTATTTAACAGATCATTATTAAATTAAAAGATAATTTAAAATCTTTTGAAATGTTCCTTCCAAAATAACTTGAAAATGTTGAAAGTTTGTTACGAATGTTTTTATTTTAATATATGGATTTAATAGAAAATGAGACAGTTTCAATATATTACACATTTTTATAATATATATATATATATATATATATATATATATATATATATATATATAAAAGAAAGTGATTTCTAAAATTTCATAAATATAATTGAATCTCAATGGAATTTAAGGAAAAAGTAGGTTACTACAATTCTATGGAGAGCGTTATGAATGACTTCTATTTGGTGTGAAAAAAAGTGGGAATAAAAATTAAAACCTGTTTTTTTGGTCACCCTTTTTTTAATTTATAATTTACAATTTTTCATTGAGAAATTATATTTTGGAAATTGAAGAAAAAATTTTTTCTCACGTTTTATTGAGATATATACATTTTATACATATCAAATATTTTGACACTAACCCACTTTTTACCTTTAAAAGTCATTAAAAAAAAGTTATAAATTTAATGTCAATATTTAACGTGAATTTGTGTTTTTAAAGATATATAAATATATAATAAAATAATATAAAAGGAAATTCTTTTAATTTAATATTTTAGTTTCTATTTAAATAGTGTCAGATTTTAGCAGAATTTTTAATTTTCTTTACATCAATGTTTTAAAAAAAAAAATTTAATAAACAAATCTATTTTTACTGATTTTCGAAACCGTTTTTATCGATTGTCGATAGAGCAGTAAATACTTTTTTTATCGACTGTTGGTGCAATGCAAAACTATTTTATCGACTGTTGAAGATAAAAAAACAAAAAAGAAACTTGTTTTTATCAACTTTTCAGGCGATAAATGAAAAAAATTATTTAATCGACTAAGAATGAAACAACCAAAACTGTTTTATCTACAGAGAAGAAAACAACCAAAACTTTTTCGACTGTCGACGGTGAACCAAATCTGTTTTATCGATTATCGGTAATAAAGTAAGAAAACCTACTTTATCGACTGTTGATAAAATAGTTCGATTTCTTTCTTTTTTAAGTCTCTTGAACTATTTATCAATTTATCTACTGAAGATGAAACAACCAAAACTGTTTTATCTACAGAGAAGAAAACAACCAAAACTGTTTTATCTACAGAGAAGAAAACAATTAAAAATGGTTTATCTACTGACAATGAAACAACCAAAACTTTTTCGACTGTCGACGGTGAACCAAATCTGTTTTATCGATTATCGGTAATAAAGTAAGAAAACCTACTTTATCGACTGTTGATAAAATAGTTCGATTTCTTTCTTTTTTTTAAGTCTCTTGAACTATTTATCAATTTATTCTACTCTATTTTTCAGGTGTTAGAAGGGGGTGGGAGGTAGAGTAGAATAAACAAAATCACGAAAACTAATATTGAAAAAAAAATTTTTTTTTTAATAAAAAAAACTGAAAACTACTGCTTGTGAACGCCTCTCGTTATATATGTACACCCTGTTGTTGAGTGGGGAACACCCACTCACGATCTTTGTTGGTCCATAAGGATTACTTAAAGGCACCTCGACCTCCCTTTGGCATTCCAACTTTGTATCCCACGATCCTCGCACGTAAGATCCTCGCAAGTCACGAGTCTCCCTCAAATATCAAAAGAGAGTTCTGATCCTGCGAAATATGATAATATATATATATAGATATATATATATTGGACTGTTGTTGAGTAGTTTAGATTTGACTCCTAGCCACTCAATTTCTTATCGACCTGATTATCTTTCTCACTCTCGCCGCTCTGTTCGTCAAAGCAATAAAATGTCAGAGTCCTCCACACACCTTTTATATCAAAACTCACTATCTTTTATATATAGACAGAAAATTATTTCCGCAAATTTCGCAATACACTGTTGAAATAGAATGTTTTGAAGAAAGTCAAGAAAGAATTTTTTTAATTTAAAAAAGGGTATTTTTTGACTAAAGTCATTGCAGAAATCTGTTATCGACAATTATCGACATTACGACGAACATTCGTCGTTAATGAATTTCTTAAATAGCGATTTTTTTTACTTTTCAGTCAAAAATGGTAGAGAAAAATATTGCAGAAATCTTTTACCGACGGTTACCGACAGTGGCCGATAATTACCGACATGTCGACAAACTTTCGTCGCCCTTAATAAATTTCCTGAATATAGTAATTTTGAGTGTTTTTTAAAATTCCGATTTATGTCTGATACAAATGATTACAGAAATCTTTTACCGACAGTTACCGACAGTGATGGACAATTACCGACATATCGTCGAACACTCGTCGCCCTTAATTTCGTGCCTAGTGATTTAAACTGTTCGTTATCGAAGTTTCGATTTGAGAGTGTTTGTAAAAAAATAATGACAACAATCTTTTACCGCCACTTACCGACAATTACCGACATGTCGACAAACTTTCGCGAATCCTTAATGAATTTTTCCCACAGTAATTCCAAGTATTTTTTTTAAATTTTGATTCGAAAATAGTTGATAAAAATAATTACAGAATTCTTTTACCGACATTTACCGACATTAAAAAAAATTTCTTCACATTAAGAAAATTATCTACCACAGACACGTAGTATTTTATCCACCGATTTCAATCATTACAACAAATCACCTGTTTGTACAAAAAAAACAAGAATAAACTTCAAAGAAAAAAATTTTTTTACATTAATTTAACAAAAAAAATATTTAAAAATGCTCTAAATAAATATATTTATTAAGGTAATATAAATAAATTGCCCTGAATTGGTTAAAGTTACGGCAAAACTTAAAAAAAACTGTTTAAAAATTTTTTTTTTTTAATTGTTTATTTAAAATTGTAGGTACATTAGTTTATGTTTTTGAATAAATAATGTAAACCTATAATTTTGTGAAAGTAGACATAAACGACTATAATACCATTTGACTTCTGGATATAAGCGAGCATTATTTTTTTTCTCAAATCAAAAAACCGGTATTAAAAACAAATCTGACGCAATATCTTGACAATTAAAACAAATCGTTATTATACTTCACCGAATGCCGCAAATACAAAATCCATATCAATTATACAATATAATAAATAAATACGTGTTTCATATACTCAAGAATAACATTATTTTCTGAAATATATATATATATACATTGCCTTAAGTCAAAAAAAATTTTTCGCCATGTTACAAGGAATAATCATGTATATTGATGCTAAATACAGTACAGATGCCGATATTGATAACGAACTACTTCGACTCTGCCCCTGCATTGAATATTACGAAAATTTATTGTCGATTACGTATTACACTAATACTCGAATCGAAATCACGTGGCAGAGACAAAGAATTTTTTTTTCTTTTTTTTTGAAAAGTAAAATTTGCATTTACTGTAATTTTTTTTTTATGTAACAACAAGCCACGAGACGAAAGGTATGAAAACAAAATGTATCGATGAATATCGACGTGGTTGGCGTGATTGATATTTACCCATAATATTATATCTATGTTGATGTCTATAAGCATTTTTATCGAAAAGTAATATTTAAAAACTACTTACAACCATGTAAAAATATTAAATCAATAATCTATCTAAAAATAACGAAATTAATCGATTTATCGAAAAATAGTGAGAGTTTTTCGAGATTTCGTATAGTTTAGATATTAATCGACAGATCGATATTTCGAAGAGTGAAAATATTAATCGATATACCGATTAATAACAATAATTATCGATATGTCGAATAATAGCAATATAAATCGATATGTCGAATGATAGCAAAATTAATCGCTATATCGAATGGTAACAAAATTAATGGATATATCGAATAATATTGAATTTAATCAAATTTGTCAAAATAGTAGTCAAATTAATCGACTTATCGAAAAATATCGAGAAAATCGACATAAAACCAAGTATCGATTTTACTCGAGATATCGAATAGAAACGATATCAATCGTCATAGCGTAAAGAAACGATATTAATTGATACATCAAATAATATCGAAATTAATCAATTTATCCCAAAAAATTGTTGAAATTAATCGACATTTTAAATTGTAACAAATCGATATATCGAATTGTGACAAAATTAATCGATTCATCAAAAAATTTAGAAATTATTCGATATTCAACCTAGTTCGATATTTATCGACATTTTGAATATTAACGATATTAATCGATATATCGAGTGGTAACAAAATTAATCAATATCGAATAATAGCGAAATTAAACGTCATTCAACCTACATTCGATATTAATCGATGTATCGAATAGTAACAATATTAATCGACGTATATTAATTGACATATTGAATAATATCAAAAGTAATCGATTTCTCTGAAAAATATTGAAATTAATTGACATTGTGAAAAATAAAGATATTAATCGATGTATCAAATTGCAACGAAAATAAATGGATTTATCGAAAAATATCGAAATTAATGACATTTCACCTTGACTCGATATTAAATGATATATCGAAGGTAAACCTATATCGAATAGTAACGATATTAATCGATATATCGAATAGTGACGATATTTATCGATATATCGAATAGTAACAATATTAATCGATATATCGAATTGAAACGATATGCTGAATATCGATATATTGAATAGTGAGAACATTATTCGATTATTCGATATTTCGAATAATATCGAAATTAATCATTATATCGAATAATATCGAAATTAATAGATTTATCGAATAATATTATATTACATTGAATCTTTTTATTGAAAAAAGTGTTATTTATCAATATATCGCATGAAAACGATAAATATTCGATTTATATGAAAACGATTTTAATTAATATTTAAATGAATAACGATTTTGATCGATTTATGGTAAACTATCAATGTTAATCGATTGTTCTTATGTTAACGATGTTTGTTGGTAAATAATGCCATTAATCAATTTTAATTAAAATTAAAACGATTTTAATCGATTTATCGATAAATAACGATATTTAATCAATTTATAGTGAAATATCGATGACAATCGATTTTATTACTAAATGTCGATATTAATCGATTTTATTACTAAATGTCGATATTAATCGATTATATTACTAAATATCGATATTTTTCGATTTTATTACTAAATGTCGATATTCATCAATTATATTATAAAATAATAATGATGGCAATCGATCTGTTAAAATATCTATGTTAGTTGATATGTTAAACAATAATTTAAAAATTATTTCCATATTTTTGAGATTTCTTTTTTTGTTATTAATTTTTATAACATTCTTTTGTTATTTTCTACACAATTTAAAGAAAAATATTTACATTTTTTTTTGTGGCATTAAATTTTGTGTTTTGGATTTTCGATAAAACCGAATAAAATATATTTAAATATTTATCGTATAAATTGTATAAATATTGATTTAAAAATTCAAAAGATACTTGAATTTTTTTTTTGTTATGTTTTTTTTTTAATTTTTGCTCGAGGAATAAGGAACCTGACAAAAGTTACCTGCGGGGCATTTCAAGAAAAGAAAAAAAAAAGAACTATAAAGTGAGTTATGGAGAATAATCATGGATATTGATGCGGATGCTGATATAGAGTGATGCTGGACCACTTTGTTGGTCCGGACTCAATATTACGCAAAAAGCCGACGATTACGTGTCTCCTCGTGAGATATAAAGGAGTAAACTCGTGCCTGGCTAAAATCGATCGGACAAATATAAATTTTTTTTTCTCTTTTTCTTAATTTGCCTGATCCTTTTCTTATCTTTTTGTTGATTTTTTTTTTTTTTTTTGCCTTTTTGCCTTTTTTAATCTCTTAACTTCTAAATTGATCCTTTTTTTTCTCTCTGCTAATGTCTTACAATCCAAATCGCACGATTAGCAAATCTTATATATATATGATAGTTCGTGTGTTAATATAATACAAAAGCCGGAGGATAATTTCTTTTCTCTCTCTCTCTCTTTCTCTTTTTTTTGTTCATAATTAATTTTTCAATAGACCTCGGCATAATATTGCGCAAAAAAAAAAATAGTCGCTCTTATATTCGTATTATTATTATTATTATTATTGGATTCGATTCAATTCAATTCGACAACTATGGCACACGAGTATTTTATGTAAAAGTTTACATCACGACAAGAACGCGGACACATTTATATAGGAGGAAAAAGGCAAAACTTACAGCACCGATTAAAGTTGATCTGGTACTTGCCAATTATAGCAGAGAATCGATCTCCTTTTTTTATTTGTTTAAGAAAAAAAGGGGAAGGGGGGAATTCTCGTTTGTCATTAATTAGGTCACACGGGGGACGTTATAATTATTTTCCTGTGAAAAAAAAATTTCATTTTGTTTTAAATTTTTAATTAGAAAAAAAAATTTTCTTTTCTTTTAACAAAAAATTTTCATTTTTTGTTCGCCAATGACCTATATAGTTTAAGTAAATAAAGGTCTATGAACATTGACCTACACTTTATGTGAGTTTAGACCTAATTTTAAGGTTATCTTTGACCTATGATCTTAAATTTTACTAAATATTGACCTAATTTTGAGGTTATGTTTGTTTCTGACCTTTAATTATTGACCTAATTGACCTAAACTTTGACTAAATATTGACCTAATTTTGAAGTTACTCTGACCAAAAACCATTGGTTTATTTAACCATTTATTATTTTATAAATAATAAAATTCTTTTAGGAATTCAATTATTTTCATGAATAATAAAACTCATCGCAGAATATCAATTATTTTTAATGCAATTCTAATCAAATCCCTCGAACAATGTAATTATTCTTAAAAATCTTATTAAAATTCGTCCAAAGAATTTAATGATTTAAAAAATTTGTTGATAACATTTTTTATGAGAATTTAATTTCAAGAAACATGAGATTAATAAATTATTTATTTTTCTATTTAAATAATTGAATTCTCGTACAATTCACTAAAAAAAATGGTTTTAAAATTGAATTTCAGTTAAAATTTTAGATTATTCTTGAGTATCATAAGCATTGTAACGAGGATTTTTAGAAATAATAAAAATTTTGAAAATGGTTTCAAACTAAAATCATTGAAATTCTTAATTTTTCATATTTTTGACAAAAATTTCTGTAGAATTAATTCTTTTTAAAAGTTTAATATAGGATTTTTATTAGAATTATTTCAAGTTTTTATTTTTCAATATATATTTAATTTACAGAATTTACGAATAATTGAAATTTTGTAAAATTGCATTGTAAAGGAATTAATTTGAAAATTCTCATAAAACTCATAGCAGCGTTTCAATTATTTTTCATACAATTATAATTGAATTTCTTGAAAAAAAGTAATTATTGTTCATGCAATGTTTTAATAGAATTCGTCAAAAGAATTGAATTTTTAAAAAATTCGTTACTAAAATTCTTTATGAGAATTGAATTTTGAGAAACATTCAATTATTCAATAAATTATTTACTTTTGCATTTAAATAATTAAATTGTTGTAGAATTTTTTAATAAAAATAGATTTTCATTACATAAAAATGAATTTCAGTTAAAATTTTCGATTACAATTGAATATTAAAAGAAATATAGAGTGAATTTTTTGGAAATAATTGAATTTTCGAAATTAATATTTTTGAAAAAGTTGAATTATTGAATTTTTTGAATATTATTTTAAAGTTTTTATTTTCTAATATGCATTTAATTAAAGAATTTACGAATAATTGAATGTTTGTGAAATTGATTAACTAATTATTATTAGAAATAATAGATATAAAGTAAAATTGTAGTTAAAAATTTTTGAAAATAATAATTGAATTGTAATAATGAAAATAATTTTGAAGAAGTATTTCTTATAATATAAAATAATATAATTACTTTATCATCTTTAATTATTATAAAATATGAAGAAATCGATCGATATCTTCATGTTTTGTAGTTATAAAAAAGTTGAATAAACTAAAATTTGATTAATTGTAAAAAAATAACACAAAAATGGATTATTTGAATCTTTTTTGGTGTCAATTTAATCGGCAACATACTTTTTAATGTCTCACGATTTACTGTGTAATGTTACACAGAACCTGGGACCATTGACCTAAATTTTAAGAAAACATAGTCTTAATTTTGAGGTTATGTTTCATTTTTTTTTTAAATATGTATGTATAGCCATAAACTATAAGTATAGTTTGAAGAAAATATCCATACTGAATTGCGCTACTGTTATAACAAGAGGTGTGAGAATAGAAAAGTAAATAAAAGAACACACAAATTGCCGCGCGAGTTAGCCTTCAGTTTAGAAAATGTCACGTGTAATTGGAGGAGTGATTTAAATACTGGTTTTCCGATTTAATATACGTGTGCAATGGTTATTCTCTGTCTCTCTCTCTCTCTGTCAATATGTTTTCCTTGTGTAAAAAATAAATAAATAAACGCTCGCGCGGTGGCGTTACAATATGCGGGCGCCTTATGATACTTATGCGAGTGTGTGGTGCATTATTCTTTTGCACTTATAAAATGGCGTAATTGCGTATGTTTTACCTGACAATCCGGACCAAAGAGTCCTTCTCAGCGCCACCTACACTCATTATGGTCAGTTTGTATTTATAGTGTTTTTACTGTGGCAGAATTATTGTAAAGGTTAGACAGGGTGATTGGCACACCATCTGGCCTTCACTTCACTTACATTCCCATCGTTTATACTATTATATATCGCACAATATGGATTACAACAGATTTCTCCTCAATTTATATATTTTTTTTTTCAAAACAATCTACATTCAAAATCTCACTTTTTTCGAAATCACACCCTTTTCTCGAAGCGACTCTCTTTCTTCAAAATCTCTTATTCTTTAAAATCGTTCTTTTCATCGAAAAATATTTTTTTCTTTTCTTTTATAACCATAGGGACCGTCACGGAATGAGAACAAAATTAAAAAATACTTTTGTTTTCATTCGCATATAGATTTTAGAATCAAAATTAGTCTCTTATTATCAGTTTTGATTCGGAAAACCGAATCAAAAATCAATGTTGTTTATGTTCTGATTCCAAAATTCAACTGTGTTTCGTTTTGGTTCCAATATCAAAATCAAAATTCAACTGTGTTTCGTTTTGGTTCCAATATCAAAATCAAAATTCAACTGCACTGTAAAAAGAGGCATCTTATTTTAAGATACTTTGGTAGTCACTTTTAAGTTTGTTTCCAAAAAGTTATCCAAAGCATCTTAAAATGCATTAGTTTCTAAGATAGAAGATGTGAAAAATAAGATGTTTTAATCGTTTTAACAGTGATTATAATGTATTTTAAGATGCTTGTTTTTGCAGTGTTTTTACAGTGTGTGTTTCGTTTTGGTTCGAATATTAAAATCAAAATTCCACTCTATTTGGATTTGGTTCTAAATATCAAAATCAAAATTCTTTTTGGTTTTAATTTTTCAAACTACATAGTAAACATTAAATTTTCCTGTAAATCGCTATATATGAATGTATATAGTGTAAAAATATAAAGTTTATTGAGCATGTAAACTTGCTATAAGATAAAAGATGATAGTAATGAATAAGTAACAGAGAGGAAAAAGGGGTGGTCTTAAATTAACAGCAATGTAATTTGTATACGTTGATGAAAATGAAAAATTATTGAAATATCTTTTGCGTAAAGTCAACCATATAATGTCCTCTCAAAGCCAAGAGAGAAAAAGAAAGAGAGAGAGCGAGACAGAGTCAACAAGAAAATTTATAAATAAAGAAAAATTTATTCTCTCCCGGATTTGTGTATAAATAATCGTTTGCCGTCGACAATTACTATTAATTATTATTTTTTTCCCCCTTTTTTTCATTTTCGTATGTAACATAAATAAAAGTGACCGTCGCGAGTCAACGAGTGCTTTTAGTTGCATCCGATTAATTAACAATTTGTTTAATTTTGCGAGAGAAGAAAAAAAAATAAAAAGAAAAAAAAAGAAAGAGAAAGAGAGAATCCGCTTTAAATGTCGAGAAAAATTACAGGGTATGTTGAGAAGGTGAGGGTGAAGGTAAACTTCAAAGCTAAAGGTAAAACATGTACCAGTTCGTTTTGAGGAATTTACAGGGGTCTTATAAATTATACAAGCTTTTCAAAACACTCACGAATTTAGGATGCCAGCCAATCCCAATATTCCATTTTAGAGTCAAATAATTGAAAATTTAACAAACTTTAAACTTCAAACAACTATTCTGACAGATTTTCAATTTTTGCAACATTTTTTATAACTATTTACGATAATATTTATTAATTAGGTTCTATATGTCCTTTGGGTTCATGTAGGAACTCAATCAAAATCTCAATAATATAATGTTTCAAACAATTTTTTTTGTCATTTCAAGAAAATGCTAGGAACCCAGGGAACCTATAGTCTACATGTTCTTTAGGTTCCAATGGGAACACAATAAAAATCTCAACAATATAAGGGATTAAACCATTTTTCTTAGCATTTTATGGTACACATTAGGAACCCAGGAATTCTAAATTATATATTTTCTTTGGGTTCCCATAGAAACTCAATCAAATTCTCAATAATATAATGTATTAGACAATTTTTATTATAATTTCAAGTACATATTGGAAAGCCAGGAAAGCTAAATTATATATTTTCTTTGGGTTCCCATAGAAACTCAATCAAATTCTCAATAATATAATGTATTAGACAATTTTTATTATAATTTCAAGTACATATTGGAAAGCCAGGAAACCTAAATTATATATTTTCTTTGGGTTCCCATAGAAACTCAATCAAAATCTCAATAATATGTTTCAAACAATTTTTCGTCATTTCAAGAAAATGTTAGGAACCCAGGGAACCTATAGTCTACATGTTCTTTGGGTTCCAATAGGAACTCAATCAAAATCTCAACAATATAAGGGATTAAACAATTTTTCTTGTCATTTTATGTACATATTAGGAACCCAGGAAATCTAAATTCTATATGTTCTTTGGGATCCTACAGGAACTCAAAAAAAAATCTCAATAATATAATGCATTAGACAATTTTTATTGTAATTTTGTGTACATATTGGGAACCCATGAAAACCTAAATTCTATATGTTCTTTGGGTTCCTACAGGAACTCAATAAAAATCTTGAAAATATAGTGTATCAAACCATTTTTCTATATGTTTCTTTGTGAGTGTCTTTATATATGTGTTTGTGACATGTCAATTACAGCAGATTATATCTTTCATTCTATACATAGAGTGTCCATTCATTAAAGATATATTCCATAAGTGGAAAAAGTAACTTATATTACGTGTATTTACGTTGTCGTCTAAAGTGGACGACCTGCATGTCACTTATTTTATTTCCACATTAGGAGAAACATTACTTCAAAAACCGGAAGAAATCAAAATAGAAGTGGTTCAAATTTTTTATTTTCTAAAATCAACGTTTTTTTCTTTGTTTTTATATATTTCATTACTTTTACTTAAAAATTAAAAAAGTTTTATTCATTCATTAACATTGTATAAGCTATACATTCTTTATGTTCTTTGGGTCCCTATACATAATACTCAATCAAAGTCCCCAAAAATATAATGTATCAAACAATTTTTCTTGTCATTTTCATGCACATGTTTAGGAACCCAGGGAACTTACCGTCTATACATGTTCTTTTGGGTTCCAATTTTCAGTTTTTAAATATTAGTATTAACATTTCTTAATAGGAACCCATAAGAGTTGCTAATCGAATAGGTTCCTATTTCAATTATATGCCTGAAATATAAGAAACTGTATAAGCTCCTTTATAAATTATATGGGTTCCTATTAAGAAATTTCGAAAATAAAATCCTAACACATGTATAGGTTCTCATTTAAAACTATAATAAATCAATATTGAATGCTTTATGTGTTCTTATTGTATAGGTTCCACTTTGAGTTTATATTATATTTTCAAATAGGAACAAATTAAATTCAATATGGGTTCCTAAAGAAACCTGAAATTCAATTTAGGTGTCTAGATAGAACTCTACAAAAGAATTCACATAATCTCAAACGAGAAATGGGTTGCTATATAAATTCAATATGGGTGCCTATTGGTTACTACAGAATCATATGGAACAACATGGGTTTCTATATATTCTTGGTTTTCTATAGGGTCCAATAGATTCTATCTGAATTCTCATAGAATTCTACATGAATTTCTATAAGAACCCATATGAATACATGGGAATATTCTAAATTTTTTTCCTATTCAGTAGAATTTTGAAATCGTATACAGAGGGAAAATTTAGAGAAAAGTTATAGATGCCATATGGGTTCTTATTGAATACATATTGGTTCCTGTAGAGTCCTAGAATTTCAATAGATTCCATATTTAATTCTATAGGAACCCGTAAGAATGTATGTTGGCATTTAAAAAAAAATGTTCGTCTTTAGTAGAATTTTTTAATTGTATAAAAAGTAAAATTTTTTAGCAAAATTTACAGATTAAATATAGGTTTCTATGGAATTCTATAGAATTAATATGGGTTCCTATAAGATTCTATAGAATTAATATGGGTTTCTATAAGGTTCTATAGATTCCAAATGGGGGTTTGTAGAATTCTATAGATGTAACGTGGGTTTTCATAGAGTTCAATAGATTCCGGATGGGTACCTGTAGGGACTCATAGGGAATATGAGTACTTATAGAACTTAGACGGAATATGGGTAACTATAGGAATCTATAGGAATTATATGCACCTATAGAACCCATACGGAATATGGAATCTAAATGGAATATGGGTACCTATAGAACCCAGACTGAATATGGGTACCTATAGGAATTTATAAAGAATATGGGTACTATAGGAACCCATGTGAAGTATGGGTATTCGTAGGGACCCATACGGAATATAGGTATCTATAGGAACACATACGGAATATGGGTACCTATTGGAACCCATACCGAATATGGGTACCTATTGGAACCCATACGGAATATGGGTACCTATAGGAACCCATACCGAATATGGGTACCTATAGGAACCCATACGGACTATGTTTGAATTTTCTCCATTTTTTTCATTTTTAGTGGAATTTTGAAAGCTTCTATGAAGGAAACCTTTTAAAAAAGGAAAGCTTGTCTAAAAAATAAGGTGACATTGGAAAAAAAGTTATTTTTTTATTTCTCGCTCACAATATATATGAAGGTATGTAGACTCTTTTTTAAAAAAAATGAGAGTGAGAGGGTAAGGTAAGCATTTATATACTTCTATATATGTGAGACTCTCTTTTTTTCTGCAAGGAGACATAAAGAGTTTTTCACTTTTGTATAGTCGTGAAATGTATGTATGTAAAATATGGGTGTGGCAAGTGTGTATATACATAGGAGCCCAAGAAAGTATTTCGTCACTCTTATAATACGTGTTTTCGGGTCGAATTATTGCAGCATGAAGTTCACCTTGGAATTGAAAGTAAGGTCGGAATTTTTCTGCAAGACCAAATTGCAAATGTTGGAGGCGTGTGAACCAGCCCAATTACTTTCTTGGACAAGAAAACTTGCATCCCTTTCATACATATATATATAGGATACAGAATTGTACAATATAATAATAATACGTAACCTTGCCCCATAGTCACAAGATATATAAAAATCATTTTTTTCAAATAAAACTTGAGTCATTCAATCGGTACCGGATTTAATGGGAGATAATAAAAAAAATTTTTATACAATTTACTATTTTACAATTGTTGTTTACAATTAGGTGCGCTGCCTACGCCTTGGATCTCTCTCTCTCTCTCTCTCTCTTTCTATAAAATAAACATTTTCTTTATTGAAAGAAAAATATATTCAGATCGATTACAATTTCTTTTAAAAAAAAAAAAAAAAAAAAAAAAAAAAAAATTGAGAGACGGAAAATGCAAGGAAAGAGAGAGAGAGAGAAATATATATTCGCTTAAGATTACAAATTGTACAATTAGAAATAGGGACGAACAACGACGATGACGTTGTAAAATGAAGGAAATTTAGCGCTTGACTGACTATATCTATATATTCACTTATTTCTCTATAGCATGGGAAACTGAAAGGGATTTTATCGAATCATTTGGGAAAATCATTTTGAAATGAGGTTATTTATGTTTCTTGATTATATATATATAAATTTACAATATATATATATATTAAATGATATCACTTGCCGTCACTCCTTCATTTGAAATTTATGACAGTTATGTGACTGCCAATTTTTTTTTTTTTTTTTTTTTTCATTATTATTTATTACGTGCAGTATAAACTCGCACATTGTTTCATTGCAACAAAGAAAAGAAAATTTCAAACTTGTTTGTGCAAGGCACTCCAATAATAATTATATATGACCCTTTAATTGGCCGTATAATTAACTTTTTTATTTTCTTTCGCTTTTACTTTATCGCAAATAATGCAATTAATATTCTGTGAAATTATTTTTCAGCTGGAAATTTTTTATCTGGAATTTAAGTATAAAAAAAACAACATTTTTGAGTCAAAAGAAAAATTTGAGTAAAAAACAAAATTTTAGAGAAAACATAAAATTAGTCAGCAAATATTGAGGAAACATTAGGTTAAGTTTGAAAAAATTTTTAGTAATAACAAATTGGAGACAAAAAATAAAATCGGTCATAAAAAATATTGAGAAAACATTAAGTTAAGTCTGAAAAAAAATTTTTGTAATAACAAATTGGAGACAAAAAATAAAATCAGTGAGAAAATATTGAGAAAACATTAGGTTAAGTCTGAAAAAAAGTGTTTAGTACAAAAACTTGAGTCAAACAAGTAAAATCAGTCAGAAAATATTGAGAAAATATTAACTTCAGTCAAAAAGAAAGTTTAGTAAAGAAAAAATTGAGTCAAACAATAAAATCAGTCAGAAAATATTGAGAAAATATTAACTTCAGTCAAAAAGAAAGTTTAGTAAAGAAAAAATTGAGTCAAACAATAAAATCAGTCAGAAAATATTGTGAAAATATTGAATAAATATTAACTTGAGTAAAAAAAAACATTTAGTAAAGAAAATTTTGAGTTGAAAAATTAAATCAGTCCGAAAATATTGAGAAAATATTAAGTTAAGTCAGAAAAAAAGTTTAGTAAAAAAATTTGAGTCAAACCATAAAATTTGTCAGAAAATATTCATAAAAGATTAACTTGAGTCAAAAAGAAATTTTAGTAAAGAAAAAATTGAGTCAAACAATAAAATCAGTCAGAAAATATTGAAAAAATATTAAATTTATTTAAAATAAAATTTAGTAAAGAAAATTTTGAGTTAAAAAGTAAAATCAGCTGGAAAATATTCAGAAATTATTAACTTGAGTCAAAAAGAAATTTTAGTAAAGAAAAAATTGAGTCAAACAACAAACAAAAATATTATTAAATTTTTTTTTCATTCGAAAATTCATTTGTTTTTGTTTCCTATACAAGTAATTTCAGATTTAATTTATCATAATTGTATTTTATCAATTAATTTTTAAATTTTACAGATTAATATACCGCTTTCACTCTAAATTTATAAATATCTATATATAGGTACACGTAGAATTATGTTATCGTTAAAATAAACCTCTAAAAAAAAACATGAAATTTACCGGTAAAAGTGACGAGTTTATTTCTCGATTTTCTATTTTCCTTTTTGTATTTTTATTTTTCTAAAAATCATATTAAAATGAAAATTGTTATAAAATATAAAATACGGTACTTATATTTATTTGAGGCGTGAGCTTTACTTCCTTACTTTCCTGCTTGTATATATATATATATATATATTTATAGGAAGTAAAACTGGACGTGCACGCAAACTTGAAAGTCTCTTCGTTTCTGTTCCTTTTTTTCCAATTTCATTTTTTAATTCTAAATTTTTCAAATAAATTAATTACTCTTCACACCGAGTAGATGAACATTGAATGATAATATTTATCCTTTTTTAACGGATTTTCAAATTATTTCCTATAAATATAATAATAATGTTAACAGTAATAATAATAATAATAAAATAATAATACCAAAAAAAAATAAAAATCAAAAAAAAAAAATATAAAATAAAATAAAATAAATTAAAAATAAAATAATAATACAATTTTGCAGGAATTACACAAAAAATGTAACAATTCATAAAAATATATTTTTAATTCATCGACAAACAACGATTATTAAAAATAAGTCTTTTAAAATTTTTTTTGCAAAAATTCAATTATTTTCATATAATTTAAATACAATTTTGTATTAAAATTTATTTTTTTTAGATTTAAATAAGATTCTTGCCCAGAATTCAATTATTTTGAATACTTATTTTAATAAAATTCTTTCTAAAATTCAATTTTATTTTTCATAAATAACAACAATTCATCACAAGATTTCAATTATTTTCAAAAAATTTATTGTATTTAATTATTTATAAAAAAAAATAATAAATTTCTTTCTGTAAATTCAATTAGTTTCAAAAAATTGTGAAAAAATCATTCTCAAGGGCATTTGAACCACTATGACGTCACAATGTGTAAAAAGCATGAGTTTTAAAATTGTGACGTCATAATGGTTCAAATGCCCTTAAGAATTTAATTATTATTTTCATAAATATGAAAACTTATCGAAGAATTTCAATTTTTTTTTTTCAAAAAATATTACAAGTTTTCACAGGAATAATTTAACTATATTCACAAAAAGTCTTTGTTTTTTTCTTTATAATGAATTTTCAAATTCGAAATTTTTAAATAAATTAATTACTTTACACCGAGTGCAAGAAAATTGAATAATAATAATAATAATATTTATCTTTTTTTCGGATTTTTTAATTATTTGCAATAAATATAATAATAATAATAATAATATTAATACCTAATTCAATATTTTTTGGAAGCCATAAAATTATTTAAATAAAAGATGTTTTGATTTAATTAATACCTAATAATACACTGAAAAAAAAATTATTTGATTCAAATAACCGATTATTTGGTTATTATCAAATAAATATTTACTTGAATCAAATAATTTTTATTTGAATTAATTAAATAATATTTGATTTAAATACTGAAATATTTAATTCAAATACAAATTATTTGATTCAAGTAAATATTTATTTGATAATAACCAAATAATCGGTTATTTGAATCAAATAAATTTTTTTTTCAGTGTAATAATAATAATAATAATAATAATAATAATAATAATAATAATAATAATATTAATAATAATAATAATAATAATAATATTAATAATAATAATAATAATAATAATAATAATAATAATAATAATAATAATAATAATAATAATAATCTATCTTTGTTTTCTGAAACTATTTCAAATACTTTTTAAATATTTTAATTCAATTTTTAAAATAATTTGAAAAAAAAAGGAAAAAGAAATAATAATCGAGTATTAACTGTAATAATTTGCAGTTATCTGCCTTAATTCTAATAGTTAGTGAAATATGTTTCATTATATCACAAAAAAAAGTAATTAAATTAAAATTAATTTCAAGAAATGAAACGAAATATTTTTTTCCTCACATTCGACCTTCTGAAATGAAATTCTTTTTTTCTCTCTCCTCTCTGCATTTAAAGCCTATAACGTTTCACGTGTATACGTGCGTGAACGCACCCAATGAAATATATATCCCATTTTTTATTCTTTTTTTTCTCATTATATCTACATGTGTGTATATTTATATATATATACCGTACGGAAATTTTCTCTTATAAATGTGGCCTGGTCTCTGTCTCTTTTTCTCTCTCTTAAGATTCATTTCACTTTTGCGCGCGCGAAATGAAATACATTGGCTTTTGCACACCGCCAAAGTGAGAGTGAAATCCAAGTAGAGTGTACGCCAATAGCCAGACAACTGACTTTTATTTATTGACAGAAATTATATTGCTACTAATTTCTATTTAAAAAGCAAAAAAAAAGAAAGAAAGAAAGAAAGAAAAAAAATATTACATTTACAAACATTAATACAACACGCCTACTTTGTGTCTTGGGTTATATAAAATTTATAACAACACACGTTTATGTATACATGCATAGATATATGTGTATAATTTAAAAATTTATGATTAACGGAAATAGTTTTTCAGGAAATAGTCACATATTAAAAGAAATGTAATCTGTTATCCTATATCTTTTGGTTAAGTCATACGGCGAACCTCGACAATTTATTGTAGAGTACATTTTATGCGGAACTGTTGATAATCTTATTGTTCGGTAACTTTAGGCTTCGCAGTTATCTATTAAAATCGACTATTTTTTTTTAAAAAACATTTTTTAAAGTTATTCTATTTTTGGGTAGTTTTTTTTAAATTTTAGTCACTAAAAGTTAATATTTTTTTTGAGAGAGAGAGAGTTTCCACTACTTTGAATTCATTAATACTAGAAATATTAAAAGAAAAAAAATATTCTCGAAAATTGTAATCAAATTCTTGAAAACACTACAATTATTTTCAAAACATATTCGAGATTCAAATATTTTCAAAAAATATTCGAAAAATTCAATTATTTTCAATATCTAGTAATTTTATTCTGAAAATTTTGCATAAAAATTCAATTGTTTATAAAACAAAATTCATTCAAAATTCGATTATATCTAAAAATAAAAAAATTACCACAGGAAATTCAATTATTTTTAAAAATAATAAAGTTTTCACTAAAAAATTGATTATTTTAAAAAAATAATAAAATTTCTTCTAAAAATTTAATTATTTTGAAAAATAATAAAATTTAATTAGAAAAATCATAAAATTTCAACAGAAATTTGAATTATTTAAAAAAAAAATCTTCCTAGGAAATTCAATTATTTTTAAAAAATATTCGAGATTCAATTATTTTCAAAAAATATTCGAAAAATTCAATTATTTTCAATACCTAGTAATTTTATTCTGAAAATTTTGCATAAAAATTCAATTGTTTATAAAACAAAATTCATTCAAAATTCAATTATATCTAAAAATAAAAAAATTACCACAGGAAATTCAATTATTTTGAAAAATAATAAAATTTTCACTAAAAATTTGATTATTTTGAAAAATAATAAAATTTCTACTAAAAATTTGATTATTTTTCAAAATAATAAAATTTAATTAGAAAAATCATAAAATTTCAACAGAAATTTAAATTATTTAAAAAAAAATCTTCCTAGGAAATTCAATTATTTTAAAAAATATTCAAGATTCAATTATTTTCAAAAAATATTCGAAAAATTCAATTATTTTCGATATCTAGTAATTTTATTCTGAAAATTTTGCATAAAAATTCAATTGTTTATAAAACAAAATTCATTCAAAATTCAATTATATCTAAAAATAAAAAAATTACCACAGGAAATTCAATTATTTTTCAAAATAATATAATTTCCACTAAAAAATTGATTATTTTTCAAAATAATAAAATTTCTACTAAAAATTTGATTATTTTTCAAAATAATAAAATTTAATTAGAAAAATCATAAAATTTCAACAGAAATTTGAATTATTTAAAAAAAAAAAATCTTCCTAGGAAATTCAATTATTTTTAAAAATATTTATTTATTTATTCATTAGTAAAAATATTTTACCTATTGCGAAGGAGTTGTATAAAAATTTCGTTAAACAATTGATTTCATGGGGAAATTGTATTATTTAAAAAAAAAATTCCTAGGAAATTCAATTATTTTTAAAAATAATACAATTTTCCCCAGAAAATCAATTGTTTAACGAAATTTTTATACAACTCTTCGCAATAGGAAAAATAATTTCACTAATAATAACAATTTTTCATTGAAATTCAAATTTAAAAGAAAAATGTTTGGTAAAATTCTAAACAAGAATTCAATTATTTTCATATTTCATATTTTTTGTAATATTAAAACGTATCGAATAATTTCAATTATTTTTAATACTATTTTTTAAATTAATGAATCGAAAAATTCAATTTTTTACAGCAATAAAGTTATCCACAAGAATTCAATTGTTTAAAATAAATTTTTCATAATGTTTATTATGTTTTGAAAAAATCAATTATTTAAAACAATGTTTATAAAATTCTTATGAAGAATTCAATTATTTAAAAAAAAACAAAATTTTTTTACTGTAATTCAATTTTTATTAAACATTTTAATAAAACTTTTTGTCAATAATTTCATTATTTTTATAAACAAAAATTGAAATTCTTCTCATAAATGAAAATATTTTTGAGAATTTTAATCAAATTCTTTGCAATTATATAGAATTATTTTCATAACTTATAAAATTTATCACAAAATTTCAATTATTTTTATTACAATTTTACAGGAATTGCTCAAAAAATGCAACAATTCTTAAAAATTTAATTTCAATTAAATTTTGAAAAAATCAATTATTTAACAAAATTGTTTTTTAATTGTTTGGAAAAATTCAATTATTATAAAAAAAATTCAAATTTTTGAAAGAAATTTAATTATTTTCAAATATTTATTTTAAATACAATTTTAATTAAATTTCTTTGAATTAATTCAATTATTTTTTTAAGCTTTCAAAAAATTCTTCTACAAAATTCAATTATTCTGAGGCATTTTAATAAAATTCTCTGCAAAATTCAATTTTATTTTTATAAATGACAAATATTCATTAGATTGAATTCAATTATTTTCAAAAGTAATAAGTTATTTATTCGAAATTCAATTATTTAAAAAAATTCTAATAAAATTGTTTCGTAAAAATTCAATCGCTTTTATAATTAATAAAATGTTTATTAGGAATTCAAATTTTTTTTTTAATTTAAATAGAATCGTAAAAAAATCTTGTGAAAATTTTTGTAAAGTTTAAATATTTAATTATTTGAATTTAAGTATTATTAAAAACTTTTCGCAAATTTTAAGAAAATACTTCCTAAAAATTCAATTATTTACATAAATAATTCTTTGAAAAAATCCAATTGTCAAAGAAAATAACAAAATTATGCCCGAAAATTCAATTATTTCAAAGCATTTATAAAAAAATTCTTTGCAAAATTCAATTATTTTCAAAAAAAAACTCTTATTGCATTTATTTCGGTATAAAAATAATAAATTTCTTCTTGTAAATTCAATATTATTTTTAAAAAATTATTGTAATAAAATAATTCTCAAGAATTCAATTATTTTCATAAATATTAGAACTCATCTAAGAATTTCAATTATATTTACAAAAATATTAGAATTTTTCACTGAAATTTAATTATTTTCAAATTTAAAAAAAAAATTCGCAAGAAATAAATTATTTTAAATAAAATTCTAATTAAAGTTTTTTAAAAATAATTAAATTATTTTTTGTTTAGATTTTAATAAAATTCTTTTCAAAATTCCATTATTTTATTAAGGGCATTTGAACCTTTATGACGTCACAGCATTAAAATATATGCTTTGTATCAATTGTGACGTCATAATGGTTCAAATGCCCTTAATTAAAAAATTAATTTAAATAAATTTTTTTTTTAATTCATTTATTTTCTAAAATAATAAAGTGTACGTTTAGTATAACGTACTGTAAATATAAAATGGATATAATAAGTGATAGGGGTAATAATAATAATAATAATAATAATAATAATAATAATAATAATAATAATAATAATAATAATAACAATAACAATAAACACAGTAAACAAAATAAAAAATAGAGTGAAAACTAATAACAATAAACTGAAAACTAAAAACTAAAATAACGAATACTTTAGAGGATCTATACATCTAGTCATATAGTAAAGAAATTGACAAGAAGTCATGAAAATGCCGCGTTTCATAAATTCGAGCGGTTTTATAGTGTAGTATACGTATATATATACGCCTACGAGTTTGCGTGATGCAGTTGGAGCGCCAGTCATGAATTACGCATTCCGGTTACTGCACCGTGCGCGCCCTATGGTTCCAGGTACACACAGAGAGAGAGAGAGAGAGAGAGGACTTTTATCTTTGTCAACAACTAAAGAGTTTATCATACTTGTTTTTCGTTTGGTAAATATATTCCCTGTCGTATATGTACATACACCTTAGAGAGAAGAGAGGAGGATGTGCAACGAGAGTACGACTCTATATTCCAAACGATGTGTGTACATGGTACAAGAGTTGGTTTCGCTGCTTCTCCGTACCGGTCAATCCCCATAATAATCATATTATTGTTCCTGCCATTTGCCGAGGCAACATCAATATTTTCCTTTATGTCATTCCTACACTCAACGACAGTATAATTTATATTCTCTGCTTTTATTTATTTATTTATTTATTTATTTCACTTCTTTTTTTCTCGCAAACTAACGGTTTTCATTTCATTTTTCGACTCAATTATTATTAATATTATTATTACTTTTTTTAATTATTACTCTTGCTATTATTAACTTTATTTCTCCATATTGATCGATATTAATCGATACTGTTCGATATTGACCGATTTTATTCGATATAAATAACAATATAAATATCCATATTGATCCACATTAATCGATACTGTTCGATATTGATCGATATAGATAACAATATAAATATCCATATTGATCCATATTAATCGATACTGTTCGATGTTGATCGATATTAATCGATATAAATAACAATATAAATATCGATATTAATCCATATTAATCGAATCTGTTCGATATTGATCGATATTAATCGATATAAATAACAATATAAATATCGATATCAATGGAAACTGTTCGATATTGATCGATATAGATAACAATATAAATATCCATATTGATCCATATTAATCGATACTGTTCGATGTTGATCGATATTAATCGATATAAAGAACAATATAAATATCGATATTAATCCATATTAATCGAAACTGTTCGATATTGATCGATATTAATCGATATAAATAACAATATAAATATCGATATCAATGGAAACTGTTCGATATTGATCGATATTAATCAATACTGTTCGATATTAATCGATATAAATAACAATATAAATATCGATATTAATCCATATTAATTGATACTGTTCGATATTGAATTGATCAAAATAAATAACAATATAAATATCGAAATTATTCGAAACTGTTCGATATTGATCGATATTAATCGATACTTTTCGATAATGATCGATATTAATCGATATAAATAATAATATAAATATCGACATTGATCGATGAGTTTTAATATTTATGGAAGTAATTAAATCCTTAAGAATTATTTTAAATAATTAATATTTTTAATATTAATATATTTAAATAATTTAATTTACAAAAAGAAATATATTATTTTTATATACCTAAATAAATAATTAAATACAAATAAACTTTTGAAAATAATATTGAATTTTGCAAAGAACTTTATTAAAATGCCTCGAAATGATTCAATTTCCGGATATAATTTTGTTCATTTACTTAAAGATAATTGAATTTTTTTCCCAGAATTATTTATGTAAATAATTGAATTCTCTCTGTCGCAAATGGCAATTTATTCAATTTTTTTTTAAATTTAAATTTCTAATAAGCATTTTATTAATTATAAAAGTGAATAAAATTTTATGAAATGATTTTATTGGAATTTTTTTTCTTCAAATAATTAAATTTTTCTAATGAATATTGTTATTTATAAAAAATAATTGAATTTTGCAAAGAATTTTCTTAAAAATGCCTCAAAATAATTGAATTTTTTTGAAGAATTATTTGTAAAGCTTAAAAAAAATAATTGAATTATTTCAAAGAAATTTAATTAAAATTGTATTTAAAAAATATTTGAAAATAATTGAATTTTTTTCCAAAAAAATGTTTTAAAAGATTTTTTTTTTTAATAATTGATTTTTTTCAAGGAATTGAAATTAAAATTTTTAAGAATTGCTACACTTTTTTAGCAATTCCTGAACAATTGTATTAAAAATAATTGAAATCCTGCTATGAATTTTAATATTAATGAAAATAATTGAATATTTCAAAGAATCTTATTGAAATATGTTTAATATTAATCGATATTGTTCGATATTAATCTATATTGTTGAATATTAATCTATATTGTGCGATATTAATCGATATTGTTCGATATTAATCGATATTTTTCGATATTAATCGATATTTTTCGATATTAATCGATATTTTTCGATATTAATCTATATTGTTCGATATTAATCGATATTGTTTTATATTAATCGATATTGTTCGATATTGTTCGATATTGTTCGATATTGATCGACATTCTTTGATATTACTCGATATTCATTAATATTCGTCGATATTAATCGATATATACTAAATGTTGAAATAGCCATGAAAATGAAATATTGAAAATCGATTTATTGAGTTAATTAAGTGTTATAAAAATTCGGTATGTCAATACATAAATTAATCGACGTATCGAAATGTATCGAGTTGAAATTTGTGGGATTTTTGAAAACTTAAAAATTCTTATATTAATTAATGACTTTTTTGTAAGGAAAAAAAATGTATAGAAAGTGTAAAATTATTTCTTTTTAGAATTAAAAAAAAATTAGAAAAAGTATTGTCTAATAAAACAATATGTTTGTATGTATGTATACATAACCGGAAATATGAAATCTTTTAAGTATTTCATCTGTCACGATTGAAGATTATACCGGTGCGATATATTGATATTTTTTCTTTTTTCTTTTTTTTTATTATTATAATTCGACACTTGTGTGTGTGTGTGTGTGTGTGCATTGCGAATATATCACTTCATAAATCATTTCGTGATTACGACATTATTATATATGAAATTCGAGAGAAAGCATATTGTTTGTTCTGCTCGCGCGCGATCTCGATGCAATTGTAAGTGTACAATTTATATATATATATATATATATATATTACAACTTGACTTGAAACAAAAACGCGAACGAATCTATTATATATTAAAGTGTATACGAAGAAGAAGAAGAAGAAGAAGAAGAAGAAGAAACTCAACTGTCTTGTCCTTTTATTCCACGTGGTTTTAATGAAAAGTGAATGGATTACAATGCAAATTGTTGCTTAACATCGATGATACTTAGACTCACTCTCTTTATATGTATATATAGAGAAAAGAAGAGCTTGAATCTATCTCACGGCAAATTAAATGAATTATCGAGGGAATAACAAATGTCAGGGGGATTTTTCACTTTCCTCCTATTTATATCGAACTTTTAGTTTCATCTCCTTTTTTGCTTCATTCAAGTATTAGAAAATTTTATATACACAAAATAGCATTAAAAGTTCGCGATTGAAAATCTATTATTATTACAAAGACTTAGCTACAATTTGCCGCTGGGGCAAAAAAAGGGTTGCGTACAAATCGGTTATCAAGATTTTGTAATGTTATTGTGTATCACTTTTACAACTTGTTGGCAACATTTATAATAAAGAGTTGTTACTATTTTTACCGAAATTTACCGATATTTAACATTAACTACCGAAAGTTACCACTTATTACCGGAATTTAACGAAATCTGCCATTAATTATTATCGAAACTTGTCACTTGTTACCGAAACTTATGGAAATTTATCATAAACTATCCAAACTTATCACTTGATACCGAAACATACCGAAATTTATCATTAACTATCGAAACATAACATTAGTTACCGAAAATTATCCTGCGCTATATCGAAACTTACCGTCTCAGCTGAAAAAGTTCTATAGAATTTCACTAGAATCATTCTATAGAATCGTTCTATATGAATTCTAGTGAATATTCTATAGAATTTCACTAGAATGATTCTATAGAATTTCTACATAAATACTATTAAATTTTAGTGATTTTTAATTAGAAAAACTTTAAATTTGTAAAATAATATTTTTCAACAAATATTAGGCCAAAATAATTGTTTATATCCTTTAAATATATAAAATTCATTGAACTTCGTAACCATACATAACTATAATGTTAAAAAAAATTATTTTACGAAATTTATATTCCTTTTAATTATAAACCACTAAAATTTAGTAGAATTCACGTAGAAATTCTATTGAAATTCTATAGAACATTCTCTAGAATTTATATAGAATGATTCTAGTGAAATTCTATAGAACTTTTTCAGCTGGGGTTGTAAATTTTATTTGAAACTTTATGGCAATTTTTAAACTTCGGGAAAAATTTCTAAAGAATAATTATCTTCTTAAAAGTTACAAAATATAAAATAAAATCGTTGACAACGTGCGTGCACGCGGAAATCGTTTATAGAACCTGATCAACATATAGTATGTAATTATGCTCATGCTCGTGTTAAAGACCATATTATATTAAAAAGTAAAAAAAAGAAAAACACCCCTAAAAGAAAAAATTTGCCAGAAATGAAAGAAAAACAATATAAAAATGTTCAATACACAGAAAAAGCTATATAGTAAAAGGAATTTAAGAACAATTATTAAATAATAAATGAAAGTTATATACAATGTATATAAATACACATATATGGAGAAAGCCGCACAAAATGAATATAATAATAATAATAATAGAATAAAGTGTGTGTTCCATTTGCTTTAAAAGTAAAATCAATTAATATAATCTTATACAAATGTTTCTTTTTTCATTTTTCTAAGATTTAACAACAGCAAAAACTTCCTTTTACTTGATTAGAAGAAAAATATATATTTTTTTTCCATTTTCTATGAAAGGATCATTTACTCCTCATTAAATGTGTAATTTGCATAGATACAGAAATGACTTTTAACTAATAAACAATTTGCATATGGAGATAATTTACATAAATGTACGTTTAAAAGAACAGTTAAACGTGTTTCATATATTCAACACTCTAAGTACAATACTATATCACTTTATTTTACTTGAATAATTATTAATTTTGTCATTAATTTTTTTTTAATATTGCGAGTATTGGTAAATTAAGGTAAATCGAGGTGAATTTTATCAATTGACTGTAAATTAGCAATTTTATTAGTAATTTTATGAGTAATTTTATAAGTAATTTTATAAGTAATTTTATATGTAATTTTATAAGTAATTTTATAAGTAATTTTATAAGTAATTATATAAGTAATTTTTCAAATAATTTTATAAGTAATTTTATAAGTATTTTTATAAGTAATTTTTAAAGTAATTTTATAAGTAATTTTATAAGTTATTTTATAAGTAATTTTATAAGTAATTTTATAAGTAATTATATAAGTAATTTTTTAAATAATTTTATAAGTAATTTTATAAGTATTTTTATAAGTAATTTTATAAGTAATTTTATAAGTAATTTTATAAGTAATTTTATAAGTAATTTTATAAGTAATTTTATAAGTAATTTTATAAGTAATTTTTTAAGTAATTTTTTAAGTAATTTTATAAGTAATTTTATAAGCAATTTTATGTTAAACTCGAAAATTTTTTGAAAGTAATCATAAGTTACGTAATTATTCGTAACAAGTGGTAACGTAAAGTAAATGACTGTGAGTTATGGTAATTAATCGTAACAAATGCTAACTTTTGGTAACTGACAAGTAATTTACGAAAATTCTTCGTAACACACGGTATTTCAAATATTAATTCAACGTTTCCATCCCTGGTTACTTTCCAATTCCCAACTCTCATTAATTTTTTAGTTTCCAACCCTGATTCACTTCTACTTTCCATCCCTGGCTATTTCCTAGTTCCCAAAACTTAATTCATTTCTGTTTTCCATCCCTGGTTATTTCCAGGTTCCCAACCCTGATTAATTTCTAATTCCCATCCTTCGTTATTCCCCAGTTCCGATCCCTGATAAATTTTAATTTTTCATCCCTTGTTATTTCTTAGTTCTGAACCCTGATTAATTTAAAGTTCCCATCCCTGGTTGTATCCTAGTTCCCAACACTGATTAAATTCAAATTTCCAAATCTAGTTACTTGTAACTTCCCAAGCCTGTGATTAATATTTCATTACCATCCGCAGGTATTTTCTAGTTGCCAACACTGGTTACTTCCTAGTTCCCAACCCTGGTTACTTGCTTTTTCGCCAATCTTGTCACATTCTAGTTCTCATTTTTGATTACTTGTTCCAAATTAGAAAAAGACGAGAGTTGGGAATTAATGAGTAGCCTGGGTTGGGAACTGAAAAGTAATCAAGTTTGGGAATTAGAAAATAACCAGGGTTGGGAACTAAAAAACAACCTGGGTTCAGAACTAGAAAGTAACGAAACTTGAGAATAAGAAATTAACAAAATTTTGGGTCCTATAAAGTCAGCAAACTTGAAAATTAGAAATTAACCAGGGTTGGGAACTAGGAAGTAACAAGAGTTCAAAATTAGGTAAAATCAAATGTTTGGGAACAAGGAATTAACAGGAGTTAAAAATTAGGTAATAACCAGGGTTGGGAACTAGGAATTAACAAGAGTTAAAAATGAGATAACAAGCATGGATGGAAACTAAAAGATAACCAGGGTTGGGAACTAGGAATAAACAATAATTAAAAATTAGGTAATAACCAGGGTGGGGAACTAGAAAGTAATCAAACTTGATAATTAAGAATTAACCAGGGTTGGGAACTAGGAATTAACAAGAGTTAAAAATGAGATAATAAGCAGCAATGGGAACTAAAAGATAACCAGGGTTGGGAACTAGGAATAAACAATAATTAAAAATTAGGTAATAACCAGGGTGGGGAACTAGAAAGTTATCAAACTTGAAAATTAGTGAATTCACCAGGTTTGGGAACTAGAAAGTTATCAAACTTGAAAATTAGTGAATTCACCAGGTTTGGGAACTAGGAATTAACAAGAGTTAAAAATTAGGTAATAACCAGGGTTGGGAACTAGGAATTAACAAGAGTTAAAAATGAGATAATAAGCAGGGTTGAAAACTAAAATATAACCAGGGTTGGGAACTAGGAATAAACAATAATTAAAAATTAGGTAATAACCAGGGTGGGGAACTAGAAAGTTATCAAACTTGGGTGGTAAAAAATAACCAGGGTTGGGAACTAGAAAGTAACAAGAATTAAAAATTAGGTAATAACCAGAGTTGGGAACTAGAAATTAATCAAACTTGATAATTAAGAATTAACCAGGGTTGGGAACCACAGTTAAATAGTTATCATAGTAACCATAGTAACTATAGTTGAAAAATAAGAAATAATCAGGGTTGGGAACTAGAAAGTAATCAAACTTGATAATTAAGAATTAACCAGGGTTGAGAACCACAGTTAAATAGTTATCATAGTAACCATAGTTGAAAAATAAGAAATAATCAGGGTTGGGAACTAAAAGATAACCAGGGTTGGGAACTAGAAAGTAATCAAACTTGATAATTAAGAATTAACCAGGGTTGGGAACCACAGTTAAATAGTTATCATAGTAACCATAGTAACCATAGTTGAAAAATAAGAAATAATCAGGGTTGGGAACTAAAAGATAACCAGGGTTGGGAACTAGAAAGTAATCAGGGTGGGGAACTAGAAAGTAATCAGGGTGGGGAACTAGAAAGTAATCAGGGTTGGGAAATAAGAAATAACCAGTGTTGGAAAATAGGAAATTACCAGGGTTGGGTACGTGGAAGAAACGAGTTAATTTTTTCTTCTTCTTTTTTTTCAGAAAATAATGATTATTATTAATTTTCATATATATTAAAGCGTGTAAGCAGTGAAGAACTAACGTTGAGCGCTGTGTACAAGGAAAAGCAACCTGATGCATGTAACGTTGGTGAAGAATATACATGTTTATATCGATGCGTGTACCTTGGTTAAACATATATCCGTATCCTGTACACTCTCGCTCACACACGACTCAAACGATAATACATATAAAGTGTCCGCGCTATAATTTAATGTCGCGAGAGAATACGGATATATGTGAGCGCAGTTCATGCATAGGCGTATCTCGAGATCGCTGATATATCCTGGGTGCAATATCTTCGTGCTCACAATCAGGAGTAAGTGAATGTACGTGCGGACAGCTAGATCACACACACACACACAATTTTTTTTCTCTCTTTTTCTCTCTTTCTCTCTCTCTCTTGATCTATCTATCTTTTTCTCTGCTTGTGTATGTGTATCAGCAATGTTACTCTCTCGTAATCGCATATAATGCCATTAAAGAGTGTAAAAACGGGTAACGCCTCTCTCGTATTCACGGTGTTGCACAGCCTTGACTCGTTTTTCCCGCCTTTCGCCAGAATCACGACTTTGATTATTACTGACAACAAAACATCGATAGTGCACGAAAAAGAGAGACAGAGACAAACTTCTCGTCATGAATTCTGTAACTCTTTTTATTTCCCGAAATCAAAATATAAACTTCGACATTTTGATTATTCCAGTGCAATACTATACTGAGAAAACATTATACTTAATTTAAATAAAAAAAATTATTTTAACGTATTTTGAGAAAACATTATACTTAATTTAAATAAAAAAATAATTTTAACGTATTTTGAGAAAACATTATACTTAATTTAAATAAAAAAAATAATTTTAACGTTATTTGTTTAATTGAAATTAGTTTGTAAGCTTAATCGCCGAATATATATAGAAAACATCTTCTGCTTTGATTTAAAAATATTTTCTGTTTAAATAATTATGTTTAATTCAAACATATTTTCCGTTTTGGTTTAAACAAAAAATATGTTTAAAAATTTTATGTTTCATTCAAACTAAAAAGGTGATGACACAGAAAAAAATAAGTGTTAAATGTGTTGCGTGTAGTTTTCAGATTATGTTGTTTTCCCAGCTGAAAAAGTTCTATAGAATTTCACTAGAATCATTCTATAGAATCGTTCTATATATGAATTCTAGTGAATATTCTATAGAATTTCACTAGAATGATTCTATAGAATTTCTACATAAATACTATTAAATTTTAGTGATTTTTAATTAGAAAGACTTTAAATTTGTGAAATAATATTTTTCAACAAATTTTAGACCAAAATAATTGTTTATATCCTTTAAATATATTAAATTCATTGAACTTCGTAACCATACAAAACTATAATGTTAAAAAAATTATTTTACAAAATTTATATTCCTTCTAATTAAAAACCACTAAAATTTAGTAGAATTCTATTGAAATTCTATAGAATATTCTCTAGAATTTATATAGAATGATTCTATAGAATGATTCTAGTGAAATTCTATAGAACTTTTTCAGCTGGGTTAACACAATTTTAGTGTTATTTTAACCCCTTTTAAAATATATATTAATTTAACACCCTCTAGTGTTAATTTAACAGTCTCTATTGTTATTTTAACACCAATGTAGTATTAAAACCACACAGCGTCGGTTAAAAATGTTGCGTGTCGTTTTAACACTACTTTTAGTGTTAAAATAACACTTCTTTTTTCCTGTGCGATGAATAATTTAAAATCAACTATTAATTATTATTTAAATATTATTTTAAATATTATTTAAATATTATTTAAATATATTATTTCTATAAATAAACCAAAAAATATGTTTGAATCAATTTTAAATTTGTTTTGACTGTATAGCAAAGATATTTTATGTTTAATTTAAAATAATTGTTTTCTCAGTGTCCACCTCTATATTATTGTTTTTATTTATTTTGTATCTCAACCTTTTGACAACAGCAAGAAAAAAAAACACACACACACATGTTACAAAATTTACATCACTTCCTAAATCAAGATTAAATGCACATTACAAATGCATTATTAAAGAGGGCAAAATTTCCTGCAATAGTTTATGAGAGAGAGAAAAAAAAATTTTTCGTTACACTTTTAAGGAATCATTTAATAATCTTCTTTTGTTTATTCACAACAATGCACCATTATTCACATTTAAAGCATATATACAGATAGAGGGTGTCATAAAATGCAATCAATTTAAATTAATCTGTGTCACTGTAGAATACAGCATCTTCCAAAAATCGAAAAAAAACAACGAAAAATATTCGTAGAATATATAAAATATGGTAGAAACGTAAAATATGCTAAAAATATGTAAAAACACGTTAAAAACGTAAAAAAAATGATAAGAATATTTAAGAAAAACATTGTAAAGTATGGAAAATGTGGCATTCTTAGGAATACGTAAAATATCACAAAAATATGTAAAATACTGTAAGAGTAGGTACCATTTTGTAAAATATGATAAGAATATCTGAAAAAGTACGTAAAATATTCTAAGAAAATGTAAAATATGGTAAAAACAACGAAAAAAATTCAAAGAATATATAAACTATGGTAAAATCGTAAAAAATATGCGTAAAAAATACGTTAAAAAAATAAAATATGTTAAGAATAAGGCGAAAAACGTAAAATGTGGTAAAACTACAGAAAATCTGTGGAAAAAAAACGTAAAATATGGTAAGAAAATGTAAAATACGTAAAATAGTTTAAGATACGTAAGATGACGTAAATATACGAAAATTCAGAAAATATACTTCGATTCAACAATTTTAGTGAAAGAAAAAGGAGATTCTGTAAGTTCACATATAATATACTATATGTAAAAAAAATAGTAAAAATTCTACGAGTAAGAGTAAAAAAGTAAAAGTATACCAACATTACCTACATTTCTATAGAAATTGGCGTAAGAATAAAATTGTTATCTATTCTGTTAAAAATATATATATACATAAAATTTTTTTTCAAACAAATAGAAGAAAAAAATAGCATATAAATGAAACGAGATAAATATACCATTTTTTTTTTTTTTTTTTTTTTGAAATAGTTAATAATTTACATAGTTTTTGGTTATATTAATAAGAATTGCTTTTGCGTATTATATTGTGAAATTGTGTTTCGAGAGTAAAGTAATTTTCACCGCGTTTTGTTTAACAGTCAAATTAATGAGGAGTGAAACGAGCTACCGCCTGCCTACAGTTGCAGTGTTATAATAAACTTTCTCAAAAAAAAAAAAAAAAAAAAAAAAAAAGAAAAGAGTTTGAGAGAGGAACCAAATGTACTCGATTAAAATACTTCTTTAGAATTGACTAACACATAACGGAGAGAGAGAGAGAGAGAGAGATAAGGAGATGTGCATTTGTATAAGTGAGTGAGTGTGTGTGTTTGTCGGAGGTTGTTAGTTACGTAGGGTACACTTTAAAGTGTCTCAACACTGTATACGGTCGCGCGCGCTAAAGTTTCCGTGGGAGTGTTACTGATCGATCCCACGGATCGATCAAGGTTTTACATTTACCCTACATAGATGCAATCGTATTTTCTTACGGGAAAGGAACTCTATTTGCGCTTTTATTGACGTTTGTGTTTCTTTTTTTTTAAACTATATATATATATATGTATTAATATTCATATATAAAATAATTTAAATGTTAATATAGAATAAGTTCTCTCTAAATCTGAATTAGTAGAATTCTACTAAGAATTAGTAAAATTTTACTAATTTTTGAGTAGTTTTCATGAACGACTTTTCACCTTTTTAATTAGTAGAATATTACTAATTTTTAGTATAAAATTCTACTAATGTTTTAGTAGAATTCTACTAATTGAAAGTATCACTTCTTCACTAAATGAATTAGTGAAACTGTTTTATCGACTATTAATAAAACAGTTCTGCTAATTGTTAGTAGAATTCTACTAATTGTTAGTAGAATTCTACTAATCAATTAGTAACGCTCTACTAACAATTAGTATAAAATTTTACTAATTGTTAGTAGAATTATTACTAAATCATTTAGTGGACGACTTTTCACCATTTCATTAGTAACTTTCTACTAATTCAGATTTAGAGAGTTGCAACTCGATTTAAAAAATAATTTTTTTATTCGAAAATTATAGTCAAATAGGAGAATTATTTTCACTTACAATTAGTTCCAGAATATTGCAGAAATTAAATTAAAAAAATTAAATTAAATTAATTAAAAAATTAAAATTATTTAAAATAATTAAAATTAAAAAATTAAATTAAATTATATAACGATTTTTAATTTTTATAACATAAAAAATTCGTAAAAAATTTTTTTAAAGAATTTTTTATGTTATTAAAATTAAAAATCGTTATATATTACTCATCTCTAAATTTGAATTACTGTCGATTCGTTTACCAATTTGAATTACTAACACTTTTTACTAATTTTTAGTAGTTTTTTTCTACTAATTTCTAGTAGAACATTACTAATTCAATTAGTAGAACGTATTTTTTATTATTTCAAATTAATAAATTTTCTACTAATAATTAGTAAAAAAAAACTACTAAAAATTAGTAAAAACAGTTACTAATTTCAATTGATAAACGAATCGGCACTATTTCATTAGTAGAAAACTACTAATTCAGATATAGAGAGTACACAATATATAATATTACAAAATTGTAATTATAATATAATATAAAAAAATTTATAATAAAAAAATTTTAATTTAAACTTTTTTATAATTATTTAATAAAAATTTTATAAAAATTTTATATAAATATAAAGTTTGGGAATAATGAAAAGTGTTATAAGAGGTTACGATTTGTAAAAGCCGAAAAAGAGAAAGAAAAACAAGAAAAATAAAAAAAAATTGAGTATACAATAAATAATGTACGAAACATAATATTTAATATATGCAATATAACATTTTTTTTAATACATAACATAAAGTGTATAATATAATTTCAAATATCAGTATTATTAGTATTATTATTATTATTATTATTGTCATACAACTCGAGAAGTGTGCAATAAAATGACTTTCGAAAGAATTCGGAAGTAAGGTCGTCGGCAAGGACGACATGCTCGTTACATGTCATTCTGCAACGGCTCCCGAAATGTCATTCCCGGAAGGTAAAATAAGAATGTCACATAGGGCCCGCGGCGTCGAAATTCCTTGATAGATAATTATCTTCCAAAAGAAAAAAAAAAAGAAAAAACCTTTTCCTAATCTATATCAGGGGAAATCACACATCGCCCACATCCAGGGTTGGGAACTAGGAAAGAACGAAAATACAAAATTAGAAAGCAACCAGGGTTGGGAACTAGAAAATAACCAAACTTGGGTGGTAAAAAATAACCAGGGTTGGGAACTAGAAAGTAACAAGAATTAAAAATTAGGTAATAACCAGAGTTGGGAACAAGAAAGTAAAAAGAGTTAAAAAATAAGGAAATAACCAGGGTTGAGAACTAGGAAGTAATCAAAAGTTAAAAATTAAAGTAATAACCAGGGTTTGGAACTAGAAAGTAACAAGATTTAAAAAATTAGGAAATATTCACAATTGGGAACTAGGAAGTAGCATAATTAAAAAATTAGGAAATATCCAGGGTTGAAAACTATAAAGTAACCAAGAAAGAAAACTAAAAGATAACCAGGGTTGGGAACTAAAAAGTAACCAGGGTTGGGAACTAGAAAATAACCAGGTTTTAGAACTAGAATGTAACCAAGCTTGGGTAGTAAAAAATAACCAGGGTTGGGAACTGGGAAGTAACAAGAGTTCAAAATTAGGTAATAACCAGAGTTAGGAACTAGAAAATAATCAGACATGGGAATTAAAATATAACCATAGTTGGGAACCAAAAAGTAACCATTGTTGGAAACTAAAAAATAACCTGTGTTCAGAACGAGAAAGTAACGAAACTTGAGAATAAGAAATTAACACGGGTTTGGGTTGCTATAAAGTCATCGAACTTAAAAATTGGGAATTAACCAGGGTTGGGAACTAGGAAGTAACAAGAGTTCAAAATTAGTTAAAAACCAGGTTTGAGAACTAGAAATTAACAGGAGTTAAAAATTAGATAATAACCAGGGTTGGGAACTAGGAATTAACGAAAGTTAAAAATCAGGTAAAAAGCAGGGTTGGGAACTATAAAATAACCAGGGATGGAAACTAAAAGATAACCAGGGTTGGGAACCAGGAATAAACAAGAATTAAAAATTAGGTAATAACCAGGGTTGGGAACTAGAAAATAACCAGTGTTGGGTACTAGAAACCTACTAGAGTTGCGAAAAAAAATCACCAGGGTTAAAAATTCATAAGTAACCAAAATGACCAGAGTTGGGCAACTAGAAAGTATAATCAGGGATGGAATCATTTGGAAATTGGAAAATAATTACAACAGAGAACTAAAAACAAACTAAAATCAGAAACTTGGAAACCTTTTTTTTTAATCAAAAATATTAAATTTTAAATATTCTTTCTCCGAATCCATACAAAATATTAATATCGAGATTTATTCTTTAAAAAAAAAAAAAAGATTTATTGCCTCCGGGTGTATCGAGCGTCTGATCGCGTAATCAGCATACGACCTTGCTCGAAAAAAAAAGTGAAGTGAGTCGTGGCAAAAGAAAAGCCCGGTACTTGTCTCGAAAGTAATGGACAACGCCCAGCTACGGATAATTTAAAACAACAACGAAAAAAAAAATAAAATAAAACTTAAATTGCAAAAACGAGTTACGCGACAAGGCCTGAAAACATGAAGTCCAGTTTGGCTTATTGCTCGTTCATTTCTCTTTGGACAAGAATTACCGTAATTCGCTTCAATTTAATGTTCCATATCCTTAAAGGAACCATATCAGGAAAAATCAACATTTATAATTCCAAATTTGCTTGAATATTACTGCGTCGTTTTTTTTTTTTTATTCATTTTAGAAATAGACACACACACACACAGTGAAAATAAATATTTTAATATATAGTAATCATTAGTAGGACTTGAAAAAAAAATTTAATTAAAAAAAAAAAAGATTCTAAATTCAACTTGTGTGTGTGTCTTAAGAGAGTGAAAGAGACAATAAATACAAAGACAAACATAATTTAAAATTTATATCGACATTAGGAAACAAGTTGACATAAAGTGTACATTAGAGTCAATCATGACACCTACGATATTTTATTTTTATTTTTTTTCCTCTCTTTCTCTTTTTTTTTCTCTAATGAGAGGTAAATATTATTACTCAAGTGAGAAAAGTGCGTAAGAAAAACGAAAAAATAAACTAGAATGTTAATGTGAATTTTATGAGCAATTGTCTTACCAACTGCATGCGGCAATGAAAAAAAAGTATTGAACAAAACTTTATGAATGTTTAAGAGAGGAGTTAAAAATATATACTACACAGACAATATATTTTTATGTCAATGAAATTATTTTAATGACAAAAATAAACGCTTATTGTCCATTATTACAAGTTTATAATACTATTTCAAATGCAAAAAAAAAAATTAAAATAATTCTTTAAAGTTTAACACAAAAAAACTATTTTCTGAATAATTTAACAGATCATATATATATATATATAGAGAGAGAGAGAGAGAGAGAGAGAGAGAGAGAGAGAGAGAGAGAAAATTAGCTGACTAATGCTTTCGAAATGAAGAAAAAAAAATGTTAAAGAACTTATAAAAACCTTCGAATTCATTAAAAAGTAAAACAGATAAATGTAAATTTCTGAGAAAAACGGTTAAAAATGCGTAAAACACGTAAGTTATGGTACATATTGATAAGTATCGGTAATTATTGGTAACTATCGGTAACTATCGGTAACTATCGGTAATTATCGGTAAATACTGGTAGATAAGTGTTTTTTAATAAAAATTATTTTTAATAAACAGCTCTATCTGTAAAATATGTTAAGTGGCGGTAAACTACTGTAACTCTTCGTAAAAGACGATAAATCAACGTAACGTGACGTAGCGTAACGTAACGTAACGCTATAATAACGTATCGTAGACACTTAAGGTAATTTTGGAAAAGGAACGTAAAATTAAGATAATTACAGTATTTCCGGTAATGAAGTATAATTCACTGTAAAACAGTGGAATTCTACGTAGTGAAGCGTAACAAAGGTAATATTACGTTATCTTTCGGTAAAATACGGTAATTCTATAGGCTAAAACCTATTAATTGTGGTAAAACACAAAAAAAGTTCCGACAAAAGAAGTAAATTTTTGTCTAAATTCGTCAAAAATATCGATCAAAAAAAAAAACTTGCGATTGTTTTAAGCTCAGTACACAATAAAATCATAATTTTATGAAACGAAAGGAAAATGTCAGAAACGTTGACTGAAAAAATTTCACTTGTAATACGAATAATTGCACGCAAAAAAGAAAGGAACGAAAGGAGTTAAAATTTGTTTGAAAAAAATTTGAGGTGGCGGCTTGGGTAGTAATTAAGAATATATGTGAAAAGTATATACGATTTTAAAAAGAAGAAATAAAAATATACATTCTGTTTAAAAGTTAGTGTATTTTTAAATACAGATATGGGTAAAATTCGTAGCCGCACATTTTTTTTGGACTAAAATTCACTTGTTTTTTGAAAGAAAAATTTTAATCACTTTCGAAACAATATTGCGCGCGCACAAGTATTGAGAAAATATTTGTTATCTTTAAATTTTTTTTCTTAAATACATTTGTTATCCTTAAATTTGTTCCTTAAATATTTGTTATGCTTAAATTTGTTCCCTTAATTTGTTCCTTAAATATTTGTTATTCTTAAATTTGTTCTTTAAATATTTGTTATCCTTAAATTTGTTCCTTAAATATTTGTTATCCTTAAATTCGTTCCTTAAATAGTTGTTATCCTTAAATTTGTTCCTTAAATATTTGTTATCCTTAAATTTGTTCCTTAAATATTTGTTATCCTTAAATTTGTTCCTTAAATATTTGTTATCCTTAAATTTGTTCCTTAAATATTTGTTATCCTTAAATTTGTTCCCTAAATTTGTTCCTTAAATATTTGTTTTCCTTAAATTTGTTATCCTTAAATATTTGTTATCCTTAAATTTGTTCCTTAAATATTTGTTATCCTTAAATTCGTTCCTTAAATAGTTGTTATCCTTAAATTTGTTCTTTAAATATTTGTTATCCTTAAATTTGTTCCTTAAATATTTGTTATCCTTAAATTTGTTCCTTAAATATTTGTTATCCTTAAATTTGTTCCCTAAATTTGTTCCTTAAATATTTGTTATCCTTAAATATTTGTTATCTTTAAATTTGTTCATTAAATATTTGTTATCCTTAAATTCGTTCCTTAAATAGTTGTAATCCTTAAATTTCTTCTTTAAATAGTTGTTATCCTTAAATTTGTTCCTTATAAATCCTTTAATAAATATTCTTTTTTTTGGTTTCTCAATGTTCTTTTTTTTTCTTCTTCTCGATAGAAAAGAACGATAAAATGATAATTGAAAGTTAAAGTACTTGGACTGTGAAATTAGTTAAGTAATAATTGCTGCGATATGGATGACCTTCGAGAAACATTTTGCACTTTCACATGTACATATATATATGTAACATAATGTATATATAGGCTACACAAAAGCCATTTTAAAAAAAAAATTATTAATCGCAGGGAATCGTTAAAAGAAAAAGAAAGTTCTGGCTCTTTTTTGGCTCATGACTTCATTACAATGTGTTTAAATATTTGAAACATTGAAATTATAAGGAAAGTTGGTCGAATAGATGCGAGAAACATCCTATACGGTCTGACTATTTTTGCACTCTTACTACTGCCGATGAATTATTCAATATGTGCCTATACAATTTTGGGAGTTGTTTTCACGTTTATTAAAATATTTCCTTTGTTTCTTTTTTTTTAAATTAATTCATTTAACAATTAGGAAAAATAATTATTAGTTAATAATTAATAGAGTGAATTTTTTGTTTATTTCTTATATTTTAAGTAGGTAATTATAAAAATTAAAAATTGTAAGGTCTCAATAATGGTTTTTTCTTAAATTCCCATCCCTGGTGACGTTTTTTTAGTCCTGATTATGTTAAAGTTTGAATCTCTGGTTACTTATTAGTTCCCAACCCTGGTTGCTTCCTAATTTTCAATTCTAGTATTTTCCTAGTTCCCAACTCTGGTTATTACCTAATTTTTAACTCTGTTTACTTCCCAGTTCCCAACCCTGGTTGCTACCTAATTTTTAATTTTCTTTCTTTCTTAGTTCCCAACCCTGGTTAATTGCAAACAAACCAAGTTTCATTACTTTTTGGTTCCCAACCCTGGTTAATTGTTCGTTCTCAAGTTCCCAACCCTGGATGGTTCTTAATTTTTATTTGTAGTTATTTCCTAGTTCCCATCCCTGGTTATTTCCTAATTTCCACGAACTATAAAGTAATAAAAACTTAGGAATGCGTTATTAAGCCAGGGCTGGGAAGTTGGAGGTAACTTGAGTTTAAAATTAGGAAATAAGCAGGGCTGGGAACTTATAAGTATCAAAAGTTACCCTAGTTCAAAATTAGGAAATATCCAGGGTTGGGAACTAAAAGATAACCAGGGTTGGGAACTTAAAAGTAATCAGGGTTGGGAACTTAAAAGTAACCAAACTTGGGTAGTAAAAAATAACCAGGGTTGGGAACTAGGAAGTAACAAGAGTTAAAAATTAGGTAATAACCAGGGTTGGAAAGTTATAAGTAACTAAAGTTTGAACTAATAATAATAATAATAATAATAATAATAATAATAATAATAATAATAATAATAATATTAATAATAATAATAATAATAATAATAAATAATAATACAAATAATAATAAATAATAACAGTAATTCTAAAAGAAAAATAAAGAAAAAGGTAATTTAATGATTTAATTTATTTTCAATTCAAATAAATTAAGTCCTTAACAGTCATTACTTCTCATTAATTAAGTAAAAACATTTTTTTTTAATTTCCTCATATTTATATATAGGAATAAATCTATTTCTAGATATTAAAAAAAATTAAATCAACTTGATATAATTCTCGTACGTATATCAGAAAAAAAGAGAAAGAACCGAAAAGAAAGACAGTAAAAAAAAATGTTATCCACAGAATTTCAAAAGAAACAAACTTTAAATAGTTCCAAAGAATTTCTTTCTCAATAAAATAATAATAATATCGTCAAAAATAAAAAGAAATTTTCTCCTGTTTCCATAAATACGACTAACCAAAAAAAAAAAAAAAAAAAAGAATCACCTCATTGGGGGAAATAAACTTTTAGAATGATAATAATCGTGAGACTGGTTTTTTTCAGAGTTCTTTGTCCACAAAAGAATGAAGTTTTGAAAACAAAATGAATCAAAAAAAAAAAAGAAAAAATGTTAAAATTTATTTTTAAATAGCAATAAAGAAAAGAATCTAATTCCAGTGTCATGAGACACAAATTTTATTCTCGAACAACTAAAAGAATTTGTGTTTCGAAAAAAAAGGGAAAATAAAATAATAAAGAGAGAAAGAGAGAGAAAAAGAGAAAATGCAGAGAAAAAGAAAGAGAGAGTGAGAAGGGAGGGGAGGAGGAATTGACTCGCGAAACTTGAACTTTATATCAGTTTAAATTTGGGGGAATTGGACTTTCACTAAAGGCCTATAACGAGGATAAAAACTGTCACGCGTGGGTGGCACTCCAAAGTGGATTCGATTCAACGTCACTACTGACGAAAGCAAAAATACTCGGGATTCTCTTTTTCCATTTCTTCTTTTGTTTCTTATTCATTTTTAAAAATATATTCCTTATGGAAAACAACATTTTTTAAGTATCTAATAAAATTAAGTCAATTTACATGTTTATATGAATTAATTAAATTTTTTACTACTCTTAAGAATTATTTTCTAATTTTTCATTGGAACTCGTTAAAAAATATGTTGAAAATTAGAAAATAAACGAATTAATTTGCTTTGAATTTTAAAAAAATAATTTAGCTTAATTGATTAAAATGATGAATTTTTGGGTTTTTTTGTTTAGGGATCGAATCCTGGAGGCAAAATTTTTTTTTTGAATTTTCATTCAGAGTGGACAAAACAATATCGTAACTATTTTCTATTTGATTATTATTTCATAATTGATAATTATTTAATTTAATTATTAAATTTTAATTAATTAATAATATTAATAATAAAATAAAAATAGTAAAATAATAATTGAATTGAATTCAATACTTAATCAACTTTAACTTTTCTTTTTTGTATTAATATATAATAATGAAGGATAAAGAAACTTTATACTTGAGAGAGAAATAAATAAAAATATTTGTTTGTCCTTTTAATGAAATGAACAAAAAATATTTCAATTCTTTTTTTTTACTTTGTAATAAATAAAATAGTAATAAATATTACAACCATTGTGGATGGAGCCTTAAAGTTAATAAAACATGTCAAAGAGAGAAAAGGATAGAAACATTAAATGTCCTTTTTTATCTCCCGTACAGTTTACGATTTTCAATCGAGATCTCGATTTAGATTTAAAAAAAAAATAAAAACACGAAAAATATAAAACAAAAAAATTTAAGGAAAAAAAAAATTTGTAAAACAAAATTCAATAATTTCGAAACTACAAAAATTCATTTTCTTTCCTTCCTTTTTTTTCATTGCTTTGCGGTTCACAATAAATGATTCCGTCCCGAATGGCAATAAAGAACATTGTATATATCGAATTACAGCACTTTAAAGAACGTGAAATCAAGCATTAAAGCAGCGTTCAGTGCGGTATCAAATTGAAAGTATAAAATGTATTTAAAAAAAAATGCTGACCGACAAATAAAAGGTTATTCATTACAATCCATATAGATTTGTAATTGCAATTAAATTTTCGCTGACATTGCAAATTATTGTAAAGAAAACGAAAAAAAAAACCCAGCGCCTTGGAAATTTTCTTACTGCAATCGCATTGTGACATCACCTTTACAAAACAACCTTAAAAAGAATTTCAAGTGCAATAATAAATAAATAAATAAACATTTCGAACGAATCGCGGACAAAAATGGTAATTTCCACAATAATTTCTTTAATATTACATAACGGTAGGTTCACAATTTCTTCAAAGAAATATTTACTGGGTTTTCCCCGAGTAGCAAGATTGGGAAGTTGGAAAAAAATTTCATTTTATACCCAGGGATGGGAAATTGGAAACAGATTGTAAATTGAGAGTTGGAAACTTTGAAGTAAAGAATAGTTGGAAGTTTGCAAAATGGAAATTTGCAAAAAAAACAGGGTTGGGAACTAAAAAATAACCGTAGTTGGGAACTAGGAAATAGCCAGGGCTGGGAAGTTATATGTAACCAAAATTTGGAACTAGAATGTAACCAAATTTTGAAAAGAGAAATCAATCAGGGTTGGGAAGGAAGAAGTAACAACAATTCAAAATTAGAAAGTAACCAGGGTTGGGAAGTAGAAACTGACAACAATTAAAAATTTGAAAGTAACCAGGGTTGAGAACTAGAGTGTAACAAAAATTAGAAAGTTATCAGGGTTGGGAACTAGGAAGTTATCTGACTTGGTAATTAGGAATTAACCAGGGTTGGGAACTAGAAAATAACAACATTTAAAAATAGGGTAATAACCAGGGTTGGGAACTAGGAAGTAACAACAATTAAAAATTTGAAAACAACCAGGGCTGGGAACAAGAAAATAAAAACAATTAAAAATTGTGAAGTAACCAGGGTTGGGAACTAGGAAGTTATCAAACTTGGGAATTAGGAATTAACCAGAGTTGGGAACAAGAAGGTGATCATCAAACTTAAAAATTAGAAATGAACCAGGGTTGAGAACTAGGAAGTAACAACAATTGAAAATCTGAAAACAACCAGGGCTGGGAACAAGAAAGTAAAAACAATTAAGAATTTTAAAGTAAACAGGGTTGGGAACTAGAAAGCAATAAGAATTAAAAATTAGAAAGTAATCAGGGTTGGGAACTTGTAAGTAATCAAGGTTTAGGAACTAGAAAATAATCAAAATTTAAAAAGAGAAATTATTCAGGGTTGGGAAATGACAACAAAGCAGGGTTGGGAAGTTTGAAAGTAACCACGTTTGGAAATTCAGAAGTCACCAAAGTTGAAAACCAAATTGTAGTCAGGGCTGGGAAATTAAAAGCAATCAAAGTAGAAAATTTCAAAAGTGACCAGGGTTGGGAAACTTGGAAGAAATTCAAACACAACTAAAAAACAAGAAATGAAATTTAATAAAATTCATTAAAGAAACAGAATTTTTTTTTTTGAAACATGACTCTCGCTGATTAATCGTAAAGTAAAATTAGAAACCTGACCAGAGTTGGGAAACGTGGATAATTAACAAATAAATAGAAATGATTAATAATCAAGATAAATGTGAAATAATCTAAAGTTTAGAAAATTTTTCCTGATATTCTCCCCGAGGAAATTATTAATTAAGAAATCTTAAGGTGCAAACTTGATGATCAGAAGGAATTTTTCATATTTTTTTTTTCCATTGAAGATTGTCTCTTTTGTTTAATGCGAGCAAACGACTCACGCATAAAGAACTATATATATATTTATTTCATGACAACTTTCAAGGCACGAATAAATGATTATCGCAGCGCTTGGTTAATTGCCCGGTATGTAACTCAGTCATATATCATTAGTAGTCTTTCTCCGATTCGCCTCTAACCTTTTATAGGTTATGTTTCATCTCACCTCGTTTCGATGTTACGAAACATTTTCAATTCTTTTTTTTCTTCTTTAAACCAGTATGACAAAGAGGTAGAACACGTTTTTTTAATCTCTTGTCTGTATGATTTTTTTTCTCTAGGTATAGAAAGAGTTTTTCGAAAATTATTATTGTCAATAATGTTTATTTTTGGGCGGGAAAATATGGATTTATTTTTGATATCTATACGTTTATGGAGATTTATTTATATATTTATGTCGGGGGAATGAAATTCCACAGGAGCTTGAACTTTATTTCTGGTTTTCCTTTTACTAAATAAATGTGCAAATCAGACACACAGCGTTCAGGGACGTTTTCATTGGACGCGTTTTATAAAAGCGAACGCACATTCTCTTTGGCAAGTAGCGTTAACGAATGCGTATTCATGCAGGCCTAAATTGACACAAGCAGACAGGTAATGATACAGTCGTGTTTCTTTTCCATTCATATTGTAGACATATACAAGAGTCAATATATGTATATATGTATATAGAAATAAACATTTATGTTTTCATTATTGGTATGCGTGTTTTCTGAACACGTAAGAGTTCCACAAGTCTAATCGTACCGTCATTATTGTCAATTGTCTTTTTCACTAGTTACACCAACAAGACGCTCGACTTGCGGATGTCAATCTCATTCTTTTCTTTTTCTGAACTTTCACCTCGACTGATCTGATTATTTCTTCCCAAGCACAAAATAATAATGTCTCACTCTCCTTTTGACAGAATTAGGACATTCCACAATGTTGTACACGTATGTCATTTGAAAAAAAAAAATTGTGAATTCCCCTAACACTTCCAAACCAAAATTGTTTCAACAATGTTTTCTTGAGTGTTTCCCAGCCCTGTTTGATTAGTAATTTAATCAAATTTCCCTAAATTTTCCCACCCTGTCGATTATTTGTCTCATTCACCTTCCGAACCCTGATTTAAAAAAAAATTCCCCTCCCTGGTAGGACACTTCCAAACCCAAATTGTTTCAACGATATTTTCTTGGGTGTTTCCCAACCCTGTTTCGTTCGTAGTACAACCGAAATTCACTAAGTTTCCCCACCTTGTCGGTTAATTGTCTCATTGACCTTCCGAACCCTGATTAAAAAAATTCCCCTCCCTGGTAGGAGGGGAATTGTTTCAACAACATTTTTTTCGATGTTTCCCAACCCTGTTTGGTTGATAGAACAACCGAATTTCAATAAGTTTCCCCACCCTGTCGATTATTCGTCTCCTTCATCTTCCCAACTCTGATAATAATTTAGCAACCCTTAATTCTATCAACAATATTTTTTTGTTGCCCAAACCTGAATTCTATCAACAATATTTTTTGTTTCCCCACCCTGTTTGATTACTAGTTTAATCGAATTTGCTCAAGTTTCCGCACCTTGTCGAATATTTGTCTCACTTACCTTCCCGACTCTGATATAAAAAATACCGAACGTCGAATTGTTTCAGAATTTTTTTTTAGTTCATGTTTCCCAACCCTGTTTATATATATTTTTTTTAATTGTAAGTAAACTGAAATCTGATTTTATCAATACGTTTACTTTATTTTATAGCGAAACACTATTCCACAGCTTCCCCACCCTTTTGTCAATAGTGTTTCGTAGAATTTTGTTTTGTTTTCCCACCCTGACAAGTTTAACAATTTTTTTCAAAAATTCCCAAAGTTTTTGCGTGGAAATTTATTCTTTACCTTCCCAACCGTGTAAGAATATTGAGGAATTTTATTTCTTCTTCAACTGCCCAACCCTGGTAAAGAATTTTTTTTTAATTTTTTTCTAACTGCCCAACCTTGCTAGATGAAATTTTTAGTAAATAATAAGCAAGGTTGGGTAATTAATAGAAAAAAAGTAGCGTATCTGTCAATTTACTCTATGAAGAGTTATTAATGCTTGTTCTACACCTTCCCAACCCTGCTAGATGATCGATTTGTGAAATTTTTATAAAAACTACCCCTCCCTGGTAAGTTATATTGACATTGACCGTCCCAACCCTTGAGAAAAGTCATTAATACTGTTTTCTGTAGTTTCCAAACCTTGTTGGGGATTCCCAACTAGTAGTCTAGACTATTTTCTTTATTTAGAAGGATAAATGGGAATCCCCGTGGAAAATTATGCAAATTGCAAACATTTTCAGTACAAACGGTTTTCTTTAATCCGAACCATAAACGGGAATCCCCATTCAAAATTAGGCAAATTGCAAAACTGTCCATTAGTTCTAAATACAATATAATTGTAAATTTTAAATCGTTGAATCGTATAAAAATGAGAGAGAAAAGCATAGTCGTATGTATATTTGCGCGAAAGGTTTCTATGTCTTGCACCCATGCGCAGTAGAAATACATTTTCAGTATACATGCGCAGAAGGTTTCGACACCTGCGCAGTAGCAAAATTCAACACGTACTTCTGCGCACAAGTGTTTTTACGAGCCACAAACCCTGCGCAAACGGTTTTCTTTTAGTTTTGTCGCATGCGCATTAGAAATAAACAACTCGTACCCATGCGCAGAAGGTTTCTACACTAACTACACCTGCGCAGTAGTGAAATTCAACAGTTATTTTTGCGCGCAAGTGTTTTTACGAGCCACAAACCCTGCGCAAACGATTTTCTGCGACTTTTTCACATGCGCATTAGAAATAAACAACTCGTACCTATGCGCAGAAGGTTTCTACACTAACTACACCTGCGCAGTAGTTAAATTCAACAGTTATTTCTGCGCACAAGTGTTTTTACGAGCCACAAACCCTGCGCAAAGGATTTTCTGCTACTTTTTTCGCATGCGCAAGAGAAATAAACGACTCGTACACGTGCGCAGAAGGTTTCTACACCATTTACACATGCGCAGTAGCGAAATTTAACACCTATTTCTGCGCACAAGTGTTCTTCGACCAAAAAAAGATGTAAATGAAAGAAAATACGAGATGTATCGCTAACAGAATGAGGTATATTGAAATAATGTTACTCTATGACTCATAGAAAAGGTATTAAAAATATTTTTAACATATTTGACTAATCTTCGTCAAATAACACGAGTAACTCAAAAGGAAAATGAAAAAAAAATTGATCTATAGACACATGAGAGATGACAAAAATTCCTGTTGACAAGAATTTATTTATGTTTGCCGACGGTTGCGTCCTCCTTTTCGTCGCAACATAATTCATATATATATATTCATACAGAACATTCATCCCACACGAGTTTGGTTGTACCCACGACATTTTATGATTACACACGTGCGATTCAATGTGATTTATAAACTTTATACCGCGCATCGCGCCAATGGTTATAAAAGTCAGGTGCTTGCGCATCTGAAACACGCAAATTAAAGGTACATACACACAAGAGAGAGAAAAAAAGAGAGAGAAAAGGAGAAAGAAAGAGAGATAAATAAGAGTGAAAATAACAGTTGAGCGTGTGCAGTATACCAATTATCCCCACGTTATAATTTCAATATATCATTTTTTTTCTTTCTCTCTCGCACTCTCTTGAAAAAAAAATTTTTTTTTTCTTCTGCTCTATACACTATGAAAAATCATCTTTCTACGTGACGTAATAGAGCATCGACGGGAGCAGCCAGTGATTATCCACTCGCGGGCGAGTAAGTTACTCTCCTGCGGTGTGCCTCACGGTAATCAGAGGGAAATTACTATGAAGTTACAGAAAGTCATGCAGTGATCATCGCGTGATCTTCTGACCCAACAAGAAGATTCACGACTAGGTGTGATGATCACATCAAACGAACGCAATCATGATTGATTTTTCAATTTCATTAAAGTACAAAATGTTAGAAACAAAATATATATATATATATATATATATATATATATATATATATACATATATATATAAACGTTAGGAAGAAAAAATTTTTTTTTCTAGCAAATTATAAAGAAAGTTTATAATTTTTATATTTTCTGTTTATAATTATCGGCGTAATTTACGTAGACTTAATGTTATTCAACTTTTGCTTTTCTTTAAGTCAGGGAGCACGTAATCTATGGAGGGAAAAAAAATAGTTACTAAACTGGTGAAACTTTTCATATGATTTCCTAGGGGAATAAATTCTTCTTGGGGATTTTTTTTCCTTTGTTAAAAATGGAGCAATTAGAAGGTAACATACTTCCATTATATTTATTTTATTTTTCTGTCTTTTTCCAAATCTTTGATTAAAAAAATTTTTACTTTTTTCTTATCGCTATACTTGTAAATTAAATTCCTGCCACGAATTTCATACTATTCATGAAAGAATTTAAAGAAAATTAAAATTTATGAAAATTTTTTAAATAATCCATTTCTTTCGCGACTTATTTTATGTAAATTTTTATATATTTTTTTTTGTTTTTATAAAAATTTATGAAAATTTTTTAATAATCGATTACTTTCGACTTATTTTCTATAAATTTTAATTTAAATAATTCAATGACTAAAAAATTTTATTATTCATAAGGAGCATTGAACTAGTACGAAGATTTTTACAAAGAATTTTTTTAAATAATTGAAATCTCATTAAAAATTTCAAGAAAATTGTAAATTTTAAAATTCATTGAAATGTGAAAAGTTGAAAAAAATTCTATTAAAATTTTTTAAACAAATTGAATGTCTCTGTGGTATTTTATTAAATATTTTTCAGAATAATTAAATTCTAAAAAAGCATTTTATAATTTGTGGAAATAATTGAATTCTTGCGAAATATTTTAATAGAATTTTTTTAAATAATGAATTTCTAAGAACGAATTTTCTTTATTTGAAAATAATTTAATTCATGTGATGATTATTAAATTATTCCTAAAATTTGTGAAAATAATTCAATTTTAATTCAATTTTTATCAATTTTTTTTAATTCAATGTGTTGAATTTTCAATTACTTCAAAAATTTGTGAAAATAATTGAATTCTTGGGAACAATTAATTTTATTGGAATTTTTTAAAATAATTGACTTTCCAAGAAAAAATTCGTTTCATTTGAATATAATTGAATTCACGTGATGAATATTACTATTAATATATGATTTTTGAAAATAATTGAATTTTATTAATTTTATAATAAATTATACCTCAAAATAATTGAATTTTCGAAAATAATTTTTTTATTTATTTTTAATAATTCAATTCTTCCGAAGAATTATTTATTCAAATAATTGAATTCTAGGGAGAAATATTATTAAAACATGAAAGAATAAATTTAATTATTTCAAAAAAATTTTATTAAAAATGTATTTAAAATAATTGATTTCTTTCGAACAATTTTATTAAAATATTAAAAAACAATTGAATTCCTGCGAAAAATAATAATATTGTTTGTAAATAATTTAATTCTTCAAAAGAAATTTAAAAAAAAAGATTTTTAAAATCGTTGATTTTTTCGAGAAATTGAAAATAAAATTTACAAGAATAATTACAATTTTTATGCAATTTCAGTAAAATTGTATTAAAAATATTTGAATTTCTGAGAAGAGTTATTTATGAAAATAATAATTGAACTGAAAAATTTTATTAAAATTGGCGCAAAAATAATTGAATTTCTGTTAAAAAATTTTGTCCTTTTTAAAAATAATTGAATTTCAGTGGAAAACTTTATTTGTAAAAATAATTTACATTTTCTATCGGTTATTTTAAAATATTATCAAAAAGAATTGAAATTTTTCGATGAGTTTTGTTATATTTATAAAAATATTTTAACTCCCGAGAAGAATTACAGATAAATTTTTAAATAATTGAATTCATTTGACGAATTTTATGAAAAAAAATTAAATTCTCATGAAGATTTTTACGAATAATGTTTAAGTAATTGAATTTTGAAACTGTCCTGAAATAAATTTTATTATTTATGAATGTAATTAAATTATTGCAATGAATTTTTTTTTAATTTCAAAAATAATTGAATTCCTGTAAAGAATTTTATTATTTATGAAAATAATAATTGAATTATTGTTAAAAATTTTATTAAAATGTTCCAAAAGAATTGAATTTCATGAAAAAAATTTTGTTATCTCTGAAAATAATTGAATTCTTTATAAAAATTTTATAAACATTGTTTTAAATAACACATTTTTTTGGAAACGTAATAAATATCGTGAAAATTTTATTTTTAATAATTAAATTATACAATTGAATAAATATCATGAAAATTTTATTTTTAATAATTAAATTATACAATTGAATTGGAATATATACAAAAATTTTCTAAATTTGATAAATAATTTTCATTTTAAACATTTTGTGACGATAAAAATTATATTTAAAATTAAAGAGAAAATTGATTTGAAAGAAAATTGATTTCTGATTGAACCCATTGAATTGTAATATAATTTTCAAAAGGCCAGATTATTATCAATAATCTAATATAGTAGTAGTGGATTTTTTTTTATAACCGAAAAATTTCAATAGTTCTTATTTTGTGAAAATCATTGGTTATACACTGGGAATTACATAAGAATTTAAACTGAAAAAAAAGAATAGTAAATTGTGAAAGCAAGACAGCAAATGGCTCAAAAGGTTAATAAATACGAGTCATAAAGGTGAATATAAAAATTTATGTGAAAGTAAATATTCCGTTGATGTCTATTATGAAGAGTTGATGTCAAATTTTTTTTTTATTTTGGAAATCTATAAATCGATATATAGCTCAAAAATTGCTTCTCAGAACTGAACTAAGTGATTGAATTCTTTTTCTCTTCGCAACTTTATTTCATTGTAAAATTTTTTTAACAAATATTTAAAAAAAATTTTTTTAACAAATGTTTTTAAAAAATTTGTTTAACAAATGTTTTTAAAAAATTTGTTTAACAAATATTTTTAAAAAATTGATTTAAAAAATGTTTTAAAAAAATTTGTTTAAAAAATAGTAAATTTTAATACTTCCAAAAAGTGATAAAATGTTAAATATTAAATATTAAAATACTAAAATTATTATGAAATGAATACTTTTTTCACTTTTCGAAATTTTTTTTTTTGCAAATACGATTTTTTTAAATTTTCATTTAATAATTTCGAAAAATAATGAATTGTTAAATTTTTAACTATTGAAGTATTTAATTAATAAATTTACTCCAATTAAATATAATTGTAAGAGAATTTTTGATAAGAAGAGGAAAAAAATTCATCACATTAAATTTGTTGAAGAAGGAAACTGTCAATGAATTAAAAAGAAGAATTAAATTCCCTGAGAGTTCAAATGCGTAACTAATCGTTTGTTTCACGGGAGAAGTAAAAGTTCTCATTGTCTGCGGTCTCGACGCGTTCTAGTGAATCGGCAAGTCTTCTTTCACACATTACCTCGAAATTTTTCTAAACCTTTTAATCTTTTTTTTTACGTTATTTACAACACATCTCAAATCTCCCATAATCTCTCATTAAAAGTAGAATATAAAGAAAACTGCCTGCAAATGCGAATATTTTTTTGGAAAAAAAAGAATTTGTTTTTCTTATTTTCTTTATAAATTATATTACACTAATTATAACTAATTCGATAGTGGAAATTTGGATTAATCGTAAAAAAAAAAAAAAAAAAAAAAACTGCCGAGAATCGAACCCTGAACATTTCGGTGACATGTCAAGCACATTACCGCGTAGCCAAACCAAATTCCACTATTTAAGTGGATTTTTATCAATTCTATGGATTTGTTTTTACTTATTTTGATTATTTTTCATGTATTTTGATTTAAAAAGAACTTGTTTTCTAATTTTTAGTCTCGTTTTGAAAAAAAAGCTGGTGTGAGTAGAGAGAGGAATATTCCCTTTGAACATGACCCGAGTTATTCAGCCGTTCACCTATAAGAAGAGCGAATAAATTCTTTTTGTATTTCATTCGGACGTCTGCCTACTTATCATCGAGAAACTTTTTTTGTTTTTACGATGCTTGGAAGCGTCCCGAATGTTAAAACGTCCGCATGATATACATATACACACCAATGTAGCTGAGGAGAAAACGTTTGGCGGAAAGTGTATAATATAGAGATACAACGACGTCATTGGCGTAGCAAAACTGTTATTTATGCAAAACTACTTTGCCTATTGTCCCATTGAAAAGGAAATTTCCCCTAAATCACCAACTAAACACCACTTCAGACTCATTACACTTTAAATCATTTTGAGTGTTCATCATTTTTCATTAAATAAAAAAAAATTTTTAAAGTAGTAAATAAATAAATAAATAAAACTTTTTGAATTTGAAATAAAAAAATACTTATTTTTTAACACTTACTAGAAAATATTGTAAAATAAATAAATTATATTCATGTAATAAATAATAATGATTATAAATTATAATGATAATAAATAAATAATAATAAATAAATAATAATAAATAAATAATAATAAATAGATAATAATAAATAAATAATAATAAATAAATAATAATAAATAAATAATAATAAATAAATAATAAATAAAAAAATAATGAATAATAAATAAATAATTTAACAAATTATATTTGAAATAAATGTTATAAACAAAAAACGATAAATTTGGGAAATTTTGTCAATTATTCATTAACATTTATTTCCAATTTTCGTCTATTTGTTCATATCTTGATTTCTTTAACAAATTAACAAAAGGCAATAAAGCATTATGGAAATTTGCAAACGTGGAGTAATTGAAAATTACAAAAAAAAATCTGCCTCTGATAGGAATCGAACCCATGTCAAAAACACCATTTATCTCGAGATCACTGATTTAACCCACTGAGCTATCGACTCAGAAAATTTTTTTTCCTTTTCAAAACACATTATTTTCCATTTTATGCCATAAAAATTTGTCCCAACAATTCTAATCCCAAAAAAAATCGTCAAATAATCATATAAAAAGAGAAAGAAAAAAAGAATCAAACTAAATTTAATTTCACGAATATAAAAAAAAAATTATTTCCCGATTCTTATAGCTTAATAAATTATATTAAAAAGCCATATCGTAAATATTGTTGAAAATTATCGTTAAATACAATCACTAAAGTCTCTTGACGTTTAAAATAAATTTATGTTGCCTCATAAATAGGGTTATGTTTTTCTCATTTTTAATAAATGAGGGCAGTTTATTGCCAGAAGAAATGATTGCATTATGTCATTACTTCCTCATCATCTTGTTAATGTTGGTAAGTTCTCGTTCGAAGAAAAATTGTTCACATCATCATGCCACTGGAATGAAACTAGTCAAAGCAAATGTGAGAGTTTTGCAAACAAAAAAAAAAAAAAAGAATTATTATTTATAATAATAAAAAAAAATGATAACCGACCATGAAAGGATAATGGCGAACAAGTCGAGCGATGCGATGAAATATTAACGTTCTGTTACGCTGACTATTTCCAAGAGGCGAAATTTGAAAGGTTATTTACAACATGATATAGATTATGTATTATATTACAATCTGATAAATTGGACACATTATTTTCACATTCTAATTTTTCTTGCATTTTCTATAATCGATTGATCGTTACAAACAAATATATATTTTTCCTTCTTCGGGTTTATGATAAAAAAAATTACTTTTTCAAAAAAACAGTGTAATTATTTATTATTATAATTTAATTATTTACTATAACTTTATTAATTAACTGAATAATTAATTAAATTACAAATAGTGTGCAAATTTATCCATCAAAATCTAAAAATAAAAAAAAAATTCCCCATCGGAAGAATCGAACCCTTATTTTCGACGCAGCAGTCGTGGACGCTAGCCACGTAGCTACACCACAGATTTTTTATTAAAATTCCCTTCCCTTCGCAAAAAAAATAAAAAGTGATTATTTTCCATCAGGAAGCAATATTTCTTTTGTAAAAATCGCAAACAAACGCTTTCCTTCACAAAAACACTTTAAAAAAACGAGAAAAAATCTATTAAAAAAAAAATAATTACGAAATTTCTTCGCAACAAAACTAAGAATACGTGAGCAATATCACACGAAAACAAATGTATGGGACTTACATAAAAAAAAGTGTCTCTTGTATCGGGTCATGAGTCTGACGTAATTTTCTTTTCTTCTCCGCTATAAATATATTTTTTTTTCTTCCTCTTTTTTTTAACACGAAAGAAAGTGTCGTGGGATAATTTAAATATATGAACTTAATGCGAAATTATACAATTTTAAAAAATTTTAAATTTCGTAAAGTGCCTTTTGTACGGAAATAATAATTTAAAAAAAAAGAGAAAGGCAAAACGATCAAGGTCGACAGGTGACAAATTTTTAACGATTATTATCACCATCAACATCAACATCAATATCATCATCACAATCATCATCATCATCATCATCATCATCATCATCATAAGAAGAAGAAGAAGTATCAATATACATATATATTGGCGAAAATGACTCATATTTAATCTAAATCAAGTATATCATTATCAATATCAAGCTTTCAATATAAAATAATCATTACATTCACATATTAACACTTTTTTCGATTATTTAATCATTAATTTGTTATTTCAATCGTTACTTCGTTCTTTTACGTCAATATATCAGTTCTTAATCAATGTTTCAATATTTTAATCTATATATCGATAGTGAATCTATATATCGATAGTGAATCGATATATCGATAGTGAATCGATATATCGTTAGTAAATCGGTATTAATTCGATATTTCGCTAGTTAATCGATATATCGATATTAATTCGATATTTTGCTAGTTAATCGATATATCTATATTAATTCGATATTTTACTAGTGAATCGATACATCGATAGTTACTGATATATCGATAGTAAATCGATATTAATTCGATATTCCGCTAGTTAATTGATATATCGATAGTTACCGATATTTAATCGATACATCGATATATTGATATTTAATCGGCACATCGATATATTGATATTTAATCGATATTCAATCCATACATAAATTATGGTAGTAATAAAATATCGATATATCGTTAAATTTTGAAAAATTATCGATATTCGATTGATATATTTACATTTTTCACTACTTAGTCGATATATCGATATTTTATCGCTATTAAATTGGCATATTAATAATTATTCGAAATTTTACGATACATCGATATTGATTATTATTCGATATTTAATCGATGTATCCATTATTATTCAATTTTTAATCGATATGTCAATTTTATTCGATATTTAATAAATACAAATTCAAGTTACAAACAAATACATAAATACAATAAGTCTATTATTATTCGATATTTATTCGATGTATCGATTATTTTTCGATATTTAATCGATATATCAATTTTTCGATATTTAACAGATATATCGATTATTATTATTCAATATTTAGTCGACATATCGATTTTTATTCGATATTTAATCGATATATCGATATTTTATTGCCATTTTATTGAAAAATCGATATTTTCTTGCTATTTAATCGTTATATCCTCATTCTGAATGATATTTCGCTATTAAATTCGATATATCATTAATAAAGTCGATATATCGATAGAGAATGTAAGGGTTGTATGCTCGTTTCTTTAAAGGCCTGCATGAATTTTCTTGGAAAGTTATTATTATTGAAATAATGTTATTGAATAAAATATTTAAAGAACATTCACTCCTGAGATTTTTTTTATTTTTATTTTGTTTTTTCTTATTTTTTTTTTTTAATTTAAATAGTTGCTCTCCCCATTTCATTTAAATTATGCCAGTTCGAGCTTCATGCTTCAATAAACAGCTCGTTCTTGCATGTACGTGCTGAGTTTTATATTTAGAAACAGATTTCACGTGCTCCTTGCATCTTGATGGTGAAAAAAAAGTAACAATTTACTATTTCAAAATTTTATTTAGCAATTGGAATATATTTTAAATATTATTTACCATTTTTCTTCTTATATGAATTTACTAATCTATTTTTGTTTCCATAGTACTGGAGAATATAGAGTCAAATTATAATTTTTTTAATTTTTGTAATAATGAAATAAAAATAAATAAATATATAAATTATTTTTATAATTATTTATATAATTAAAGTAATTTATTTGTTAATAAATATTTTTATTTATTTTATTAGTGAATCATTTTATTAGTGAAAAATTTTTTTTAATGTAATACAAATAAGTAAGATGATAAATTAGGAGACAGATTTAAACAATGAAGTGTATATAGGGAATAAAATATGAATATTTAAATAACTTTTGACGGATTATTATTTATGAATTTTAATATATTATCCACAGTGATTGCCTCTCAACGATTATGTAATAATTTTTTTTTTTCTTTATTTTTGCTCAAGTCAACCAGAGATTAATATAAAATTCTCAGATTCAACCGAATGCTACTGGATTTATCATTATTAATATGCCTTGCTGTCACTGCTTGCACAATCGAAAAAAAAATTATAATAAAACTTGCAATTTTACGTTTCAATGGAAAATTTACGTATAGATATAATTTTACTATTTTTCATATGGACTTTTCTTTATTTTCCTTTAAGTTAGAAAGAATTTAAAAATTTTAATAAATTACTTTTTCAAACAATATTTCAAATAAAAAATAAATAATTTTTTCTATAAATTAAAAAAAAAATTTATTAAACAACTTGTAAAAAAAATATATTTTTTAATATAAAATTAAACTTAAATTTATATAAATTTTGTTAAATTTTGCAAAGAATTTCAGACTAAAAAAAGTTTTGAAAGTAAAACAATATTTAATTTTCACAAATAATAATATTAATTGTTAATAATATTACTAATTTTATTAAAATAATAAAAAGTAAATAATAATTGATTATAATAATAATTATTATTACAATTATTATTATTACAATTATATTATTGCAATTATACATTCAGGTTTATCATTATTATTATTATTATTATTATTATTATTATTATTATTATTATTATTAGTATTACTAGTACGATAAATAATAATTTGTAATTGAATTTAAAAATTTTGTACCTATGTAGAAAAAAATTTTCCCTGGTGGGAATCGAACCCCAAATGTAAAACTGAACAGTCGGGGTCCTTACCACGATGCTAAGTCACTGAATTTATTACGAAGTTCCATTTTCGCTTTAACTTTACTTTTCTTCTCGCTTTTTTTATTCAAGTTACAGTAACATTTCAATATTAAATTCTACCCTCCCTTTCTTCTAAAAAATGACTAAAAACTCTTTTTACAATGATAATAATAATAATAATAATAATTTTATTATTAAAGTCATAAAACTAACGCTATTTTAATTCATAACACTATCAAAAGTACAATTTGTAATATAATTTAATAATCTTTATGGAAAAAAATACCCTTGGTGAGAATTGAACCCTAACTGTAAAACTGAACGGCCAGAGTCCTTACCACGAAGCTAAGCCACTGCAATTATTCAAAAATTCCATTTTCACTTTAACTTTACTTTCCATGCTTAAAATTATCGTAAAATTCACTCCTCTCTTCTGAAAAAATGCTAAAAATTCAAATAACATTCAATAGTATAGAAAATATTTTTAAAAATAGAAGAAAAAAAAATGTTAAACAAGAAATAATTATTGAAAATCAAAAATAAGAAATAAAAAGCTTTAAAATTATTTTTCTTCCCAAAAAGAAATATTGAGTTTCAAATAATGAATATATTTGAAGTATTCAAAAGAGTTGGCGTATTATCATTAATGGATAGAAATATATAATAGACGCGAGTTTGAAACAATTGTGCGAGTTCAACGATGGGGGAGGGAAACGAAAAACAATGGTGATTGAACCCGCCTCTGAACGATGCCACCGCTCCTCAACTTTTATCAGGTAGGGAACCTCTCCACACCCCAAGATTGTATATTATTTTCTCTGGTTCAATTATTATTATCCTCTCTATATATACTATTTTCAATTACGACACGACATTTAAGACTTAATAGTCTTGTTAAAAAAAAAAAAAAAAAAAAATTCCGACAAGTGTTCTCCATTGTCAAACCAATCAAGGCCGAATACTTGAATATTTAATGTTTTCAGTAAAATGTCTTACGATTTATTAATTATTTATTTACTTATAAATAATTGAAAATAAAATTCACTTAATTGAAATAAAACAAAAAGTCCGGGAATTGAACTAGAGTCGCAAACGCTGAAAGCTAATAATTTGCCACAAGGCTAACTAAACATTAAAAAAAAAAAAAAAAAAAATTCTCGCCAGGAATTGAACTTGTATTGAAGATACAGGAAATCAAGCATTTTACCACACGACTAACGTTGCAGAACGTTGCAATTTATAAAGAAATAATTTCTTTTCGAAAAAGAAAATTATAAAAACTGCATTAAATAAATTATTCTTTAAAATTTAAACAAGAATAATCTATTTGATTTTAATTTTAAGTTTAGTGTATGGAAATTAAAAAAAAAAATTTTATGGGGTTAAAAATAGAAATTAAATTAATGTTTCAATTTAACGTTAAAAATGAATAAAAATAAATCCAGATGAAAATGGCGGTGGAGGTGGGAAACGATTGAATCCCACACGTATAGGAATTTTGTCGTTGTTTTACAAAACCCTTAAATTTTATAGTCAAACGATAAGGATAAAATCCCTGTATAGACTATTTATATATCAAGTGATATCCTTCTCTGCTATTGGTGTGTGTATTTATATATATAAACGTGAACATAAAATAAAGTACACTCGACATCATTTTCATTCAAGTTGTGAACAGGACTCGACAGATCAGTAACTGACTGGATAAAATGTTGTACTTTGCATTGAAGGCGATAAGTTACTTGATGTTGGAAGAATTAAATGGGGTCTGTGACTATTGCCCACGCAAAGGATCCGGATTTTTTTTTTTTTTTTTTTTTTTTTTATGCATTATTGAACCTCAAGAATATAACATAGAAAATGTGTTAATGCATTCGAGAATTATTTTTCGGCATTTTATACCCAAAGGATTCGGGTTTTATAAAAAAAAATGTCTTTAAATGAAAAAAAAAGTTTTTAAATAACAAAAAAAATGTTAATTAAAATAAATTTTCTTTAAAATTCTTAAATTTTTTTTTTTTAATTTATTATTGAACTTCAAGAATGTAGAAAATGTGTAAAATGAATAATTATTTTTCAGCATTTTATTAAATTTCAAATTATTTGAGAGTTGACATTTTTTTTTTTTGAAGAGGGGGAAGGGAAGAATTTTGTACAAAAGTGAATGTTCATTAAAAAAAAGAAAAAAGGAGCACAAAATACATATATTTATCTTGAGCATCAATGAGGAAGGCATTTGCATAACGATGTTACATTATGAAATACTTTCATTTCCGATTCACACTAGAATTCCCAATGGTCTACAACTAATGAAATTAAAATTTTAAATTCTAAATTTAGAGAAATCTAATTTTCGAAATTGAACACTTCATTTTAATTAGTTTCCAATTTACTGTATTTTTCTTCCTCTTCTTCTGTGGATTCTTCTTTTTTATTATTTAATTTCATCTTCAAAATGGTAAAATTTATTTTCTTATTATTTAATTTCATCTTCAAAATGTAAAATTTTTTTTTATTAATTCTTCAAGCAAATAGTGGGGACCATTTTTTTTTTTAAATAAATTTTTAATCAGAAAATTTCGAAAATTGTAATCTTTTAAAATAGAAAATGTAAAATTTTGTATTTTGTATTTTTTCAAGTGAAGAAAGTAAAATACTTGTCATTATTACATTTTTTTAAAATGAAGGATGTAAAATTTTTGTCTTTTTTATTCATTTTTCAAGTTAATAAAAAAAATTTTCGTTTTTATAATTTTTCAAGTTAATAAAAAAAAATTTCGTTTTTATAATTTTTCAAGTTAATAGAAAAAATGTTCGTTTTTATAATTTTCGAAGTGAATAATGTGAAACTTTTTTGTTTTTATTAATTTTTCAAGCAAATAGCTGAAAAAATTCGCAAAAGGTTTCAGAATATTTTTTGGTTTATTAAAATTTTTCAACAAGAAATTAAAAATTTTTTTATGTTTACAATTTGTTTTTGTAAACAATATAAAACATTTTATTAATATTTTTTTGACCAAATAGTGTGAAATTTTTAATTTTTATAATCGAAAATTAAGATATTTATGAATTGAAAAGTTAAATTTTGTTTCTACTTATAAATTTTTAATGCAAATAATAAGAAAAATTAAAACAATTCTTAATGCAAAAAGTTTGCAATGTCTTAGCTTCGAGGCAAAGTTGTTAATTGTTTTCCCTTTGCATTATGCGTTCGATCCCTGCAACGGGTTATTTTTTTTATTTCTATTTAATTTTTGTAAAATTATTTTTTAAAAAACATTATTAATTATTTTATTACTACTCTTAGATGCTTACTTAAATTATTATTTAATTTATTTAAAAAAGTTATAATAATAATTTTAAATTAATAATTATTAACTTTATTTAAAAAAATTATAATAATAATTCTAAATTAATAATTTTTTTTAAATATCCAATAATATATTTATTCTAATTTAATACCTGTTTATTTTTTAAAAACAATTTCAATTTTTAAAAAATAAGTTACAATTTTATTTCTCAAAATTAATCAGTACTTTAAAAATATTTCAATTAATTTATTTACAAATAAACGTATTTGTTCAAAATATTAACTAATTAATATATTTAAATAAATAATTAATCTCTTGTTTTAAGAAATTGAATAAAAAAAATTTTTTCTATATTGTAGCAAATAAAAAAAAATTGTTTATAACTAAAAAGGAATTATAACAATTTTGGAAAATTAACAATTAACAATTAACAATTAACAAGCGAATAAAAAGAAAAATTAAAATTTGAAACACTAATAAAAAAAATTTAATTTATTCCGTATTATAAAAAGTGAAATTAAAAAATAACAATTACAAAATTAAATATTTCGAGATAATGCGAGAAAAGAGAAACAGTGATTATCGTTGTTAATATCATTATTATTATTATATTCTGTCTTGAAATTGGTAACAGTTTGTGGATTAACACACTTTTCTGACAAGCAGATGGCCAACGTGAAACGGAGAGCCTTATTATTATGTTTAATTAATAGAAAACTCAATTCACAATATTAAATGTTTCTGGCTCACTGCAATTTTACTTAGTCATGATGGGTCGGGTATTTATATACAAATTTTTATTTTTTTTTCTCATTTTAAATACACATGAAATTCATGTGCACTTTCCTTTTCATTGCAAACTCTACGCATTTTCTTTCTCTCTCTCTCTCTCACTCACTCTTTCTATATATGCGCACCTCATCGTATTTCAATTTTATAAGGCGATAATTAATGTTATTTAATTCAATTAAATTCTCATAGATGAAATACGATTGAATTCTGTCATAGTTGAATTGTTTTTAATTTTCGCAATAATTTAATGCTATTTCAACTCTATATTATATGATGTGGAGTAATTCAATTCTTGGAATGTTTTTTTTTTTTTTGCTTTATTTGAAACTATAGGGGGAAAAAATTTCTCGTTTTTTAATTAGGGGAAAAGAGAAACGGAAATTTTTTAAGAGATTCTTTGGAAGTAATTTTTTATACAAGTTTACTGATAGAGTTTTATAGATGGAAATACTACTGCGCAACTAAATATTGCTTAGGAAACTACTGCGCATCTAAATATTGCTTAGGAAACTACTGCGCAGCTAAATATTGCTTAGGAAACTACTGCGCATCTAAATATTGCTTAGGGAACTACTGCGCAGCTAAATATTGAGTAGAAACTTACTGCGCAGCTAAATATTGAGTAGAAACTTACTGCGCACCTCAATATTGCGTAGAAACTTACTGCGCATATAAATATTGACTAGAACCATACTGCGCATCGAATTGTTGCGCAGAACGCTATTGCGCATATAAATAGTGCGCAGAACGTCACTGCGCAACCGCAAAATCCCAAATTGTCTACAATTTCAATAAAATTGAAAATAAATAAAATAAGCTAACCAAAAATAAGAAAATACAATTAAATAACTAAATAATAATTATAATAATAATTATTATTATCAAACAATAATAATGAATTCATAACAAAAACTACAGAAAAAAAATCTAAGTCCAGGTTAAATGGAATATTTGACATTTTAGAGAGAAACTCCCTCCTCCCTCTTTCCAACCCTCGAATCATTAACGTCGACATTTAAGGAGTGAATTTTTCACGAATAGAGACGTCCAAAATGAACGGAGAGAAGAAAATTGATACCATTATAATGAAACGTTTTAAAAGTGATTTGTGGCGTGTCTCAAATTACTATTACTCTCGTTTTAAGTCCAATATAGTTTGTGTGGTGTGTGTGTGTGCCCAACAACACAACAGTAAAAGACTGCCCGCCAAAGGTGGATTTAAAGCGAAAATGTCAGTTTACGTAATGTGTATAATATAAACTCGCATTGGATAACTGGCACACACGCGGAAATCCATACGAATAATTCTCTATGGTCCCGCGAGAGAGGCGTATGCCTCCCGGGGAGCGCCGACAGAAGAAGGACTTCATGACACGCTAGGCAAGAGGGTGGGGAGCAAGTTTTTTTTAATTTTCGACAAAAAAAGTTGTAAATTAGGAAATTCTGGAATTTCTATTTTTTAAATTGTAATTATTGAATTTTTTCTCACTTTTAACTGTTTTTTTTTATTATAAAAGTCTATTTGCGCAAGTGAACAATGTGCAGAAGACTACTGCGCATGTCTAGAATGCGTAGGTCACTACTGCGCATATATAAAATGCGCAAAAGACTACTGCGCATATGTAACATGCGCAAAAGACTACTGCGCATATGTAACATGCGTAAGAAACTACTGCGCATGTATAAAATGCGTAGAAGGCTACTGCGCATATATAAAATGCGTAGGGCACTATTGCGCATGTATAAAATGCGCAGAAGACTTCTGCGCATATGTAACATGCGTAAGAAACTACTGCGCATGTAAAAAAATGCGTAGAAGGCTACTGCGCATATTTAAAATGCGTAGGACACTATTGCGCATGTATAAAATGCGCATTAACCTTCTGCGCAAGTATAAAATGCGCCGACCTCTACTGAGCACCATTTTTTTTATTTTCAAAATAACTTCTCACCTTCACAATTATCTGTGCACGTCATTCGAACCCGAAAATCTAATTTAACAAATTACACCAAATTACACCAAAAAAAAAAATAATAAGAAAAGAATGAAAATTTGAAGAGAAAAAAAAAGGGAAAATATTTCCTTAAAAAAAAAGTAAAATTTAATTTTCTATTCAATTTGTGTAACAATTCCCCGAAAATTGAACTAGTTTTGAAATATTATTTTTAATTAAGCAATCATAGTGGTGCTATACAATATAATAATGTAATAAAATAAATGCGTGTGACGAAGCGTGTGAGGTTAAGGTCAGTTTTCAGATGAAAGTGAACGCAATCCCATGAATTTGAATTGGGAGTGAAAACGCGTTCAACGATTGACAATATATACATACATCCAAAAACCAGTCTAACTTTCGCTTCCGCCTTAAAAATAAACATGAGAAGGTAAATAAGTATGGGCACCCAAATACACTGTTAAAAAAAGTATAGCATAAGAAATTTAAAAGAAAAAAAAAATATATATATATATATATAAAGTGGTTTTGGCAGACAGTAGCATTTACTTTTCTTTTAATGTTTCATAATCCGGAGGTTACACAAGTAAAATAACATCTCACTCAAGAGTCGGTCTACTTTAATTATATTTCCCATTTTTTTTTCTTCTTCTTCTTTTCTTTTCGGTAAAAAAATACAATATTAACTTACTTCAAACTATATTATTATGAGATAATGTTGGAAATTATTCAATTATTATTTTCCTTTTGGTTCTTGTTTATTATTTCACGCAGAGGGGTGAAATCACTTGTGCGCTGGAGAAATGAATTATATTTGTCTTAATTGGAGCCAATTGAGAAATATTATTCTTGTCTTATAACATCTTTACTAATTGTGCACTGTGGAATTTATAATGAAATAAGGAAACAGGATTGTTTTTCAAAAAAAAAAATCGTACAGTAATTATATTTCAAAGGAGATAATACTCATTGAAGGAAAATTATTTTTCTCTCTCGGGAAATTAAGAGTGGTTAAAAATTACAGAAGAAAATTCACAAAAAAGTATAGAAGACACTGCAGAAGAAAAGAAGACGTAGAAGAAAAAACAGAACATGAAGTATTTCAAAAAAATAAAGAAGATGTTGTACACAAAGAAAATTAAGATGTTCTGCAAGATGGAATAGAAGATCTTACAAAATATAATAAAGATGTTGTGGAGGAAAATACAAAAGATGTTGTACAAGATAATACAGAAGATGTTGTACAAGAAGATACAAAAGATGCTGTACAAGATAATACAAAAGATGTTGTGAAAAATGTTAAAGAAAATGGTATAGAAAATCTTGTAGAACAAGATAAAGATGATATAGAAGAAATCACAGAAGATGCTGTACAAAAAGATACAAAAGATGCTGTTGAAAATGTTACAAAAAATGTTGTAGAATAAGATAAAGATTTTGTAGTAAAAAATACAGAAGATGCTCTACAAGAAGATACAGATGATACTGAACAGAATGTTACCAAAGATGTTGTGAAATGAGATAAAGATATTCTAGGAGAAAATACAGAAGGTAAAGTAAAAAAGTTACAGAAGATGTAAAAGATGTTACGAAGAATGCTGCAAAAAATGTTGTAAAATAAGATAAAGATGTTATAGAAGAAATGTAAGAGAATGCTGTACAAGATAGTGCAGAAGATGGTACAGAAAATTCTGTACAAGATGACGAAAAAGTAAGTGCACAAAAAGATGCAAAAGATGTTATAGAATAAGATGAAAATGTTGTAGAAGAAAATACAAAAGATGCTGTACAAGAAGACCCAAAAGATGTTGTAAAAAATGTTACAAAAAATTGTTTAGAATAAGATAAAGATTTTGTAGTAAAAAATAGGGAAGATGCTCTACAAAAAGATACAGATGATACTAAACAGAAAAGTTACCGAAGATGTTGTAAAATAAGATAAAGATAATGTAGGAGAAAATACAGAAGGTAAAGTAAAAAAGAATACAGAAGATGTTGTACCAAACGGTGTAGAAGTTGTAAAAGAAAATGCTGTACAAGAAGATACGAAAAGTGTTGTAAAAAATGTTACAGAAAATGTTGTAAAATAAAATAAAGATGTTGTAGAAGAAAATGTAGAAAGTGTTGCAGAAGAAACTCAGAAAATGTTGTGGAAAAAATGCTTTTAAAATGTTAAAGAAGATAGATGATGCAGTAGAGGATAAAAATGATGACAAAAAAAATTTGGAGATAGCAAAAAAAATCGTATGATGAAAAAGTGGAAACCAAACATATGCTATAAATTATGCAAATCATTATCAAAAGATGGGAGCTAGAAAACAAGTTAATGAAGACGTTTAACATGATAAAGATGACGTGAAGAAAGATAAAGTAGCATCACCTCCTACTTCATCTAATTCATCAACAGATGATGCAAATTATCTAACGTTCCCTAAGTGACCTAAAAGGTAACCATAAATCAACATAACTGTGTTAGATATGCCAAAGGACATAATGATAATGTTAATAATTATTATGTTTACAACAATAACCCTTCTTCACAAGGTGGATAAAGAAAATTAACAAGAAAATAAAAACAGGGATGAAGAACATCAAGAAACAGATCAGAAACAATCAAAATAGAAGTTCAAGAAGATCTAGCAGATGAAACAAGTGACGAAAAAAAATAAACAACTAGATGAATAAGTTACTGAAGAATTTATCTTGAAATAGGTAAAGAATCTTAAAGAAAACCAAAGAAAAGAAGTTGATGAAAAAAGATCATGGAGCAGATAAGCAAAAATGACAAAGAAGGTCAAGAAGAGTTTACGTAACATCTAATGATGCTGTTTTCTACATACAAACCAAATCGAAAGCTATTCAATGTTTAAAAAAAAGCTCTTATTTCCTCCCCCCCCCCAAAAAAATGGGAACCACGTGAATAAATCCATAATAAAATAAAAAAAAAAAGATAAAAACAGGATTTTGATTTAATTTACATGTATATGGGACATTATTCCATAAATGTGAAAAAATCACTTACCGGTCTGCGAGATGACAGCCAGAACGAGCAAGAGGCTACTGCTGCTTAGAAACATCATCATCTTGTCTTTTCTGGTTTATTTTTTATTTTTTTTTCTCTAAAACGTTTAAACTTTCAAAACTTTTTTTTTATTTTCCCCAACTCTTGTTTCTAAAACTGCAAAACAATCTTTTCCCTTCCCCCGTGCACTCATTCATGCGACAATTGGACTCCGAGAAGACACTTTTTTAAAAAAAAAACCGCGTTCTCAAAATACAGCAAAAAAAATAGAAGCACGTGATAAATTTAAAAATAAAATACACTTTTCCGGTTGAAAATAAAAATCACACTTGTTTCTAATGGGAATGTTAATTCTTTTAAATTAAAGAAAATTGAAATATGATAAAAAAAAATTTTCGAAATGAGATGACAGTGACAAGGAGCTTGTTATGGAGCGCCGTTCAAAGCCGCGAGAGCTCCATTCACGTCGCAAAACATATGCTACGGTCACGAAGAGAGAAAGGTGACTGGATACGTAAAGGCGTGCTCAATACCTCCTGTCTTCTTGGCATAGTCACCTTTCTAGCAAACTTGCAACAAAGAAGGGAGTGTTAACTATACCGTACTGGTCTAACATTGCCACCACTATTCGAATAAATTTTCGTTTTTTTTTCTGCTGTAATCATCCCCCCACTTCCCAATGATATCCTCCCTCGATTATAATAAACTTTACACTATGTGTATACTCTAAAATGTGGAAGTGGTCTCATATCGAATTAGAAGGGTTGTGGCCTTCTAATCATCTCGTTGATATTTAACCTTCCACTCTCTTATTCCTTCTACACTTGATAATAAGATACGGATATAATGTAGACCAATTAGCATTTCCCGAATAGAAAAGATCAATATTATATCAAATAACTTTTCTTTTTTAAAATCAGAAGAAGTTTTCGTTATTTTGTAATGCTGGAATTTTTGTATGCCTAATGATTATTATATACATATATGTAGATTGTATATTGAAAATTCCAAATGATTTCGGAAAGAGTGTGGATAACAAATTTTTTGGTTTGAATAGCCGTGGACTGAATTTTCAAGGGAATGAAAGCGGTGATGCAAAAAAAAAAGTTGAACAAAAAAAGTATAGAAGATGTTGTAGAATAAGATAAATAGTTTGTAGTAAAGAATACAGAAGACGCTCGTCAAAAAGAAGCCAAAGATATTGCGGAAGATGGTACAGAAGGTGATGCACAAGATGATAAGAAAAATGTACAAGATGATGCAGAAGATACTACAAAAGATGATGCAGAAGATACTACAAAAGATGATGAAGAAGATCGCACAGAAAATGCTGTACAAAATGACACAAAAGAAGCTGCACAAGTTGTGATAAGAAGTAGTAAAATTGTTGTAGAAGCAAATACAAGAAGATACACAAGGTGTAGTAAATATAATGATGGAGAAAATTCTGTACAAGATGGTACGGAAGATATACTGTTCGAGTTAATTCAAAACAAGTTGTACTAAAAGGTACAGAAGATGCTAAAGAATAAGACAAATATTTTGTATAGAAAATACAGAAGATGCTCTACAAAAATATGCTGATGACATTTCAGAAGATGATTGTGAAAATGTTGCAGAAGATAGTATAGAAAATGATGTACAAGATACTGTACAAGATGATGCAAAAAACGTTGAGGAATAATTAATTTGAAAACAATACACAAGATGTTGTAGAAAAAGGTGCTAAAGATGATATAGAATGAGATACAGATTTAAAAAAAAATTACATAAGAAGTTCCACGAGAAGGTACAGAAAATGTTGCAGAAGATAGTACAGAAAATGTTGCAGAAGATAATACAGAAAATGTTGCGGAAGATAGTACAGAAAATTATGTTTAAGATCCTATACAAGTTGATACAAAAGAAGTTGTACAAGAAGGTACAGAGAAGATGTTACAGAATAAAAGAAATATTTTATAGCAGAAAATACAGAAGTTGTGCTGTATAAGAAAATGCAAAAGATGGTCCAGGAGATGTTATAGAATAAGATAAATGTTTTATAGTAGAAAATAAAGTATTATTACTCTACAAAGATATAGAAGATGGTACAGAATATGTTGCAGAAGCTGGCACAGAAGATGATGCAAAAGATGTTGTACAAGAAGGTGCAAAAGATGTTGTACAAGAAGGTATCAAAGATGTTGTATAAGAACATGCCCTACATTAAAATACAGAAGATGTTATAGAAGATAAGAAAGGTGCTGTAAAAGAAAATTCAAAATATGTTCAAGAACCTACAAAAAATTGTGAACATCTTTTATTTTTAGAAGTTGCTGAAGATTGTTGTAGAAAAAGATACATGAGGATTGATTAAAAATTCTGCATAAGAAAGCACAGGAAATTTCCAAGAAGTAGATGCAAAAGTACCTAAAGATGATGGCACAGAAAAAGTTGCAGAACAAGATCAAGATCTTCAATGAATGAAGATACAAAAAATGTAGCAAATGATGCTGTTTAAGAGGGTACAAAAAATGTATATAAACAAATACAGAAGATATAAGAGAAAATTATGCTAATGATCCTTAACTAAAAAGTAGAAAAAAATCAGAAAAAGATACAGAAGATGCTAATGATGCTGTAAGTAATAGATGTTGTTGCTTCTCTAACATATTAAACATCTCAATGTATCCTTAACATCTCTAAAATCCACAGCATTTTCATGCACCAGAATCATTAAAAAATAGAAACTTTTTCACAAATATCAAAAATTTTCTCTTTAAATCATTCATAACCAGCATAATTTTTCAACAGAACACAGATCTGAATAGACATAAGTACAACGAAGTTAGTTTTCATAAGTTAACACCGATTTTTTGTCTTTCTATTACATTTAGGTTGCAACATTATTGACATTAAAACTTTTCCCACAGCTTACTTTTTTTTTTATTATCTCCAACCAGCAACAATTTACCTATAGTAAAACTTTTTTTCTAAATAAATACCACTTTTCATTTATTGTACCAAAGTTTAACTCCCATCAATATTTCGATCTTCTTCACTTTCAATTTTTTTTTTTGTAAATAGCGATGAATATGTCGATTGTAATCTACATAGAAGCGAAGAATTATGTAAATTCACTTCCTCGAGGAGACCTTTGGAAGGAAATGTTATATCAGACATTGAATAAAGTGACAGTGAAGGCGGTGTTGCAAATAATAAAGACAAATGAAGGCAAAGAAGGTGGCAAATAGTTTCATTTCTTTTACTATTTAAAATATTGAAAAAAAATAAAGAAAACATTAAATGGAATGTTCCTTTACGAAAATTCATTGAATTCCAAAGCGGTAGCTGCACATTTTGCATTGGCACAAACCTTTTTTTTAAATGTATTCGTCAAGGTGAAAAGAAAGGTCAATTTCTTAGGTAACGCACTCTGAAAGTTTCGAATATAATATATGTATATACAAATTGAACCCTAAACTGTATGAATGTTATAAACACACATAATTATAATTATTGTTACCTTCATAAATTTTTTTTCCTACTTTCACAATTTTTGGGAATATAATTATTCCAAAATATATATATATGTCAATTACTAAACATAGTAAATACAGAAAATTTCTCAAGAATTATTATTTATTTATTAAACACAAGATTCTTATAATGTAATAAAAGCTGTAAAAAATGAATCTTACACTAGCCCACTATTAACTATGAAAAATGTTGAATATTAATTAAAATCATTTTATCCAAAAAAATTTCTATTTAAAAAACGTCACATTTTGTCCTTATTTTTTTTATATTGAATCGTATGTACACGTATGTTTTGGTATTGAATAAAAAAAATGATACATTAAATATTCAATTATTTATGATATAAAATAAAATAAAATATAATAAAATATAAAATAAAATATTTATGAGAATAAGCATATATATGCGGTGTTGATGAAATGAAGACAAAAATTTGAACATTATAACAGCCATATTATACAATTATTTATTAGTTATTTTTCTATTTGTTAATATCATTAGAATTTGAATAAAAGATAAATTAATTAGATATCAAATTAATTATGTCGATTTCAGAAATTCGGTGGCAAGAATTTATTATTAAATTAAATATTTCGAAATTCGATCCATTTTCAAATGTTACGAGACAATCTATATATTTGTGAAATAATCGACTATGTAATATAGAAACTGAATGAATGAAATTCATGCTTCCTACACATCAATTAAAAGCATAATAATAATAAAAAAAATAAAAAAAATTTTTTTTTTAAATTAAAATATTTTAGAAAATAATAATAGACATTCAGAAAAAAATACTTATACAATAATAAAAATAAATAAAATAAAAAGAATAAAAATATTAAAAGAAACTAATAATAATAATAATAAGAATAACAGAAAAAAATATTATTATTATTATTAATATTATTATCGAATCGAATTTCGAAATATTTAATTTAATAAAAAAGTCTTTTAATTAAAATATTTTTAAAAATAATAACAATAGTCATCCAAAAAAATAGTTAAAATAATAAAAATAAATTAAAAAGAATAAAAAATGTATTTAAAATATTATAATAGTGGAAATAAAAAAATTAAAATAAACTATTAATAATAATAATAATAATAATAATAATAATAATAATAATAACAGAAAAAATTAAAACAAAATTTTTTTATTTGGAATATTTAAAAAAAATCAAAAAGAATAAAAATATTTTTAAAAATTATAATAGTAGAAATAGGTCTAAAAAATTGTTAAGGGCATTTGAACCACTATGACGTCACAATGTGTAAAAAGCATGAGATTTATAATTGTGACGTCATAGTGGTTCAAATGCCCTTAAAATAATAAAAAAATATTAAAAGAAACTAATAATAATAATAATAATAAATAATATATAGTAATAAATTTACAATATTATAATTATGTTATTAATTATATATTTTTTTCATTTATAGTTTAAAATATAATTTATAATAATAATTATTATATTGTGTATTAATTTTTGTTAAAAAACTATATTTTCAATTTAGATCAATAAAAGTCATTGATTGATTATAATTTTAGAAATTATAATTTTAGCTCCGAACCCGCAAGTAATATATACATATAATATTATAGTTTGATTAAGTGTGAGATAAAAAAAAATTAATAACAAAAAAAAGTATGTCTTAAACTATCTCAAGAATTCAAGTCTACAGATATTATATATACCTGAAGGCATTTATTTAAATATTATTTTCCACATATAAAATCTCATAAAAATTTTTAATATCTCACTTATTCCACATATTTTACGATTTGTTATTCTTTGCTTATATTAAATAGAAATATTCAAAATAAGTGAATTAAAAAAATAAAATAATAATAATTAGAATCTAATCATAAGAATAATAAAAATGTGTCCACGCTCCGCAGAAAGGTACCTAAGAAGCAAACAATTTAAGGTTATGTTTTTAATCTTTTTTTTTAGTAAAAATACAGAAAGAGAATGGATTATTATTAAAAACTATTTATCATCAAGTCTTCATTGTATCAAAAATATTCCATGGAAATTGGTTTCAAAATTCAAATAATTAAAAATAAACTTTTTAATCGAGAGAAATCTAACACCACCCTAACCTATAATTCGTTCGCTTCTTAGGTATACGTTTCTTCGGAGCGCGTCACAAATAATAAAAAATAAGTAAAATAATAATAACAATATAACCATAAAAATAATCAAAATGAATAAAATAATAATAACAGTATAATAATAGGAATAACAAAAATAAATAAATGACAAAATAATTAAAATAATAAGGATAAATAATAATAATAATAATACTATGTGTAATGATCATATATAATTAGGTTTTTTTTTTTTTTTTTTTTAAGGCTGTAAGAAGTGTGAAACAAAATGTAGCACCAAAAGTAAATAAATTCTATTCTAATAATAATAATAATAATAATAATAATAATAATAAATAGAAAAAAAGATAAATAGAAATATATGTATAATTATAATTTATTAAGTACACCATAACGGAAGTGATCCATATAAATAATATTTCAATAAAAATTGGAACATATGTAGAAATTAGAACTTTCCAAAGTCGGAAATTTTTATTTCATTAATTATTATTATTATTATTATTATTAATTTTACTATTATTATTATTATTATTATTATTATTATTATTATTATTACAATTATTTCTCATTCATTTTTCCAGAATGAAAACAGATTGTAAAAGAGGGGGGGAGGGGAGAATTTCACTTCATTGGAATAAAGATAACAATCAAAAGTTGATTGTAATTGTGACGAGGGGAATTTAGCAACATTTCTAACGCCTTCAGCTCTTAGAGAATATTGTAATCCAAGGCTTTTAAATCGGTAGCGATTAGACGATGTTGAGATACATATAAAGGTATAAGAATCGTTATACATATAGGCTTCTAATTTTTTTTTTTTTTTTTTTTTTTTTTTTTTTTTTCGTGAATCAACCTACGCAATCGTTTTAGGATATTGAATCGTATCCGGAAACCTTGTAAGTCAATAAAAATTCTTTGAAACCATTTTTTTTTCTAAAATCAATAAAAAATCAATAAAATCTATAATATAACGATGAAATAATAATAATATTTATATAATCAATTTTTCACGCTGACAATAATGGTCTCTTTTGATTTTTATGATTAATGAATTGATTTGTGAGATTTTAGAAAAAACAATTGATAAAGATATATCGATATTTTTATTAAGTACTATAGTTGATATTTTTTTTCAACAATTTATTATAATTATTGTTGTATTAATTTTTTATGTAAAATATTTAAGAATTAATAATATATATTAATATTGTTTTCATCTATTGGCATAATAGTAAAACTTCAAAAGAAAGTTTTTTTAAAAATATTATTTTTTTTAGTTAATATTAATGTAATAGTAAAAATTGTTATTATAACTATTTATTTATTTATTTATTTATTAAATACATACAAATACTATTAATATAGTTTTATCAAAAAATTTAAAAAATTGAATTGTTTAAGGGCATTTGAACCACTATGACGTCACAATTTGTGAAAAGCAATAGTTTTAAAATTGTGACGTCATAATGGTTCAAATGCTCTTAAAATATATTTTATATTGTAATTAAAACATTTTTTTGAAATTATTATTTGTGACGCGATCTGATAAGAAAGGGACGTTAAAGGCAAAAAATTATAGGTTATGTTTGAAATTTTTTTTCAGTGAAAAGAAAAAAAAAGATTTAACTGTCAATGTAAATCATTAATGATTTAAGTATTTATTTATTTTGCTTGATTAAAACTAAAATATTTAATAAACATCTGATATATATATATATATGTAAAAATAATTCTAACTTTAATGAAATATAAAAATCAAACGTACCGCAAAATGTAGGCGCAGATTTAGTTTTTTTTTTTTTTTTTAGGAAACAAATGAAAACGATTTGATTTAATTAAATATTTATTCGAATGAAAAACGATAGGTGAAATTTATTATAAAACAAAATATAAACACGGCAGCTCACGTGGATATTTATCAAAAGTTGATTATAATTAATTTTCCATGCGTCGTTGACCCACTTTTCCATATATGATACTTCCTTTGTTTGCGATAAAAGCAGCGCCTATCATGTAATTCAATTCCTGGGAAATATTATCCTGAACTTCATCTTTTTTTTTTTTTTTTATTTTCCTTGAATGACATTTGAAAATGTGTTAAGAAAAGAAAAAAAAAGCGAAAAAAACAAGAAAAAAGAAAGGCAACTCTATATATGTATGTACACAGAAACAAGAGAGCGCGCGCGCACGTATAAAATTCTTGAAATATGTGGGAAAAAGATATTTCACTACTCTTATACATATATACATGTATATATATATATTTATTTTAATTTAATTTTTATTAGTTTTATTTAATTTTATTTAATTTGTATACTTAATATTTAATAAAAAAAAAAATTCAATTATATTTAAAAAATTGATAAAATTCATCTAAAATTCAACTATTTTAAAAAAATTGTTAAAATTCATCCAAAATTCAATTATTTTCATGAATAATAAATTCAAACGCAGGAATTCAATTAATTAATTTAGAATATAGCATTTTTTTCAATATTTCAAAAAAAAAAATTAATTATTTAACAAATTTTTTATATAATTCTAAGCAAGAATTCAATTATTTTCTAAACTAATGAAACTCATCGAAGAATTTCAATTATTTTTCAATTATTTTTAAAAAATTGATAAAATTCAACAAAAATTCAATTATATTTAAAAAATTGATAAAATTCATCTAAAATTCAACTATTTTTAAAAAATTGTTAAAATTCATCCAAAATTCAATTATTTTCATAAATAATAAATTCAATTAATTAATTTAGAATATAGCATTTTTTTCAATATTTAAAAAAAAATCAATTATTTAACAAATTTTTTTATACAATTCTCAACAATAATTCAATTATTTTCAATAATGATTACATTTTGCATAGAAATTTAATGTTTAACCAAATTTTTTATATAATTCTAAGCAAGAATTCAATTATTTTCAAAACTAATAAGACTCATCGAAGAATTTCAATTATTTTCAATTAAGAAATTGAAAAATTTAATTATTTTCACAAAATAATATTTTCACAATTTTATAGAAATTTGTTTAAAAAATGTATTTATTCTTAAAAATTTTGATTTTAATTTCTCGAAAAAATCAATTATTTAAGAAAAATGTTTTATAGAAAATATTCTCCGGAAAAATTCAATTATTTACAAAAATATTATAATTTTTTCTATAAATTCAATTATTTTCAGATTTCAATAGAATTGTTCAATGAAATCAATTGTTTTAAATACAATTTTAATAATTAAAATTTTTTAATAATATTCACATATTCTTTTAGATTTAAAAAAATTCTTTTTAGGAATTTAATTATTTTCTTTAACAAAATTCTTTGCAAAATTCAATTATTCTTATTAATAACAGTTTTCATCACAAGAATTCAATTATTTTTAATGTAATAAATTTTTTCTTGCAAATTTAATAATTTTTTTTTAAATTCTAATTTAAGGGTATTTGAACCATTATGACGTCACAATTGATGCAAAGCATATATTTTAATGCTGTGACGTCATAAAGGTTCAAATGCCCTTAAATTGTTCGTAACAATTCAATTATTGTCAAAAATAATAAAATGTTTTTTACGGATTCAATTATTTTCAAAAAAATTTTTTAATTATTTTCCTAAAAAAAACAAAATTCTGTAAAGAATTTCAATTATTTTCAATAGAATTTTACAGGAATTGTTTAGAAAATTTATTTTTCCATTCCTCAAAGATATCAATTATTTAAAAAACGTTTTTTTTAATTAATTGGAATAATTCAATTATTTACAAGAATATTAGAAGTTTCCATTGAAATTCAATTATTTTCAAATGTTTTAATAAAATTGTTCGAAAGAAATCAAATTATATTAAATAGAAGTTAAATTAAATTTTTTTCTTGTTGAAATAATACAAATATTCTTTTAGATTTTAATAAAATTCTTTCAACAAATTCAATTATTGACATAAATAATTCTTCGAAAGAATTTAATTGTTTAGAATGAATAACAAAAATTATTCTCGAAAATTTCAATTATTTTAAAGGCATTTTAATAAAATTCTTTGCAAAATTCAATTTGCGTTACAAAATTTATTACTTATTAAATAATAATTAAAATTTATTAATAGTCAAATTATAATAATAATTAATAAATAATAGAATATGTAATAATAATAATAATAATTAAATTCATTTTATTATTTATTAATGAAATTTATTATTTTTTAAATTTATTGAATATAAGAATTATTAATTATTGTTTTGAATTACATACAGAGTTTTTTGGATTTGTCTTAAAATTCTAATTTATTGAATAAATTGTTAATATCTCTTCATTGAATTTTCTGAATATTTTGAATATTCGGTTAAACAACGAACTTCCCCATTTTTATCATTTTCTGTCGAGTAAAAAAAGCCCTTTTTTTGACTGTAGAAAAAAATTATTTTTTATTCAAATAAATTTTTTTTCTATCATTACTACCTATTCATTTTTATTTTTTACTATATCCGGCTGTTGGCTGCTTTTTACTTGTCAAGGGTGACGAGATTCTGAGCAAATGTACATTTTCCGTTAATTTACATAAATAAAAAAAAATATAGATATATATATATATATTTATTTATATATGTTTATAGAACTTTATAGAACAATTATGAATTTATAATTTAATTTTTTTTTAATAATTTATATTTATTTATTAATAACTTGTTTTCACGCATGCTTTTCATACAATGAGTGTATATTTATAATATACGATAGGCATTACAATAAATTAATAATTAAAAAAAAAAGAGTACACTGTAAATTATTGTTGAGAATGCCTAAAGATGAGAAAAATAAAAAAGGCCATTAGTTATCTAGGAATGCAAATGAATTTTTATAATTTAATGATAATTTAAAAATGATAAAGATAGGTTACTATTTAAAGGCAAGCGGGGAAGAAAATACCCATTATTGCCCTAGGTCAATAATGTGTTCTTTATTACCCTTGGGTAATAATGTGTACTTTTTTACCCTAGAAATGAATTTTTAAGAATAAAAAAAGAAATGCAATTTTACTTATTTCAGAATATTATCTCAAAAAATGTTTTTTATTTTTAAATCTGTTTCAATAATAACGAAAATATTTTTTTTGTTCAAACAATTTTTAATCATGAAAATATTTAATATTTTAACATAGCGAAAGATGTTATTGAAAAAAAATAATTTTTTATAAAACGTTTTTAAGAAATACCTCAGGGGTATTAATCTCCCCTTAAATGTAGCGAGTAATTTAAATTAAAACGAAAATAAATTCTAAAAATGAAATAAACAAAATTGGTCAATTTTTCTTTTTTTTTAACTATAAATTGATATATGTAAAGCAGATAATTCTTCTTGTGTAAATAATAAATATTCAAATGAACTACTAGTTAAATAATTGTTTCTGAACAAAAGAATAGCGTTAAAATTCTGCCATAAGCAATAAAAATTTCATAAGATCTATGAACTTTATTTCTAGTGGAATTTTTATTTAAAAATAGAATTTGGTCAATTATAATAAAATAACACGTGTTAATTCTTGCTCTTTTAGGTTTTATTTTTATCAAATTACAAAATGGAAAAAAATCATTATCTATTTTGACACTAAATTTTTAGTTAAAAAATACTTTTTTTACCGATTTAACACATTTATCTTGAATTATTTGTACTTTTTTCTATTGCAAATTTTATTCATTAAATTTTTCGATAAATTTATAATCAAAACTTAAAAAATTCTCTTATTAAGTTAAATAATTAATTAATTTTTATAAATTAAAAATAGTAAAATTCTTCACAGGAATTGAATTATTTTTAATAGTATTTTAATAAAATTTCTCAAACAGATTACATTTATTTTTAAAAATATATTTAATAAATGTTCGCAATTGAAGACAATTATATTGAAAATTTTTTGAAAATTCCATTTCAAACATTCAATGATTTTCAAACATTCCGTTAACATTATTTAAATATTTAAAACATGATTTTCAAACATTCCGTTAACATTATTTAAATATTTAAAACAATTTAATTATTTTTATAAATTGTAAAATTCTTTTTGAATATTCCGTTAAAATTTTATAAAACAATTTAATTATTTTTATAAATTGTAAAATTCTTTTCGTATTTTTTTAATGATTTTTATGACATTAATAAAGAATTGAAAAAAAAATTAAATCGAACAATATTGTTAAAAAAAAAATTTGGGAAACAAAGAGGACAACAAATTTTATTTAATAAAAAATCACGTCCAAGAAATTAGAAAAATTACAAATTAATTCAGACCATCGAAGAATTATGTAATAAAGGCATTATATCGAAAAAAAGAAAGAAATAAAAAAGTTATCCAATATTATGTTACAAGAGAATTCTAACGATAAACCCAAATATTCAAAAACTGAAAATTATTTAATCAAGTAATAAATACTTTTTAATATGCGAACTAATGAGTCAATTTTTTTTAAATTTGGGCCTTTAGACGCAATCTCATTCATCATATTCAAAAATGAAAAAAAAATTGCTTCATATATACATCATAACTGCAATGTGACCTGGAATCTTGAAAATTTCATTTTCATCTGATTTATGACTTTCTTTTTTTTTTATTATCGAATCACATATTCGACATTCAAAGTCCTTGCCGCGGGCTCAATCAGAAAATCCGGTTCCTGATTAAATGTTACAATTATAAAGAAAAGAAAAAAAAATAATTAAAGATCAAATTCGACCTCGACCTGTTTTTTGGCCTAGGCGCGAAAGAAAGAAAGAAAAAGAAAAATTAATATTTTCTACACTAAATGATCTATAACAACTATAAAGTCGCACTGAAATCACATCCGGAATTACATTACATTATACATTTTTTACACAATAATATTTCAAAAGAAAAAAAAAAATATTGTATCGATAAAGAAATTAACAATTCATTTAATTATTTTATTAACACTTCCCGTTTAGATCGTTAATCTCCTTTAGTAATTTAAAAGCGATAAAATAACGTAAAAGAAAAAGACAAATAATTTTTTTTTTTTTAAGAAAAAGAAAAGATTTCGAGCGGAAGTGCAATCAACAATGTTTCATCGACTTCAGGATCAATGGAAATTATCTATTCTAGTTTGCAATCAAATCACTAAAGGTAGTGTTGTTATTATTATTATTATCATAAAAAATATATTTATTTAACACTATTTTTGAAAATTTGGAAAATCTTCAAATTTTTTCATAATAATTGAATTTTGTAAAGGAATTAAAATATTTTTAAATATAATTGAAATGTTGACGAGAGTTTCATTAAAAATTTTCAAAATAATTGAATTTTCAAGAAGAAAATTTATTGAAATTTTTTAAAATAATTGAATTTTGGAAAAGAATTTTTATATTTTTAAATATAATTGAAATTTTGACGAGAATTTCATTAAAAATTTTCAAAATAATTGAATTTTCAAGAAGAATTTTAGTATTTTTAATGATAATTGAAATTTTAACAAGAATTTTATTGAAATTTTTCAAAATAATTGAATTTTGGAAAAGAATTTCATATTTTTAAATATAATTGAAATTTTAACTAGAATTTTTTCAGTTTCAAAAGAATTGAATTCCTGGGAAAAATTATATTTGTTAAAATAATTTAAATTTGATGAAGAATTTTTTGTATTTTTAAAGATAATTGAAATTTTGACGAGAATTTCATTAAAATTTGTTAAAATAATTGAATTTTCAAACAGAATATTTTTGTATTTTTAATAATTTTGACCCGAATTTTGTAAAAATTTTTCAAAATAATTGAACTTTCGAAAAGAATTTAAGTATTTTTAAATACATATGAAATGTTGACGAGAATTCGATTAATTTTTTAAATAATTGAATTCTTGGAAAAAAGTATATAAACATTTTTCAAAATATTATAATTTTGGAAAAAAATATTAATTTCATTAAATATAATTGAAATTTTGACAAGAATTTTATTAGTTTTGAAAATAATTGAATTCTTGGGAAAAATTATATAAAAATTTTGCAAAATAATTAAATTTTCAACAATTTTATTAAAACTTTACAAAATAATTGAATTTTCAAGAAGAATTTTAGTATTTTTAACGATAATTGAAATTTTAACAAGAATTTTATTGAAACTTTGCAAAATAATTGAATTTTGAAAAAAGAATTTTATTAAAAGAACTCAAAATAATTGAATTTTCGGCAATAATTTTGTTATTAATCGATATAATTGAATTTGAAAAAAAAATTTTTTAATAATTGAATTTTTAAAAAGAATTTTAGTATTTTTACAAATAATTGAAATTTTGACAAGAATTTTATTAACATTTTTAAACATAATTGAATTTTCAAAAAGTGTTTTATTATTTTTTAAGATAATTGAACTGTTAACGAAAATTTTATTGACATTTTACAAAATTTATAAATATTTCCTTCGAAGAATTTGATGAAAAGTTTAAAATAATTGATTTATTTCGACTAATTTCATGCAAATTCAATTTTAAATAATTGAATTTCTAAAGAAAAATTTTGTTATTTGTGAAAATAATGGATTTCTGCATAAGAATCTTTATAAAAATTTCTTTAAATGACTAATTTTTTCGAAATAAAATAAATATTATTGAAAAATTTCATTTTAAATAATTGAATTCTTGTGGAAAACTATTTGATAAAATAATTTTTTTATTTTTCAACAATTTGTTGAAAGTAGTATTAAAAATTTTTAGCGTACTTCGATATAAGTTTTATTATTTATGAAAATAATTAAATTCCCGCTTAGAATTTTGTTAAAAAATTTTTTTTTAATAATTCAATTATAGTGAAGAATTGTATAGAAATTTTCTTAAATAATTGATTTTTTCGAAATTTTTTTGAAAATAATGTTCTAAATTAATTAAATTCTTGTAAAAATTTTATTATTTAACAAAATTATAGTCTTTTATTTTATCTTTTAAGTAGTATTCAACACTATCCGCCATTCAGCAGACAATTAAAATTTATTTAAAAAGGACTTAAAATAATTTCTTCAATTTTTTTATTTTAATGCTTATTTTAGATTTTTATTTGAATTCCCTATTTACATACACGTGTCAAATACTTTATGTAAAATCGCAAAAAAAACAAAAAAAAATTATATGAATCGAAATTTTTTAATAAAATTTAATTACAAATTTAAAAATAATGTACATAATGAAAAAAAAAATTCTTATATATTCATATAAATATAATTTAAAAATATGACATACATGTATTATTGACAGAAAAGGGTAAATACATTAGATATCTTGAAATTAACATAGTTTATACAAAATAATTTTTTCTGTTTATTTTAAACTAAATTGAGGAATATTATTTCCAACTATTTACTCTTTGTAAACGAAACTCTTTAAATATATAACGGTATAAAAGGACTCGGAGAAATTAAAAAAAAATCATTCCAAACATAGAGGAAGAATATAAAAAGTAAATAAATATAGTTTTTCTTTATAAATCATAAGAAAAATGTCTGTAACTCGTTCAACACGATTGTTCCATTCGATTGGTAATTATAGTTGTTTTTATTTCAAATAAAAAATAGTTCGAATTAAAAATTTAAAAAAAAAATTAAATTAAAAAATATTTTAAGGGCATTTGAACCATTATGACGTCACAATTAAAAAACTCATGCTTTTCACACATTGTGACGTCGTAGTGGTTCAAATAGCCTTAAATAGAATTTAATTTTTAAATTTAAAAAAATGTTTTTTTTAAATAATTAAAAATTTATAATTTCAGTTTTTCAAATATATTAAATCGTTAGAAATGTAAAAAATAAATGCGATGTAATAATTTTTTTTTCAGGACTGTTGCTTACCCTACTTATTGCTTGTCAAATAAAAGAGAACAATGGCGATGAATTTCAAAAGCTCGAACTAAATCAAGTTTATTCTTTTTTCAATCAAGACAGTCAAAATAAAGTATCTGAACCAGGTTTTTACGTGGAAGACAGCTGGGAAATGGAAGCACCAACAAATTACAAAACTAGACTTAATTGTACATTGAAATTCCCAACGGTGAGTTACATTTTATTTTCCAACACTTCAAATTTTTATAATTACAATAAATCAACTATTTTTAATAATTTTTGAAAAAAATTCTTCTTTGAGAATTTTTTTTTTAACCATTCGTTTACAATTCAATTTTACGTGAAATTTTAACTATTCAAAGATTCTTCATTTAAAGAAGAATTCTTCAGTTTAATAAAAAATAAAAATTTGTAATTGAAAAATATTACTTTTAAGCGTTTTGAAAAAAATTTGTTAAGGGCATTTGAACCATTATGACGTCATAATTGATGCAAAGCATATATTTTAATGCTGTGACGTCATAAAGATTCAAATGCTCTTAAAAACAGAATTTCTAATTAAATTTCTGAAAAATTCAGATTTTCAACGATTTTAATTTTGAAACGTTTATAAAATTCAATTATTTCTAAAAAAAATTTGCAAATATTGGTAACTTCTCAAAAATTCAATTATTATATCTAATATACTTTAATTATGGAATTAATTTTTTAATTTTTCTTAAAATTGAATTCTTGTGAATAATTTTTCTAACAAATCTTCAAATAATTGAATTCTTTCGACGAATTTTCAAAAAAATTTATTTAAATAATTACATTTTTCGAGGAATTCGATTATAATTGTATTAAAAATAATGTAACTTCTTCAATGTGTTTTATTTATTTATGAAAATAATTAAATAGTAGAATTTTGTCAAAATTGTTTTTAAATAATTCAATTTTTGGGGAAATTTTATTAGAATTTTTAAAAATAATTGAAATTTTTTCTGTGAGAATTTAATTCCAAATATTAAAATAATTTCTTTTTTTTAATTTATATAAATTCTATTTTAAATAATTGAATTAATGTGACAATTTTTTTTTTATAATTGAATGATTATATAAATTTTTCTAACATTTTTGTTAAATAATTGAATTCATTTTTAGATTTTTTAAAAATAATTAAATCTCTGCAAAGGATTTTATTAATTTTGAAAATAATTAAATTCTTGGGAAAAATAATATTGAAATTTTTCAAAATAATTGAATTTTGGAAAAGAATTTTAATATTATAAAAAATTATATTAAAATTTGTTAAAATAATTGAAATTTCAAGAAGAATTTTAGTATTTTTAAAGATAATTGAACTTTTAACAAGAATTTTATTGAAATTTCCACTAGAATTTTTTTAATTTTAAATGAATTGAATTCCTGGGAAAAATTATATTAAAATTTGTTAAAATAATTGATATTTCCTAAAGAATTTTAGTATTTTTATAGATAATTGAAATTTTGACGAAAATTTCATTAAAATTTTTCAAAATAATTGAATTTTCAAGAAGAATTATAAGATTTTTAATGATATTTGAAAATTTAACAAGAATTTTATTGAAATTTTTTAGAATAATTTAATTTTGGAAAAGAATTTTAATATTATAAAAAATTATATTAAAATTTGTTAAAATAATTGAAATTTCAAGAAGAATTTTAGTATTTTTAAAGATAATCGAAATTTCATGAAGAATTTTAGTATTTTTATAGATAATTGAAATTTTGACGTGAAGGTTATTAAAATTTTTGAAACTAATTGATTTGAGAAAAAGAGCTTTAGTATTTTAAAAAATACATGTAATTGAAATTTGGACAAGATTTAAAATAAAAATATTTTTTAATATTTTATATTATATTTTATATTATAAAATAATAAAATATATTATATTTCGGAAAATTTTATGCAAATTCTGTTTTAAATAATTGAATTCATTGAATTCTTTCAAAGAATTGCGTTAAAGTTTTTAAAATGGAAACCAGAATTTTCTCAAAATTGAAATTAAATCAAAATTAAATCAAAATTGAAATTAAATTTTTTCCTCAAAGTACTTTAGTAAATGATTTATAAGTTGATAACTTAAAAATAATGGCAGTTCTTTAATAGAATTAATTTATTGAAACTAATTTATTGTCAGAAATAGAAAAATTTAGTATTCTTATATATATTATTTTCATCATACATGAGGACAAAAAAAGAGCCTATTGTGAACGTAGCCTAAAGTATTTTTCATGTTCATGTGAATGGGGCTGTAGTCTCAGGTAATTTTTTTATTAACAGTTATTTTAATTTCATTTTTCAGGATAACTGTTTCGAGCACTCAATTGAAATTGACAACCATCCTTCCGTAGGCGGATATCCAATTAAGTATTGCGGAAATACCAATTTTTCCGCATTATCATATGAAAGTAGAATAAGACTGTCGTTTCAAACTACAAATTCAAAATTGGGAGTATTTCGATGTATCGCTACGGTAGTTTCGCAGTGATTTCCATATAATGAAATTATAAAATTTCTTCAAAAAAAGAAAAATAAAATATAATTTTTTTTTCTGTTTAAATATTTGTACTTGTGTGGAATAACCTTATACATTTATCTTTCATGAGAGAGACAAGGATGCAAGTATCTTTTGTCTTTTTCTCCCTCTCTCATATGTACAATAAAGGTGCGTTCACACAACTTTTTTTGAATAAAGCAAATAGAAAATATCTTTTTTCCTTTTCTCTCTCATGCACAATAAAGGTGCGTTCACACAACTTTTTTTGAATAAAGCAAGAAATAAATTATTTCCGGAATAGGAACAGTAGGAAAATAATAATAACAATATTATATAATAATAATATATATTGTATATTAATAGCTACACATATGATCGACTTTTATGTACATAATTCTCATAAATATCACCGCAACGGTGCATTTAAATCAATTATAATTTGGTAACGTATTGAGTCATCGCTGCCAGTCGTCTCGCGCATCAAATGTAGAAAAAAAAATGACGAAAATAATTCACATAAAAACCCCCTTTCTTTGATGCACGAGATAATCTCAAGTTTTTATTCATATATAATATATTACAGAATATTTGACGCACCTTCCAAAAAAAAAAAATGGTAAAAATTACCCAACTTTTTACCATGCGAAAGAAAAGGACAAATTATCCTTTTCTCTCGCAAAGGTAAAAATTTACCTCGTTGGTGATAAATTTTTCTCTACATGTCACGCTCCCAAGAAGCAAAACGAATTAAAGGTTAGGGTCGTAATGAATTTATCTTCATTAAAAGTTTATTTCCAATTCTTTGAATTTAAAACCAATTTTCATTGAATATTTTTCATACAATGAAGAGTTGAGGATCAATAATTTTCAATTTACATAATTGATTCTCTTTCTGTCTTTTTATTGAAAAAGAAACATAACCTCAAATTTTTTTTGCTCCCTGGGAGCGCGACACATTTTTCTATTAAATAAAATATATATAATATATTATATACATAAATCATGAGTGTGTTACGAAAGTCCCAAAATATATTGCAAAACAATCAATAGTAATAAAAAACATATAATTATTTAATAATAATAATATAAATGTCATCAATAAATTGTAATGAATAATTTAAAATAAAAATATCCCTTCTATTGTAGCCTCATCTCGTCACCGTTTTTTTTTTAATATTCACTAGTACACGACTAAAAAACTGTACAAAAAATATATATAGAGAGAGAAAATATATAGACAGTTATGAAGAATAGAAAAAGAGAGATAGAAAGATAGAAAGATAGATAGATAGAAAACGGTGACCACGTTCATTTGTACACATTCAAAAAAAAAATTTGATTCTAATTATTATATATAATATATAATATCATCCATTCGTATACCCACTATACAGTATTTAAAAAAAAAATCTCTAATTACTAACTAATTCAATTTGTCTATATTTTTTGCGCATATTGCTTACTGGATCCTTAAAAAGCATTGGATCCAATCTTAAATTTGATCTTAATAATGGCATGTAACCAAAGACGGCGACAAATGTATTCATACACGTCTGCCGTTGAATAAAATGATCAGGATCATTCCAGGGCGACCTTTTTAATGCGAGAAAAAAGAGGAAGAATTTCATTAGAATTTTCAGAGAAAAATGTGAATTTTGATTATTTTTTAAATTATTTACTATAAGTGTCAAAATTCAAGAAGTTTAACATTATTTTTCGATCGACGAGTAATTTTTATGATTATAACATTTTAAAAATCGCGGTGTCTACTATTTTCATCCAACAAAATTCCCGGTTATTTCCCGGTTATCGCCTAATTTTTTCCCGGTTTTCTTTTCTCATAAAATTTAAATTTAAATTTGATTTCAAACATTAGATAAATAATAATTTTAATTTGAAAATTTGGAAAATAATTTTTTCCATTTTTTAAAAATAATCTTGTCCTGTTTTAATTACAATTGGAAAAATTTCTTTTCCAAATTTATTACAATTCTATTGATAATAATTGAATTTCTGCAAAGAATTTGACTATTTACAAAAATAATTGAAATCCTTCCAAAGAATTATATTATTTATGAAAATAATTTAATTCCTGTGAAGAATTTTATTACAATTTCAAAAAAAAAGCAGTGATAATTAATTATTTACTTAATAAGTAATAAACATGAAATTTGCTTAAGAAATGATAAATATCATTTATTTGAACATTCAGAAATTTGAAATTATAAAAATTTAAGAGAAGTTCAATAATTATAAGTATTTAATAATAATAGAATAATATAATTTTTAGAAGCAAAAAATTGATTTAAAACTTTAAGAGGGTGTTTATATTTTAAAAATAAAATTATAATTCTACGGTCACTAACATTATTTTCGAAAAATTTAAATTCTTTCAAAGAATTAAATATTATTTTTCAAAAAAAATGTAATGAAATTTCAATTATTTCAAAAATTTTCAATTATCTATTTGTATAGAAAAATTAAATTATCTTGCAACAATGGAATTGAAAAATTTCAAACAATTTTATTTTTCAGAATTTAAAAAAAATATTTGCGAGAATTCAATTTTAATAAAACATTTGAAGTGCATATCTTTGTTTTTTAAATTAACTAATAAAAATTTTAATTATTAATCTTCGCACTAATTGTAAGAAACATGAATTCATTATAATGTGACTATAAAATCCAATTATTAATTAATTATTAAATTAAAATACTTTCAAAATTTTATTTGTTAAAAAGTTTCTAAAGAAATTCTTTAAGAAATTCAATTACATATTTTCAGTCGAATTTCATCTTATTTCTATTAACGCCATAATTTTTTAAAATTTATTTACATAATCTGTTTGAATTAGTGCTTGATTTTTAGTATCAAATTAATTTTTTTTAACTAATTCAAAGTTAGAGATGAGTTTAAAATATCTATAAAAATTGAAATAAAAAGTAATTTTTTTAAAAACAAGTTAAAATAATAAAACTTTTTTAATTTTGGTGAAAAAATTCCCGGTTAATTCCCCGTTAAATTAAATTCCCGGTTATTTCCCGGTTTTCCCGGTTAGTAGACACCCTGATTTTTCTATTCTATATAATAAAAAAAATACAAGTTGCAGAGTTTTGCGAAATTTAAATTTTTTAAACAGTTTTCCTGTGAATTTTGAAATTAACTATTTTTTATTATTCTTTAAAAGAAATCGAGTTAATTTCTGGTATGAATAATACGAAATAATGCCAATTTTTTATTAATATTTGTCATTATAAAATTTTTTTTTAATTATTAAAAATATAAATAAATAATTTAAACAATTAAAAACAATTTCATGTTCTCCCAACGTTTTTTCTTGGAATTTTTTGTAAATGAAAATTACTCATAATTTAATGACGATTTTTATAAATAATATCAGGAATTTTTTATTTTTGTAATAAAAATTATAAAAAACATTTTTTTTTCAATAAAACAAGAGATAATTTTTGTAAAATTTACATATTTATTAGTAAACGAACTTTAATAGTTAAGAATTCTCCTACAAATATTTTTCAACTATAGAAAATTAATTAAAAATGTTTTTTATCTGTTATAAAGAATGAAAAATAATTTTATATTCTCCCAACATTTTTTATAATTTTTTTTTAATGAAATAAAACTTAATAAGTTTTCTTATTAAAACTATTTTCTAAGAAATAAACATTTTTATTTATTTATTTATTTATTATTATTTATTTATTTTTCTAAGGAATAATAAAATATAAAAAAAAATTCCGTATTAAATTATAACAAATAAATAACAATTTTAATTAATTTTCTATAGTTGAAAAATGTTTATTAGAATTCCTTAACTATTAACGATCGTTTACTAATAAATATGTGACTTTTACAAAAATTATTCCATGTTTTATTTTTTTTTTAAATGTTTTTTAAAATTTTTATTAAAAAAATATAAAATTTCAGATATTATTTATAAAAATCGTCATTAAATGAGGAGTAATATTCATTAAAAAAATTCTTTAAAAAAACGTTGGAAGAACATGAAATTTGTTTAATTGTTTAAATTAATTATTTATATTTTTAAATTTTTAAGCAATTTAATGACAAATATTAATCAAAATAGGTATTATTTCGTATTATTCATACCAAAAATTAACTCGATTCCTCTTAAAGAACAACAGAAAATAATTAACTTCAAAATTCATGGGAAAAGTATTTTAAAAAATTGTAATTTCGCAAAACTGTGCAAAACTTGTATTTTTTTTCTTTTTTATCACAAATTTTGACACCAATGAAAAAATAAAGAAAATTTCAATTTAAGGTGTTTAAAAAAGGTTAAATTTAAAATTTTTACCTGATACCAGCGGCCGTTGTGTCTTTATACAATTTGCGCTGTGTGACTTTAATCGGAGGACGACGCGTCACGTGACTAACGAGAAAATTCATTAAAATATCCTCGCAATTTTGCGATTGTTCGACAGTTTTATGTAGAGTCGAACTCAATAGTTCTGTGTAAAGAGTATTGTAGTAACGATGATAAAAAGCTGCTCCAGTCAAAACTATACTGTAATCGTTCGTCCATTTACTCGTGTAGCCCCACGATCTCTATATTTTTTAATGAAAAAAAAAAAAGAATTATAAACTTGAACATTCATCAAAAATTCCATTAATATAAAGGTTAAAATTTCGAAAATAGAAACTTAAAAACAAAAAAATTATTTCGACTTTAAAATTTAAGAATATTTTAACTTAAAGCGAATTACAATTTTAACAATATAAACTTAAAAATCAAAAATTAATTCGACTTAAAATTTAACAAAATTTAATTGTACTTCAAATTGAACAAAATTTCAAGTTAAAATTAAAAAAAATTTTAACTTAAAACGAATTAAAATTTTAACAATAGAAACTTAAAAATCAAAAATTAATTCGACTTAAAATTTAACAAAATTTAATTGGACTTCAAATTTAACAAAATTTCAAGTTAAGACGAGTTAAAATTTAAACAATAGAAACCTAAAAAAACAAAAATTAATTCGACTTATTTAAAATTTAACAAAATTTCAAGTTAAGACGAGTTAAAATTTAAACAATAAAAACTTAAAAATCAAAAATTAATTCGACTTAAAATTTAACAAAATTTCAAGTTAAAACGAGTTAAAATTTTTGAACACTAGAAACTTGAAAATAAAAAAAAAATATTTAAATTAATTCACGAAAATGGTTTTCCACACCTTTGAATCGTCCCAATAATGAGATCTCGCCGGATATCCAACAATTCTTTCCGGAAATGATTGCCAAACATTGAAGGCAAAATCAATTTCATCGGTATTGAGAGTTGCGTCTTCATCCAACGATAATATGGCACTAGTTTTAATTTGTGGATGAGGATAAAATCGATGTGATATTCCATCAGCGGAAACCACAAGAATTGTCGCCTTGATTCCCTGCCAACGCGGTTTCCTCGGCAATGGAATGTCCGAGTTCCACATTAAAATAATCTGCGAAGAATTTCAGAAAATTTTGTAAATAATTCATTTCTTTCGACTATTTTTTTTTTTGGTCAAAATTCTAATTTAAAGAACTGAATTACAGAGAAAATTTTATTATTCATAAAAATAATTGAATTTTCAAGAGGATTTTAACAAAAAAAAAAAATTTTTAATAATTGAATTCTGTTTGGAAATTTTATTTAAAAAATAGTTGATATTGAAAAGCAATGAATTGCGAAAAGTTTTTTTCTAAACATAATTAAATTTTACAAAGAATTTTATGGAAATTTAAAAAAAAAATAATAAAATGTTTTTGTGTCATTTTATTAAATTTTTCTTTTAAACAATTGAATTCTTCCAAAGAAAATTATTATTTATATAAAAATAATTGAATTCTTCTGGAAAAACTTTATTTCTGTAAATTATTTAATTTTTCGAATGATTAATTTAAAATAATTGAAATTCTTCGATAAGTTTTATTATTTATGAATATAAGGTAAATCTTTTCTTTTTTTTAAATAGTTTTATCACTGACCTTATCTAAATATTTACACTTGGCGAGACTTTTTAATAAGCGATAAAGAACAGCAGTCGATCCTAACTGCGAGTAAATAATCGCAGTGAACGTGTTTCCCGGATTACCACTCGTAAACGGAAGTTCCTGTTGACTGTCAGCGAATTGAGGTAGAATTGCCAACGCGCCAGGACTTGTGTTCCATATCATTCCCTCCCTCGAACCCTCCCAAGGAAGTCTCTCTCGTATACTCTAGAATAAAAAAAAATATATTTTCACCAAAAAGAAAAATTTTTGCTGTCCCCAAAAAAATTAATTTTTTTCACTTGCCTCAAATACAGTGAAAATAACTTTCTCAATCGACGAGAAATATCGTTCCCAAAGAAACTGCGTTTGCTGTCTTAATTTGAGAATTTTCGTATTTGAAACAGATCTCACTATATCCGGAATCTAAAAAAAGAGAATAATTTCCCAAATGAAGTCGAATTTCAAAAATAAAAGAGCTATTTTTGATTATTCTACGAACTTGAAGAAGGAGCCTCTCATCAGTGAATATAACCGCCTGATTCCAGTCAATGCGATCATGAAAAGGAAGTGCCCATCCATTACTGAGGATAACGGGTATACATCCAGCCCTTAATGCTTCCAAGAATCGAAAGCTGCCAAGTCTGCGACCGCGGGGAACCAAACAAAACGTGGCATTCATCAAGAGAATTTCGTAATCATATCTGCAAGAAAAAAACAGTCATTACTTTTCTTTAAAAAAAAACCTCCCATTCACTATTTTTACTTTCAAAATATTTCAAGTGGATTTTTTCTGATTTAAATAGATTTCTCAGAGCTTGCAGAAAGACGAGAAATAATCAGAGCTCGAACCAGTGAAAGTATTTAAAAATACGGACTTTACGGATCAAAAATGAAAAATTACGGACCATTTACGGATCAATTACTGACAAAAATATAAAACTATAAATTAGATTTTTTCATAACTAAAAAAACATGAAGATATCGAAAACTCTGAGTCTTCGACTCGAACTGTTTTATAATAATTAAAGATAAATAAATAATAATAAAGTGATAAAATCATTATCAATTCAATTATTATTTTCAAGAATTTTTAACTAAAATTCTTCTTAAAAATGGATTATTTTTAATAATTTTCGAAAAAGTTCTTTGACAATTTTCAAATCCATTTCTTTACAATATTCGATTTTTCAATTATTTGTAAATTCTTCAATTAAATATATGTATTAGAAAATAAAAACTTCAAATAATATAAAAACAAATTCGCAATTAAAATTTCTCAACAAAATTAATTCCACAAAATTGTTACTTAGTTAAAAATATGAAAAATTCAAGTTTTCAAAGATTTGAATCTGAAACCTTTTCAAAATTTAATTATTTCTAAAAATTTACGCTCTAATACTTTTAATATTCAATTATAATCTCAAATTTTAATTGAAATCGAATTTTTAAATCAATTTTTATGAGAAAATTCTACGAGAATTTCATTATTTAAATACAAAAAAACAATTTATTGAATAATTACAAATGTTTCTTAAAATTGAATTCTTTTAAAGAATTGTATTAATCAATTTTCAAATAATTTGAATTCTTTTGCAAAATTTTATTAAAACAGATATTAAAAATAATTAAATTAGGGAAAAATTTGGAAAATAATTGAAATTTTGCCAAGAAATTTATTAAATTTTTTGATAATAATTCAATTTTAGAGAAGAATTTTATAGTTTATAAAGATAATTGATAATTTACGCAAAGATTTGCATTAAAAATTTTGAATGCAATAATTTTATTCTATTAAGAAATTTAATCAAAAATTTATTAAAAATAATATTTAAATTCTAATAAATAAATTGTAGCAAAGGTTATTAAAAGAATTAAATTTCTTTGATAAATTTTAATAAAATTTTTAAGAATAATTACATTTTTCGAGGAATTCGATTAAAATTGTATTAAAAATAATTGAAATTCTGCAATTAGCTTTATTATTCATCAAAATAATTGAATTCCTAATAAGAATTTTATTATTTGCCAAAAAAAATTAAATACCTGTAAAAATTTTATTATTTATGAAAATAATTGAATATTGCGAAGAAATTTATAAAAAAAATTTGTAAATAATGAAATTCCTGTAAAATTGTTATTATTTTTTGAAAATAATTAAAGGTTTGTGTAGAATTTTAGTAGATTTTTTTAAATAATTGAATTCTTTTGGAAATTTTTTTTTAGAATAGCATAGATATCTATTAAAAATCATTGAATTGAGGAAAAATTTTGATAATAATTGAAATTTTTCCAAGTATTTTATTAAAATTTTTGAAAATAATTGATTTCTAATAGAGTTAAAATTTAATTAGAATTTCAATTTAATTAGAATTTTAGATTTATAACATGGAAATTAAGAACAAAAGTTATAATTCAATTTGCAAAAACAATTGAACTTAAAAAACTTATAATGAAAGTTGTTTAGATTAATGGAAAAATTTGTTTATTTTGTTATACAGAAAAATAAGCAATCGAAAATTAAAATTATATCATTGAACCTTAGGAATCTTTTGATCAGAGGTCAACTATAAAAAAAATATATGTCAAGAAACGATTATTGAATTTTCTCATTTAAAATTGAATCATTAAAATTAATCTCAACTGATATGACTCAAGTAAATACTAAATGCAGTTAATAATTTATTACATGTAAAGCACATGAGTATGAACTGTTTTTGAAAACAAAAAAATATATTAAATGGGAACGAAAATTATTAAATTATTATTGAACAATTGAATTATTCTTAATAGAAAAAGACTGTGCTGACAAAACTCTAAATTGCTAAAGAATATTCTGCGATTCACTCGAAAAATTATTAGAAATTTATGAATTATTTTTGAAAATAATTCAATATTTGAGTACAATTTTAACACGATTTTTATCTAATAATTTAATTCTTTTGAGAAATTTTATGAAAATAGAATATTGAAAACCATTTGTTTTAAGAAAAAAATTTTTGAAAATAATAAAATTTGGACATAAATTTTATTACAATTTTTGAAAATAATTAAATTCTTCCAATGAATACTATTATTTATGAAAATAATTGAATTTCGCAATGAATTCTTTTAGAAATTCGTCCAAATAATTTGAAGTTTACTATTTATTTAAAAGGATAATTTAAATGTTGACTACAATTCTTATTAGATTTATTTAAAGTAATTGAATTTCTAGGAAGAATTCTTTTTAAGTGTGAAACGATTCGGATAGATTGTTAATTTTTTTTTCTACATTTAATTAATTTTAGAATTTGAATTATTAAAATTTTTCAAAAAACGAAGTTCTTTCTACTTAAATTCATTTAAGATTGAAATTTTATAAAATTTCAAATTACAAACTTTTGAAAAGTTCGTGTATTTATGTAAAGTACAAGCGTAATTCTTTTAAAATTTATGCAATTTTAAAATTTTGATATATTTGAGTGAAACCAGTCATTGAATTGATGAAGATTTATTCGACCAACAATGAAAGGTTCTTGTTTGTTTACTGAAGATTTATTCAACCAACAATGAATGGTTCTTGTTTTTTACTGAAGATTTATTCAACCAACATTGAATGGTTCTTGTTTTTCTTGAAGATTTATTCAACCAACAATGAATATTTCTTGTTTTTTTTTATTGAAGATTTATTCAACCAACAATGAATCAAGTGGACACAGGTTTTTATCAGTTGACTTCGGAGTTATTCTTGGAATATCCGGAAGACAACCCAAACCATAATGCTCACTTGGGTGCACTGAAGATTTATTCAACCAACAATGAATGGTTCTTGTCATTTTCTTGCTGAAGATTTATTTAAATAACAATTGAAGAGCTGAAAAAGGGATGAGTCACTGATTATTAAAACTATGAAAAACTTATCGAACTCTGTAAAAATAAGAAATGAAGTATTAAAAAATTTGTTTACAAAAACAACTTACGTATCATACTCCTGATTATCCTGTTGACAATGCTCGTCCTGAAGTTCTCGCCACGATTTTCCATGTCGACATGTCGTGACAAATACCAAATCTTTACCATTATGAAGATGATAGAGGGAATTTCTTGTTTCCGATCCAATACCATGAACATAACGCTTCCCCTTAAATGCAGCAACATATTTTTTATTACTTGGAAAACTATTTTCAACAGCCTGTCCAGATTCACCGCCACGTTCTGAATGCTGCTTTTGAAATAGCGGTATTGATATATCAAAATTTGGTCTCAATTTCGATATTGACATACTCGCCTTCGCCAACATTGCATATCCCAATTCAAATGCCATTGAATCCTCGGCATAATCGGGCCACGTTCCCGAATAAAGATTAAAAATCAAATGATTCTTCCCACTATTCCAATGAGGTAGTCGCAATAATTTTGTTGGTAAATTATGAACAAATTCCGTTGACAATGGATCCCTGTCCAATGTATCGAGTGCAAGGACAAATAAGCATGCCTTCGCAGGATCATTCGTGTAATAACGCGATTCAGTGATGACATTGAGTATTTTTTGATAAAGTGGACTAATTGCGTCTTCAATTGGATAAACGTAAACAGTGAAACCTTGTTTGCAACGTGTAAAATCAAAACACGTCTCCATACGACAATTACGTGTATTTTGTGAAATGAGAAAATTTTGATTTGTTATACGTAAATCCTTATCGTAGAACTCTTCGTTCAATGTTATATAGGACGGGAGTTTATCGTAAGGAAATTGTTGCAATTGACTTTGATTTTTGTCACTTTTTAATCTGTAACCACCAAAGTAACAATAGCCGAGGAATGCGCATGTGACAAATAGAAGTAAATAGCGCTTTTTTGCCTGCATTTTTTCTTCCTTCCTGGTCAATTAATTCTTTCGTTTTGCATTTAAGGAAAAATTTAACATTGCATTGAAAGTTTTTTAGAAGATATGACTTTTTTTTTATTTCCAAATTCTTCCCTCTTGAGCGTCCTTATTTCTAGCAAATTATTGAAGTCCATTGTTGTATTGATATTCTATCTGAAAATTAATGGGGTTTCATGTTGAAAATATAAAAGAATATTTTTAGGAAATTGGAAAAAACACTTTCGAAATTACAAAACTGATTTACACTTATTTCCAATCCGCAGAAATTAAAAAAAAAATATAGTTCTTGAGAATTCAACAACTTAAAATAATTTAAATTTTTATAAAATTTTTCAAGAAATAAAAAATAAAATAGAATTTAACAAAATTCTTCATAATAATTCAATTATTTTTAAAAATATTACAATATTTCACATAAATTCAATTATTTTGAGAAAATGTAATAAAAATTCGCTGGAAGTATTCAATTATTCTCCTAAATAATAAAATTCTTCACAGAATTTCAATTATATTTTGAATACAATTTAGAATAAATTCTTCAAAAAATGTAATTTTTTCAAAAAAAATTTATTAAAATTCCCCGAAAGGATTAAATTATTAACTATTTTTAATAATTTTAAAAAAAAATTTCTTTAAGAATTTTCAAATAAAATTTAATACGATTTCAAAATTCAATTATTTTTAAAAATTAATGCTACAATACTTTTAAAATTCCAATTTTTTTACTAAAATTTTATCAGACATTCCTTTTTAAATCAATTTTTGTAGGAAATTCTATGAGAATTCAATTGTTTGAATACAAAAATGAATAAAGTATTGAACCATGAGTTTCATTATTTTCCAAAATAATTAAATCTCTGTCAAAAAAATTCTCATTTATTAAAATAATTGAATTCCTGTGACAAAAATTTTATTATTTATGAAAATAATTGAATTCCAGACAAGAATTTTAATATTTATGAAAATAATTGAATTCTTGTGATGAATATTGATATTTATGAAAATAATTGAATTCGGGGACGAAGTTTCTAAAAATCCCATTAAATAATTGAATTTCGTCGAAGAATTTTGCTATTTATTTGTAAAGATAATTGAAATGTTGAGCACAATTTTTTTTTAGATTTTTCTAAAATAATTGAATTTTCACCGATGAATTTCATTAATTTTGAAAATAATTGAATTTTGCAAAGAATTTTTTTTAAAGAACTCAAAATAATTGAATTTTCGTTAATAATTTTGTTATTTATCGATATAATTGAATTTAAAAAAAAATTCAAAATAATTGAATATTTAAAAAGAATTTTAGTATTTTTACAAATAATTGAAGTTTTTTCGATAATTTTATTTAAATTTTTCTAAAATAATTGAATTTTCACCGATGAATTTCATTAATTTTGAAAATAATTTAATTTTGCAAAAAATTGTATTAAAAGAACTCAAAATAATTGAATTTTCATTAATAATTTTGTTATTTATCGATATAATTGAATTTAAAAAAAAATTACAAAATAATTGAATTTTTAAAAAGGATTTTAGTATTTTTACAAATAATTGAAATTTTTACGATAATTTTATTTAAATTTTTCTAAAATAATTGAATTTTCACCGATGAATTTAATTAATTTTAAAAATAATTAAATTTTGCAAAAAAATTTGTTTAAAAGAAGTCAAAATAATTGAATTTTCGGTAATAATTTTGTTATTTATCGATATAATTGAATTTAAAAAAAAAATTCAAAATAATTGAATTTTTTAAAAGAATTTTAGTATTTTTACAAATAATTGAAATTTTGACGATAATTTTATTTAAATTTTTCTAAAATAATTGAATTTTCACCGATGAAATTAATTAATTTTAAAAATAATTGAATTTTGCAAAAAAATTTGTTTAAAAGAAGTCAAAATAATTGGATTTTCGGTAATAATTTTGTTATTTATCGATATAATTGAATTTAAAAAAAAATTCAAAATAATTGAATTTTCAAAAAGAATTTTAGTATTTTTGAAAATAATTGAAATTTTGACGATAATTTTATTTAAATTTTTCAAAATAATTGAATTTCAAAGGAGAATCTTTGTAGTTTTAAAGATAATTGAAATCTGTAGAAGATTTAAAAAAAAATTCTTCAACATAATTTAATTTTTCCGAAGAATTTATTACTATTTTCTGGGCTTATTTTTTTCAAAAATTCGATGTAAATAAATGTTTTATAAAAAAAATAATTGAAAAAAGTCCAATATTAACCATAACCTATAACATTAAGGAAATATTTCTATACTGAAAATTGTAATTTTCATTTAAATGTAACGTTACATTGTTTAAAATGTTAAAAAATAAATTCTACCCTTTTTTAATGATTCATTTTTTTTTAAGATTCTTTCAAAATTATGACATTTGGACTAACTTTTGTTTTTACTGTCCTTAACATTCTTCCTACAGTAAAACTAATAAATTTATAGAAAACTATAAATAAAATGATTTTTTATTCGAAATTCTCATATTTAGAGAGAACTTACCTTAAATTTTTTTTATGATAAATAGAAAAAATTCTCAGTCTTCTCAATGGTGGTGTAGAATAAATTATCCACGGAATTAACTTTTGCAAAAAACAAAGTATTCACCTTTCATTTCGTCGAAAACTTAATTGGAAATTTATATAATTTTTAAATGAATTTAACATACGAGATTTGAGAAAATAAATTATACTCTATGTTTCAGAAAGTAAAAAAAGAAAATTGACCCTCGTTTTCTTTTTTTTTATCACACACACCACAAAAACTGCTTTCTCCACAACACTTGTAAAACTCACATTATTTGACTTTTTTCTTCTTCTTCAATTTAAAAATCTAATTATTACGAGTAATTGGAAACTTTGAAACAAACGACTAACATAATAATTGACGAATATGCATTATTTTTGTGGCAGTGATTTTTTTTCCCATTAAATTTGAGGTTAGTTCTTGCACACGCGAACATTTGACACTTAAATCGCGCAATAATTGTCTGTCAGCATTTTTCATTGTTGCATTCATTTATAATGTATCTAAGAGAGGAGGAAGAATGTCTGACGCCTCCTCCAAGCGTGAAAACATTTTTCCCGATTATTTATTATTTCTTTTCATTCGTCCGATTTTTATAGCCAGCGAATTAAAAATACGCACACACACAAACATCGTGATTTTATATACATACATTTTTATTCTATATATATGATGATTGGTGTGTGACGTATGCGAAAAAATTGTTTAACGACACGAGCGCTTTTGTGCCAAAGCTGAGGAACTATTTTCACTGCTTGAGTTTTGTAGAAACTATTTTCTAAAAATTTTAATGGGTCGCTTGATGACTTCAGCAGTACAAATGGTGGATGAATTTAAATATTGATAAAAATAATGTTAATGTCTAAGAATTTAGAAAAAAAATTTAAATCCATTTCTTTCGAACTAATTTTATTTAAATTGTAATATTAAAAAAAATTCAATTCCTGAGGAATTTTTATTAATCAAGAGATCTATTGAAAAATGTATATTATTGAATTAATAAATTATTTAAAAATTATTTATTATTAAATTATTTAAAAATCATTAATATTAATTATCAAATTATTTCAAAATTATTAATTAATAAATTATTTCAATTTAATTTCTTATTTTCTGTTCCATTCTTCTTCGTACGCAAAGTGAAATTTCAAAAAATTGGCGGGAAAAATGACACATTCTCGCACTGATGCGCATAAAATATAAAAAGAACATGTCTTCCTGTTTCGTATGTGCCGTGAAAGTTGTCAAAAGTCGTCGCATAAAATATAGTTGAAATACAAGTAAACGAAGTAAACACAAGTACATTAAAATAGAATTTGCATAACAAGTGTAAAAATAATAGCGGTTCTCTCTAAAAAAAAAAAAAATGAGCGAGACATTAGAAAATGATTGGGAATTACAATCAAATGACGATAATGGAAAAGTTGAAAATGTTATTAAAAATTTACCAGTTAAATCAAAAGAAAAATACGAAGCTGTCTATCAACATTTCACCGCTTGGCAAGCATCGAAGGAATTAAATACATGGACAGAAAATGTTTTACTCTCATATTTCGGCGAACTTATCGGTAAAGTTAAGCCGCCAACATTATGGGCACGTTATTCAATGTTAAAAAGTACAATAAAAATGAATAACAACATTGACATCAGTTGTTACACACAATTAAGTGGATTATTGCGAAAAGAATCGAAAGGTTATAAAAGCAAAAAACCAAAAACACTGACCAGTAAGGAAATACTCGATTTTTTAAATAACGCGCCCGATCATAATTATTTAGCCACAAAGGTAGTATTGTTAATTGAAATAATAATAATAGTAATTCGAAGTTAAAAAATAGTAATTAGAGTGATAAAAATATTTAAAACTGTAATTTTAGAAAAAAGAAAATTAGAAAAAATTTTTTATGTTTATAAACATTTGTTTTCTTTTTTAGGTGGCGATAATTTTCGGCATTTGCGGCGCATTGAAGAAAGGTGAATTATGCGAGATTCGCACGACTAATATTAAAGATTTTGGTACACATTTAGTGATTAAGGTGATAAATTCCGAAACAAGAAATGAGAGGACATTTTTTGTACACGGTGAATTGTTTTATAATTTATATAAAGCGTACGCGGCACTGAGGCCAAGGAATATTGCGACAACGCGTTTCTTTGTCAACTACAATTATGGCAAGTGCACGCAGCAAGTTATTGGTATCAATAAATTTGGCGCAATGCCAAAGCAAGTGGCGAAATATTTGAATTTACCAAATTCCGAGTGCTACACGGGCCACAGTATTCGACGCACGTCGGCGACGATACTCGCCGATTTGGGCGCCGCCACTTGCGAGGTGCCTTATAAACGATTAGCGAAACAGCGAAATCGTGAAAATTCAGAGAACAACACGGCAATTAAGCGTGCCAAAATTGATGGTGAGACGACGAATTTTGCAGCTTCGTCATCGAATAACAGGAATGACACCAATTCAAAGGTACATGGAATCGAAAAAGAAGAAACTATTTTTTTTTTTTTTTTTTTGGTTCAAATAAAGAAAAAATAGTTTCTTCTTCAGAGTTGCCACAGGTCAGGGAAAGTAAAAATTGCTCAAGAAAAAAGTCAGGGATTTTTACTAAAAGTACTGGAAAAAATTGAATTTTCCAAATTCATGAGAAAACTGAATTTTTTTTTTCTTTTTGCCTCGTAAACTATATATGAAATTACGACAAAAATTTAAAATACAAAAACCTTCAATTTTTTCTATTTCTGCCAATAATTTCTTTTTAAATAACTTAAATTTTCAAATTTCAAATTATGTTCAAAAATTTAAAAAAACAATTCTTGCCAAAATTACAATTATTTTTTTTATAAATAATAAAATACTTCATTAAAATTCAATTATTTTAAAAAGTTTTAATGTAAAATTCTTGACAAATTATCACAAGAATTTAATTATTCAATTTTTAAAAAAATTTCTTCAAAATAATTCAATTTCACAGGAATTCAATTATTTGAAATTCAAAATTTAATCAACTTTTTCGAAAAATATCAATTATACAAAAATAATTTTATAAATAATAAAATTCTTCACCGAAATTCAAATACTTTTTTTAAACTTGAATAAAATATTTTTAAAATTTCAATTATATTTATAAATAAAAAAAATTCTTCATTTAAATTCAATTATATTTAAAAATTTTAATAAAATTCTTGCCAAAATTTTGTAGGAATTCAATTTTAATGAATTAATTCAAAATAATTCTATTATTTTAATGAGTAATAAAATTTTCACAGGATTACAATTATTTGAAATACAAAATTTCATAAAATCTTTCGAAAAATATAAATTATTTAAAAAATTTCTTCACCGAAATTCAATTATTTTCATAAACTGGAATAAAATTTTTGGTAAGAATTCAATTATTTAAATATAAATAATAAAAGTCTTCACAAAAATACAGTTATTTTTATAAATTTGAATAAGATTAGTTGGAAGAATTAAATTATTTTTAAAATGTAATAAAAATTCTTCGCAGAAATCCAATTGTATTCGAAAATTAAAAAAAAAATTCTTCTCCAAAATTCAATTATTTTATGGAAATTTAAAGAAAATTTAAATTATTTTCATAAGTAATAAAACTCATCGCAGAATTTTAATGATTTTTTATACAATATATACTTTTAATCAAATTCCTCGAAAAATGTAATTATTCTTAAAAATCGTATTACAATTTGTCAAAATAATTCATATATTTAAAAATTTATTGATAAAATACTTTATGAGAATTAAATTTTAACAAAGAACATTCTATTATTCAATAAATTATTTATTTTTTAATTTATATAATTGAATTTTTCTAGAATTTTCTAATAAAAATTGATTTAAAAATGAATTAACGGATAATCGATTTATTATTATTTATGAAAGTAATTGAATTATTGCCACGAATTTTATTACATTTAAAAAAAATAATTTAATCTTTTTGAGAAATTTTACTGCTTGTAAAAATAATTTAATTCTTTCGAAGGATTTTTTTAGGATTTTTATAAATAATTAACCTATTCTGAAAAATATTATGGTAATTTGAATTCCTACAGAAAAATAATATTGATCAAATATTTATTTAAAAAAGAAGTTATTGATGTTTTTGAATAATTTTACAATTAATGAAATTTGTAAATAAATGTAATAGAACATTTTTTCTTGATTTTCTAATAATTTTTAGAGTGAATCAGAATATTCTTTAGGGTCAGGGAAAAAGTGAAAATTTTGTCTGGAAATCAGGGAAAAATAAAATTAAATATTTGTTGCAACCCAGTTCTTTTTCTTCATTTTAAGGACAAAAATTTTTCACTAATTCACCGTTGTGTACAAAAATATTTTTAAAAAATAGAGTAAAGAAAGAAACAAACCTAAAGAATTAATAAAAATTAATTATTTTAAGAAGGTTTCTAAAGTACATTAAAATCAAAAGTTAGTCCAATGTCAAAATTTCCTAATTTAAAAGAGAAATACAAATGAAATTTTAAATTCCTCTTGGTGGAAAGGCGAATAATTTAATTTTGAATATTTAAAACGATTCAAAGTTGCATTTAAATAAAAATTACAATTTTCCGTTAATAAGAAAATAAAAACTAGAAATAATTAAAAAAAATATTTCGATTAAGCTTCTTGAAAAAATTAAAAGAATTTTTAATCAAATGTATGAAAAATTCAGATATTCAAAGATTTTAATTTAAAAACCTTTTATTACAAAATGTAATTATTTGTAAAAATTGCAATTAATTGTAACTTCTCCAAAATTCAATTTTAATACCTCAAAAACTAAAACTGAAATTAATTTCTAAATTACTTGAGAGATTTATTATTATTGAAAACTTTATAAAAATATTAGATTATTGAAAACTATTAAATTAAGAAACGTTTTTGAAAATAATTGAATTCTTGTAATTAATTTTGTTATTTATGAAAATCATTGAATTTTACAATAAATTGTATTAAAATTCCTCAAAATGATTATATTTTATCGAAGAGTTTTTATATTTATTTATAAAGATAATGACTTTGAGAAAATTTTGGAAATTTTCACATAAAATTTTGGAAATTTTCACATAAAATTTAGGAAGTAACTTCCACTAATTATTGAATTATTGGAAGAAATTTACAAAAAAAATTCAATAATTGAATTCATGTGCAATTTTTATTATCTATGACAATAATTACAATGTTTGAGTTCCATTTTTTATAAAACTTTTTTAAAATAATCGAATTCCTTTGGAAAATTTATAAAAATAAAATAGATATTGCAAAAAAATAAGGAAATTTTTTTTAAATAATCGAATTTTTGGAGTAAAATTTTCATTACAAAATTTCTAAGTAATAATTTTATGATTATTCAAGATTTAGTTATTTAGAATGAAATTATTGGCAGAAATTGAAAAATTAAAGGGTCTTGTATTAGAATTTAATTTTTATTCTCTTTAATTGGAAAGTATTAATAATAATTTACTAACTGTAACGAATCAGAAACTTAATTATGTTTTTTTTCTTTTCCAAATGACAGCAGACAGAAAACGGCTGGCCCAATTGTTTCCGACGAAACGAGTCAAAAGACAATGTGCCAAATAGTGAGAATGGAAAAAATTCGAAAGTATCGATTCAACATGAAAATTTACCATTGGATAATTTGTATAATGCTGACGAGTCGCTGATTCAGTGGCGACCAATAGGCAATAATAAAATTCACGACGGTAACAATGAGAATTATGAGAAAATTTCCGACGGTATTTCAATATTATTTTGCGCCAATGCAACTGGCAGTCATCGCATTCCACTATTGACACTTGGCAATTGTGAGAATCCAGAATGTTTGGATCAATTCATGGATCCTGAGATGAGAGTCAATCGTTTGAAATTGTTGAAGAATTTCAATGTCGCCTACACGCATGAGAGTCGATCGAGAATGGACAAAAATATCTTTCTCCTTTGGTAATTTAGTGTGTTAATATAATTTTCATTAAAACTTATTACAGGCTCTGATATTATACATTAAAAAATAAAAATATAAATAAAAATAGTAAAAAAAAACAATTGTTAATTTTAGATTTTAATGTTAATATTAATATAAGATTAGATTTAACAAAAAAAAAATGATTTTCATTTCTTCAATTTTTTTTTAGGTACAAGGAAATATTCATTCCAAATGTAACGGAGCATCAAAAAAAATCCGGCATAAGTGGAAAAGTTGTTCTCATTATTGACAACGACCCCTGTCATCCGCCTCTAAACGAACTGAATTCGATAAATAAAAATTTCCAAATTCTCCCCTTACCCAGTAATATGACAGTTCCAAATCAACCAATGAATCAAGGTTTAGTGTCACTAACAAAGAAGCACTACAAAAATAATTTACTAAAGCAAGCATTACTCAGTCGACTCGGCACGGAAAATTACATAAAACAATTCAATCTCAACGATAGTTTAGAATTACTTGGCGAGGCATGGGACAATTTAGAATCAGCAATATTGAAAAAAGTCTGGAAAGCCTTTCTATCCGAATCAAATTGCAATCTACAAGATCCATTAACAACAAATAATTCCAATAATAATGAAGCACTATTTGAAGAATCAACAAGTTTCCTCCAAAATAAAGGCGATCAATTATCACAACATTTAACTGAATCGACATGGTCGACAAATGAGACAAAAGAAAAATTCCTCAAATGGTTCAATAACAATGACGACGACATTGACGATAATAAAACACCAATCGCAAATTCACAATTCTCCCAAAATGAATCAACAAATATGAATGATATGCAGAAAAATTATATCGAAATGAAAAATGATTTTGCCGAATTACGAAATGAATTCGCCGAATTGCGGAGTAAATTTGCCGAGATTAAAAATGAATTAAAATGCGGTAATCATGGGAGAACGCGGAAAGTGACGCAAAACGAGGATGAGGAGGTGGAGGAGGAGGCATTCGATGATTCAATGAATTTTGAGGACTGTATGGAAAATGAGTTTTTGCATATAAAAGATGAAATCGATGACGATGAGGACGACGATAATGACGATGAGGATGTGGAGAATATTGAAATTGAAGAGAGCAAAAGCTTCCTCGACGACACTGAAAAAACATTAATCGCTGCCTTCACACATTTCAATGAACTCAAAGAGTGGATGAAATTATCGAATAAATTCACAACAAAACATTTCGATTATATGGAGGAAATCGAGAGTGTAATGAAACAGGAAACGTAATTATTATTAAACGGGGGGAAAAAAGAACTAAATTATTCTTATGAAAATATATATCGAGTTATGTATTTCGAATAAAAAATTTAATTAATTTTTGTAGAATCTATGGTTGTATTTATTTCCACATATTGTTACCGAAAAGAATTCCAGGACTCGAACTAGGTCCGTAAATCCTGTAAAAGTCCGTAACTTTGCTTCAAGTCCGTAAAAGTCCGTTTTTAAAAAAAAAAGCTCCGTAAAGTCCGTAATTCGGTTGAAAAAGATCCGTAAAGTACGTAAATTATACGATAGAATTTGGATAATTTTAGAGAAATTACAAATGATTGAAGGAATTCAATTATTTTCAAAAGTAATAAAATTCTTCGCAAAAATTCAATTATGTTCAAAAATTTTTAAAAATTCTCGTCAACATTTCAATTATCTTTAGAAATAATTAAATTCTTCTTCGAAATATCAATTATTTTCAAAAATTTTAATAAAATACTTGGAAAAATTTCAATTATTTTCAAAATTTATCCTCAATTCAATGATTTTTTAATAGGTATCTATATATACTATTCAAATAAAATTTTCCAAAAGAATTCAATTATTAAAAAAAAAATCTACTTAAATTCTTCACAAACCTTTAATTATTTTCTAAAAATAATAACAATTTTACAGGAATTTCATTATTTACAAATTTTTTTTTATAAATTTCTTCGCAAAATTCAATTATTTTCATAAATAATAAAATTTTTACAGGTATTTAATTTTTTTGGCAAAGAATAAAATTCTTATTAGGAATTCAATTATTTTGATGAGTAATAAAGCTAATTGCAGAATTTCAATTATTTTTAATACAATTTTAATCGAATTCCTCAAAAAATGTAATAATTCTTAAAAATTTTATTAAAATTTATCAAAGAAATTTAATTATTTTAATAATCTTTGCTACAATTTATTTATTAGAATTTAAATATTATTTTTTCTAAATTTTTGATTAAATTTCTTTAAAGAATAAAATTATTGCATTCAAAATTTTTAATGCAATTCTTTGCCTGATTATCAATTATCTTTATAAATTATAAAATTCTTCTCTAAAATTGAATTATTTTCAAAAATTTAATAAATTTCTTGGCAAAATTTCAATTATTTTCAAAATTTTTCCCTAATTTAATTTTTTTTAATATCTATTTTATTAAAATTTTGCAAAAGAATTTAAATTATTTGAAAATTTATTGATACAATTCTTTAAAAGATTTCAATTTTAAGAAACATATGTAATTATTCAATAAATTGTTTTTTTGTATTTAAATAATGAAATTCTCGTAGAATTTTCTTATAAAAATTGGTTTAAAAATGGATTTCAGTTCAAATTTTAGATTATAATTGAATATTAAAAGTATTAGAGCGTAAAGTTTGAGAAATAATTAAATTTTGAAAAGGTTTCAGATTCAAATCTTTGAAAATTTGAATTTTTCATATTTTTAACTAAGTAACAATTTTGTGGAATTAATTTTTTTGAGAAATTTTAATTGCGAATTTTTTTTTATATTATTTAAAGTTTTTATTTTCTAATACATATAATTAATTGAAGAATTTACAAATAATTGAAAAATCGAATATTGTAAAGAAATGGATTTGAAAATTGTCAAAGAATTTTTTCGAAAATTATTAAAAATAATCCATTTTTAAGAAGAATTTTAGTTAAAAATTCTTGAAAATAATAATTGAATTGATAATGATTTTATCACTCTATCTTTAATTATTATAAAACATGAAGTAATCGATCGCTCGATTATCGATATCTTCATGTTTTTTTAGTTATGAAAAAATTTATCCAAAACAATCTTATTTCTTTCAATTATTTTTATTTAAAAAAGAACTAATTTTTGTTTAGAAATATTTTACATAATTTCATTTTCGAACAATTAAAGAAAAATAAAACACAGTAGATGATAAAAAAAAATGTCCCTTCTTCTATTTCTAACTATCATTATTGTCATCCGATTTATCTTTCACTTCATTGGTTGATTCAATTTTTTTCAAGATTATCGCCAATTTCTTTTTCAGTGATGTGCTCTTTTTCTTATAGGGAAATATTTTCACTTTATTACCATGAATTGTTGGCGCTGGATTTTCTTTATTTAAATAGGCCGTGGCAATTTCCACTCTTGACATTTTAATAATAGCCGCTCGACTGGAAAAAATGGATGAAATTAATTTTTTATAAGTTTAAATAAAATTTCGAAAGAAGAGTAAGAGAAAAAAAGTTCTCGTCCAAGAAATAAAAAATTAATTCTATTTGTAATTTCTCACCTATTCTTTCCCTCACGGGGTTTTAGTAGTGCAAGAGTTGTACTTTCGGGAAAAGCATCCTTCACTTCTTGAACTTTAGTTTCATTTGGAATATTCATTACGTATAAACTGAAAAAAATAAATATTTACATTATTTTCCAATTACTTATTATTATTTATTATTTAAAAAAAATGAAGTTTACATTGAATTTTTAATTAAATGTATGAAAAATTTAAATTTTCAAAGATTTTAATTTGAAACCTTTACAAAATTGAATTCTCTCTAAAAATTGCAATTATTAGTAAGTTCTCCAAAATTCAATTATTATCAGAAACTTAAACCGAAGTTAATTTTGTAAATTAATTTTTATTAGAAAATTTAACGAGAATTCAATTATTTAAATACAAACATAGATAATTTATTGAATAATAATGAAATGTTTCTTAAAATTAAACTCTTCAAAATAATTCCATTAAGAATTTTTCAAATAGTTTAAATTCTTTCGGCGAAGGAAAAAAAAATTGTTTTAAAGAATATTTTTCGAGAAATCCGATAAAAATTGTATTAAAAAAATAATTGAAATTCTACAATGAATTTTAATATTTATGGGAAAATAATTGAACAATTGCGAAGAATTTTATAAAAAGTTTCAAACAATTGATTTTAATGGAAAAAAATTGTTGCAAATTTTATTTTTCATAATTGAAATCCAATGGAAATTTCATTATTTTAGAAAATAATTAAATATTTGTGTAGAATTTTGTCAAAATTGTTATTAAATACTTGAATTCTTAGGGAAATATTTATTAAAATAATTATTATAATAAAATTACTGAATTAAGAAAATTTTTTGAAATTAATTGAAATTTTTCCATGAATTTCATTAAAATTTTTTAAAAATAATTGAATTTCTGTAAAAAATTTTGTTATTTTTAAAAGTAATTGAATTTTTCATAAGAATTTTATAAGTACATTGTTTTAAATAATTAACTTTTTTAAAGTACATTAAATATTATGAAAATTTTATTTCAAATAATTGAATTCCTGAGAAATTTTTTTATTATTATTCAAGAAAGAAATTTAATTTTAAAGAAGTTTTATATAAAATATTTTTTAAACGTTTGAATTCGGTTTGAAATAATTTTAAAAATAGAAGATATTGAAAATCATTCAATTGCGAAAAGTTTTTAAAAAAATAATTAAATTCCTAAAAAGCATTTTAATATTATTTTATGAAAATAATTGATGTTCTAAACAACAGGTTTTTTTTGTTGTAAAAAATTGTTTCAAATTCTATTTTTAATAATTGAATTCCAATGAAATTTTTTTTATTTTAGAAAATAATTAAATATTTGAGTAGAATTTTGTCAAAATTTTTTTTTAAGTAATTGAATTCATATGGAAATTTTTATTAAAATAATTGATATACAAAATTATTGAAGTAGGAAAATTTTTTGAAAATAATTGAAATTTGGTGATTACTTTTATTAACATTTTTGAAAATAATTGAATTTTGCAATGAATTTCATTAAAATTTCTCAAACTAATTGCATTTTTTTGAAGAATTTTGCTATTTATTTATAAACACAAATTGAAATGACGATGGCAATTTCTTTTTTTTTTTTAAATAATTGACTTTCTGTTAAGAATTTAATTAATTTTTTAAATAATTCAATTCTCATCATTTTTGTTTAATAATTGAATTCTTTTGGAAAAAAATTTATTAAAATATTAGAATATTGAAAACCATTGAATAAAGAAACATTTTGGAAAAAATTTGAAATTTTTACTTGAATTTTATTCAAAATTTTGAAAATAATTGAATTTTGCAATAAATTTTATTTACTTATAAAGAATAATTGAAATATTGACGACAATTTTGTTTTTATTATTGAAATATAATTGAATTTTTTTGGAAAGAATTTCGATATTTATTAAAATACAATTGAAGTGTTGCAAAGAATTGAGTTAAATTTTTTTTTTTTAATTTAAAAAAAATGTTCCTTTATAGAAAATTTGTATTATAAATAATGATTATTTTTTTTCTTTTTTCAACGTACGATTGAACTGCTGACTGCTGTTGTGGTCGTGGAATGACAACTTTCTTCTGACTCTCAACTTTTCGTGTCATTTTATTTTTTCGTCTATCTAAATTTTTTGCCATTAACGGCATGAGAACAATTTTTTTCCCATCGACATTTAATTTGTCCTTCATTGTTTCCAGGCAATTGTCACGTTTCTGAATTGTCGAAAACACAATGTGACAGCATCTCGATTTTTGTCTCGGTAATTTTACTTTAATCTCATTTGAAAATAAATTCATCACTTCCTTATCGTCACGAATTGTCTTTGGCCATCGAACATACAATGTTCTCGATTTCTCGTCGTCTAAATCAATTTTCACTTCGTCTTCCATTTTTTCATCGGTCATCGTCTAAAAGAAGAAAATAATAATAATAATAATAATAAAAATAATAAAAAAAATAAAAAAAATAATCATAATTATAATAAAAATAATAATGATAATAATAATAGTAATAAAAAAATAATTATGATAGTAATAATAAGAGAATAATAATAAATACAAAAGAATAATAATAAAAAATACAAAAATATAATAATAATAACAATAATAATAATAAAAGAATAAAAAAATAATAATAAAAAGGAAGATTTAAAAAAGAAGAAATGATAAAAAAACCCACGTGCGTTTGAGAACATAACCTCAAAATTTGTGACGAAACATTTTTCACATTTTTTAAAGTTTAATATAAATAAAATAAATAAAGTTAATAAAAAAAAATTGAACCCTTGTAATTCGGTTTTTTTAATTAAAATCCAAACGGTATTTATTGAACAAATGTATTTGTAAAATAGGTAAAAAAAACAATTATCGATATATAAACTTACTAACCTATATCGTGTTTCTGCGTGGTTTCTATATTATAATATATAAATCTGTTAAAAATTCGTCTCCTTTTTCACTATTAGATTTCAAAGTCGAAGAACAATTCAAAGTAAATTTGTATTTTTATTTACAAAAAATAACCTATATATTTATTTATATGACTAAGAAACTTAGTTTTTATTTATTTTTGTATATTTTTGTACACTACACTAAAGGCATATTTATATTTTACAGAATTCCGATAGTGGCTTAAGGAACTTTAAAACACACTGTGAATTCACCTTTAGAGGGCAATGCGCATGCGCCTCACTCATCTATGAAATGCGCGCGTTTATTTGAAAGACTCTTTGAAATAAAATATTTCAAAAGACATATTTGCAAAAATTTATTTAAAAAAAATAATTTCTTTTTGACCACATTTAAACATAACATAAACATGACCTTAAAATAATTTGTCTTTTAGTATCCATTTGCAAAACGCTTAAAAAATATTTAGTAAAAATGTTTACTAATTAGAATTTTAGTGTTTGACTTTTTGCTTTTGAATTAGTAAACTTTACTAAATAACTAGTAATTTCTAGTAATTTCTATTCATTTATTAGTGAATTTTTTCTAATTCAAAAGCAAAAAGTCAGTCACTATAATTCAAATTAGTAAAAAATTTTACAAATTCTTTAGAGAGGAAATTTTTTTTCGTCAAACATAAAAATATTGTTCTTTATTTATTAAAAAAAAAAATTAAAGGTTCGAGGAGAAATAAAATACATCCAAAATTCAATTCAATTTTTTTCAATTTTTATATTACGAAAAAATTTAAAAATGACATATCTACAATAGTTATATATTTATATGTGATAAATTTCTTTACAATATATGAATTTTTATATCTATATATATATATATATAACTTATGAAATTTTCCATCCTTTTTTTCAATTTAAGATTTCGTCCATTTTTTTTCCTCTAGACTTGTTACGAGTCTACTTTCAATTAAATAATAATATTCACTATTATTATTATTAATATTATTTTTATGTATTTTTATTTTTAATTTTCTTATCCTTATTTTGATTACATTCACTCAATGAATGTATTTATAAATATATATATTCAATCTAAATTTTCACTTTCAGAAATACTCGACTCTGAAAATGATTCCTCATCAATGGGGAGAAAATCTTTTTTCTTCGTTCCCTTTTTTATCAGTTTTTGTGATTTTTTTGTCTGCAAACAAAAAAAATAAGATAACAATTTTAGTTGAAAAAATAATAAAAAACTAATTTACGAGAAAAAATAATTATTACTTTCAATTGTTATAAAAGAGTTACAAAAAAAAAAAAAATTCAAGGTGATGTTTTTTAATAAAAAAAATTGTAATAATAAAAAAAAATTTTTTACATTTGAATAAGTAAGTTAATTAAAAATAAAAGAAATAAATTACAATTTTAGAAATTAAATAAATTCGAATTTATAAATAAATAAACAAATAAATAATGTAAATAAATAAATAAAATATATTTATTATAAATTACAATATTTTTAAAAATGTTTAAAAAAACAAATAAAAAAAATAATTAACGAAAATTTTGAATATATAGATAAAAATTTATAAACACTAATTAATGTAATTGAAGGAATGAATATTTATTGTTCTACAATTTTTATAAAAATGTTAAAAAAAATAAAATATAATTAACGAAAATTTTTAATATTTAAGTAAAAATTTATAAATAATTAATGTAAATGAATAAATGAATATTTATTTTACTACAATTTTTATAAAAATGTTAAAAAAAAACAAATAAAAATAAATAATTAACGAAAATTTTAAATATATAAAAATAAAAATTTATAAACACTAATTAATGTAATTGAAGGAATGAATATTTATTGTTCTACAATTTTTATAAAAATGTTAAAAAAAATAAAATATAATTAACGAAAATTTTAAATATTTAAGTAAAAATTTATAAATAATTAATGTAAATAAATAAATGAATATTTATTTTACTACAATTTTTATAGGAATGTTTTAAATAAATAAAATATAATTAACAGATATTTTAAATATTTAAATAAAATTGTATAAATAATTAATGTAAATAAATAAATGAATATTTATTTTACTACAATTTTTATAAGAATGTTTTAAAAAAATAAATAATAATTAACAAAAATTTTAAATATTTAAATAAAAATTTATAAATAATTAATGTAAATGAATAAATGAATATTTATTTTACTACAATTTTTATAAAAATGTTTAAAAAATAAAAAAGTAATAAAAAAATCTTTAAAAAAATGATGCGAAAATAATGAAAAATTAATTAACAACAATTTTAAATAAATAAATTACAATTTATTGTAACTTAGAGCGTAAAATAGAAAATTTTATTATAAATTTGAATGTTGAGAAAAATTTATAGTTATTAAAGAGGAAAAAAATAGCTCTACTAGGAATCGAACTCTCGATCTTCAGTATTATCGCGTGGTCGGGAACTTTGGCCCCGTAGCTAACGCACACTTCTCAATTTAATTTAATTATTAACAATATTATTACTCAATAATCACTATTATTAATAACAATTATTCTACATTTCTTAACAAAAAATGACGTATTATTACTTTCTACAATAAAATTAATATTGTAAATAATAAATACTGTAAATAATATTTAAAAAAAAAATTAAATTAAATTAAAAAAACTCGTAACAAAATGATTTCTTTACCTTTGGCCATTTAACAGCAGGTCGCTTTGTTCCTTTGGATGAATTGACTTTTGGAAGATATTTCTCGGCAACAGGTTCAACTCGTCTTATATCAAAGTCCTGATCAACTTTTGCAATTGTTTGCAATCTTTGCTCCTCTGATGTAACATATAAATCATCTGGCTGATGATACGTATTGTGAACATCGTAAGCCTTTTTACTACAAAATAATGCAGCGCACATTGTGCATTTTATTAAATTCTCCGGGACCGCTTCTCTTTCTTCCTGGTTGAGAAAATTTTCTTTATAAAATAAAAAATAATGGGGAAAAAATAAGCAATTTGAATAATAGTAAGAGAAATTTTTTTAAAATCTACATGAAAAAAAACAAACAGAAAGAAATTAAAAAATTCAATTTCAATTTTTAATTTACTAAAATTTAATTCAATTTAACTTAGTTTTTAATTTAAATTTTCTATTTTTGATTTTATTTTGATTTAAATTTAAAAATTTAATTTTTCTATTCAATAAAAAATTTAATATTTAAGAAATTGAATTGAAAGACTTGAATTTAAATTGAAACATAATTTACAATAATGTGGAAACAATAGCTTTCTTGAAATAAGGAAAATTGTGCGGGTTAAGCAAAAGGACGCGTGGTCCAATAAATGGATGGGTGTCTTTATGGGCTTGGATGAAATTTTTTTCGCATTTCTACAGTACCTGCGTGTGATTTTTTTCCAAATGTTGTTGTAAATTGAATTTTATCATATACTCGGCACCACACAAGTGGCAATAATAAACGCTCATTGCTTCATTCATGGAATTCAATTTTATTTTATTACTAGGCGGAGGAGTTGCCACTGGTTGAAACATATTAATTATTCTAGGAACAAAAAAAGGAGAGAAAAATTAGTAGTTTAAATAAATCAAAAAAAAAAAAGAAAATTTCTATAAATTATTTTTTTAATTTATCACAACAACAAAATTTTATTTATTTATTTTTTTTTTTAAAAGAATCTAAAAAGAAAATAATAGGGAATCATTCATATACATACAATTATTTTTAATAAAATTTAACAAAACGATTACTTTTTTTCAGTTAAAATAACTAAATTGTTTTTCTATTTTGAAAATTAAAATTATTTTGTCATTTTTTTTATTAATACATTAAAATCGATTTTTTTACTAAAACAAAAAGTAATTTTTTTTATTAAGAAATAAAATTACATTTTTTAAACTAAAAAACAAAATTACTTTTTCTATTAAAAATTGTAATTGTTTTTCTATGTAAAATAAATTTTCTTTTTTTACAAAATAAACAATAAAATTATTTTTCCAATAAAAATTACAATTATTTTCCTATTATTAATTAATAAAAATCCCTTATTTAAATAAAAAAAATATAATTTTTTCTTAACAAATAAAATATTGTAAATAAAAAATTCAGTAAAAAGGAATTAAAAAAATACAGAAAGTACAACAAAAAAAAAAAATACAAAAATACAGAAATACAAAAAATACAAAAATATCTAAAAGCCAAATCATTTTTAACATTAAAAAAATAAAAATACGTTTTTCTATTAAACGACAAGATTTTTGAAATTGAAAATTAGTCTTTCTTATTGAAACAAAAAAAATGTTTACATAAAATTAATTTTATTAATTTTTTTTTGTTTCATTAAGAATAAATAATTTTACTAAATGAGGAAAAAAAGTTTTTTTTTTCTTTTTAAAAAAAATGTCATACCTTTTATGAACTGAACTATAATGATACTGCAATGCTTTTGGATTGAAAAATAATTCATCGCAGTCATTGCATTTTTTGTATTGGCCTTCGTCAATTTCTTCTGATTCATGTGAACTCAAATGACTGTCACGTAAATTCTTTGAAAATAGAGAAAAATTAAAAATTATTAAGACCGAAGAATAATAATAATACTAAATAATATTTTATTCATTATTTGATTTATTTTCATTTTTATAATAATAATAATAATAATAATAATAATAATAATAATAATAATAATAATAATAATAATAATAATAACAATAATAATAAAAATAATAATAATAACAATAATAATAATAATAATAATAATAATAATAATAATAACAATAATAATTATTATTTTTGTTTTTTATAGAAAAGTTGCAAAATATTATAATTATTTTTTTATTTTATTATTTTATTATAAAAAACAAAAAATAATTTAATATCAAGTTAATTAGCAATTTATTTATTAGCTATATTTATTTAATTAAAAAAATATGAATAAACAAAAAATATTGTATAATAATAGTAATGATCATATTTTTTAAAAAATTTACTTTCAACTCTAATGACAAAAATTAAAAAAAACAATTAATAATAATTATTAATAATAAATAGTAATAATTTTCATTTTTTTTTTTATTGTAAAAAATACCTTAATCGGAAATTGCATTCCACAATAGGGACAATAAAATTTTTCCGGCGCATTTGGATGCATTTTGAATCTGTGTCTTATTGTTGAAGTTACAGTTTCAAATGTTTTTCCACAAAGATCACATTTTGCATCGGCATTTGGCTCGGCTGACGTTGGCTTTCCACGATGATCAATTTCCTTATTCGCGTGTTTCCTAAAAAATTATTTACATTCATTTTCAACTCTAATGAAAAAATAATTTTTTTTAATTAAAGAAAAACAAATTTTGTTCTTAATGAAAACACTTTTTTTTTAAATTACAAAAAAAAAATTTTATCTATCAAAAAATTGGAGAAAAATAAATTTATCAAAGAGAAAAAGAAAATAGTTTTTTCGTAACAAAAAAAAAAGAACGTGTGTCAAGGGTAAAAGAAAAAAAAATTCTTTCTGTTAAAAAAAAAAAGTGGCAAAAAAAACAATTTTTTTCTCTAACAAAAAAAGAGGATAAAAAAAGTTGTAAAAAAAATTCTTTCTGATTAAAAAAAAAGTGTGAAAAAACTATTTTTTTCTCTAAAAAAAGAGGATAAAAAAAGTTGTAAAAAAAAATTCTTTCTGATTAAAAAAAAAGTGGGATAAAACTATTTTTTTTCTAATAAAAAAAGAGGATAAAAAAGTTGTTAAAAATAATTTTTTCTGATCAATAAAAACTTTAGGAAAAGAATTAAGAAACGATGGAAAAATTAAAGTAAAAAAATTTTATCAAAGTCTCTCGAAAAAGTAAAGACAAAAAGATGTTTTTTTTATTAATCGAAAACAGAGATTTTTTTATTTTCGAATTTTTCCCGCCCTTTCGCTCTCGATCGATATAAAAGTTGTATGTTTACTTTACAGAAAAATTTATTTATCATTTTAATGCAAGATTCTTTTTCTTTCCTTATTAAAATTCATTCCCGAATTTTTAAATGAATACAAAAAAAAATACTAAAATTTTTAAATAAAAATAAAAAAAAAAAATAGAAAAAATATCGATAGTGAATATTCATATTTTGCCAAAAAAAAAATGAAAAATACCTGAAGTGCTCCTGAAGTGCTTCCTTTGAGTCTAATTTTGCACTGCACAAAACACACTTGTGATCCTTTTTTTCACTCATGATAAAAGAAAAAAATTTGTCCTTTTTGTTCCACCTTATTTTTTTTCTATAATAATTATCGAAACTGCAAATTTTAAAAATCTCTATTATTGTTATTTTTTTCAATAAATTTTAATATCCCCTCTACCCCCCGCTTTAATAAAAAATCAGCAGGGATAATGTCACTTCTTGTTATCCCGGGTGTTGGTGTGCCGTCATTAATGTGTTTTTTTTCTTTTTCGTTTTTCTCTTCCACTTATAAATTACATTTTTTAATAAAAAAAACGAAAAAAGACACTTCTAGATAAATTTTTTGTTGTTGTTGAAAAAAAACTAAGGGAAAAATTAATTATTAATAATAATTTTTCATTGATCTTTGGTTAATAATGACAAAAGCGATGGTCTTTATTTTTGTCTATTGAAATATAATATGTATATTATAGAGGGAAAAAAATCAATCACACAATCGCCATCTTTGTGTGATTGAAAATCGCGCCATCTACAAGTGAAATGAAACCGTATTTCGATATAATAATGAAAATAGAAAAATTCCCAAAGGAATAATTTAATTTAACTGGTAAAAATGAAAAAAAAAGTTTTTTATTTATTATAAATTGGTTTTGTCACTGATTTTCTTTTGTTTAACGAAAATATTGTTTTCTATTTTGAAAATTAATATTAAGTAGGGTAAAATTTTTGTTTTCATATTAATAGGGATGTTTTGGTGTCATAAAAGTCCCTAGGGGTATTTAATTTTTCAAACCAGTGAAGGCCCTATTTTGTTGATGGTGGGGTCAATGGTAGAATTTTTAGAAAACATGAGAGGGGGAAAGAAATTTTTGAACTTTTAGTGATATTTTGTAAATTTATGACGATAATTGTTTTATTTAACTGATGTCAGAATTTTTTTTTGCTATTTAAGAATTATAATTATGAAAGAATATTTCATTATTTAATAATTTTATTTTCTTATTAAATTTATTTAATTATTTATTATTAAATTTATTGAATTATTTATTATTATATTTATTTAATTATTTATTATTATAATTATTTATTTATTATTATATTTATTTAATTATTTATTAAAATATACAATCACTTGTAAAAAAGAAAAAAAATTTCAATTAAATAATCAAATTTTGAACATACGTTATTTTTGAGGTTAAGTACAGAGCTTGAAATTAATTTCATTAATTGTAGAATTACCTTAAATGCCCTTTTTTTACATGATAAATAATTTATTATATAAATTAAATTTTCTGGAATTTTAAAATAAAAGTCTTTTTTAAATCAATTATTTTTAATAATTTTTTGATAAAGTTCATCTTATCTTTGAGAATTTTTAAATCAAATTAAATGCGCAGTTAGAATTCAATTTTACATGAAATTTCAATTATTCGGAAACTCTTCAATTAAATAAACATTATAGAAAATAAAAATTTGAAATAATTTATAAAAATTTCGGTTATAAGGTTTTTGGGAAAAATTAGGTTCCACAGAATTTTTTAAGTAAATGAATGAAAAATTCCGATTTTCAGGGATTTTAATTTGAAACCTTTGACAAAATTCAAATATTTCCAAAAATTTCAATTATTAGTATAAATTCTGCAAAATTCAATTATTGTCTGAAACTTTAGGTGGAATTAATTTTTGAATCAATTTTTTTTTTAGAAAATTCAAGGAGAATTAAATTATTTGAGTACGAAAGTAAATAAATTATTACATAATTGAACTTTTCTTAACATTTCTTATAACATCATTTTATGAACAAATTGAACAAAAAACAATTGATTTTTTCCAAAAGAAATTTATTTTTGTTGAAGAATTTTTTAATGCTTGTAAACAAAATTTAAATTTAACAAATCTTTTCAGATTTTTTAAAAATAATTGAATTTCTGACAAGAATTTTATTAATTTAGAAAATAATTGAATTTTCCAATGAATTTTACTAAAATTTCTTAAAAATAATTGAATTTTGTCCAAGTATTTTGCTATTTATTTCTAAAAATAATTAAAATGTTGACATTTTTTTAAAAGAGTTTTATAAAATAATTGAATTTCAGCGAAGAATTTTATTAATATTTTGAAAATAATTGAATTTTCCAATGAATTTTACTATAATTTCTTAAAAATAATTGAATTTTGTCGAAGTATTTTGCTATTTATTTCTAAAAATAATTAAAATGTTGAAATTGAAATTTTTAATTGAAATTTTTATTAATGAATATTGTTATTTATAAAAAATAATTGAATTTTAAAAAAATAAGAAAACATTTTTTAAATTAATGGAAATTTTGACATGATTTTACTTAAAATTTTCGAAAATAATCGAAATCTTGTGAATAAAAAAATATTTATGAAAATTATTGAATTTTATCCAAGAATTTTACAATTTTTTTCTAAAGATATATAATTAAAAATGTTGACCGTAATTTTCATTAGGTTTTTTTTCAAGTAAATAAAAATTAAATATAAAAATAATTTAACTTTTACGAATAATTTTATTAATTTTTTTATTAAATTCTTGTGATAAATACAATTATTATTTATAAAAATAATTTAATTTTGCAAAGAATTTTATTGAAATTTCTAAAAATTATTGAATTTTGTCGAAGAGTATTTATATATATATGTATATTTATATAAAGATAATTAAAATGTTGACCATATTTTTTCAGATTTTTTAAAAATATAAACTTTACGGTAATTCTACAATGGTTTTATTTTAAAATCATATAAATGTTCCATTTTAAGTTCCGGAGCTTTAAAAAATTTAATTTTAATTATTATTTTCAAATCAAATTGTTTAAATATAAAAAAATTTTAAAGAAACAATTTTCATAAATAAAAATTTAAATTTAATAATTTTTCTTATAATAATAGTATTTTTTTAATATTATTTTTAGCATTTTATAGTATTTATAGTATTTTTGGTAAATTATTGTTTTTTCATTATTTCTAGTAAATATATTGTATTTATATTATTTTTAGTAAAAAATATTGTATTTACATTATTTTTAGTAAAAATATTGTATTTATATTCTTTTTTTTTTTTTTTTTTTTTAATTTTGAAATTAATAGAATTTCGTAAAATTCAAAACTAAATACGGCCCTGGCTAGGGAAATGATTTCAGGCGTGACGAACACGCAGCAGCACCACAGCTAAAAACCTACGCAGAAGATGTCAAGACGGGAGATGTCGGCAAGATGACAAGCGTTCGCATGACGCTCGTCTCATTATTAGAATTAATAAAAACAGAAAAAAATCCCCTCACCCCGTGTCTTTATTAAGTGACAAATAAAATTAGTTTGTGATTAAAAAAAAATTGTGTATTAACCATATCTGTCATAACAAGGAAAAAAAAAAAAAAAAAATTCGTGTTTCTCGTCGTGATTTTTTCGATGCCGCCCTCTCCCCCACCCCAACCCTAAAAAAGAAAAGTCCATTGACGTCGTGACAATCATCCTTTCCTCTCTCTCTCACTCACTCCAATTGCTCTTTAAATTCTCTGTTTATAAATATATATATATATATACAATTTAAATGTATATATATACCTATTGTGTAGACGATCGTCGTCATCATCGTCGTCACCGTCGTCATATCGAAAAATCTACAAAATGTCCATCTAAATAGTGTTTGTGTTTGTGTGTGTGTAAGATTCCTCTTTAAAAAAAAAAAAAAAAAAAAAAAAAAAAAAATAGTCTAAAAAAAGGAATTGTGGAAAAAAAATCTATTTTGTGTAACTTCCGAGTGTCATTTGGATTTATATAGAGGAAAAATAAGGATATGAGCATTTTCGGTGATTTCCAGAGGGTCTGGGTCCAACGATTCCCAGACAGCGCCCTGCCGGCCGCCTGGGAGGAAGACGTCAGAGCCAATCTCGTCAAACACCAACACAAGGTGCGAAAACATTTCATTTATTACTGAAATAACAAAATAGATAAAGGAAAAGTTTCAAATAACCTACATTTCGTTTCCTAAAAACACATTTTAAATCATTAAAAAAAAAATTTTTTTCAGTATTTTTTTTTCCTCTAACAGGAAATACCTTCATTTGTGGAATTCCCCTCAACTCTCTCAATTTTTCTTTCGCAATAATTTACACAAGATTTATTACATATGTATATATATATATATATATATATATATATATATATATATATATATATATATATATATATATATATATATGTACAGCAAAAAGGAAAAGCCTTTAAGAGGTGGAAATTATTAGAAATTTCTGCCAAGTCTTGTGCTCGTATAATTATTATGTAAGGATGCATAACAATCGGGGCCATCTCTCCATTAAAATTTTTCTTCTTCTTCTTCTACTTATTCTTTTTTTCGGAGCACTTATTGTATTATTGTTATTGTTTTATTATTTGTTTTTTAAATTGGGAAAAATTTAAATTTAAAGGAAAGTGTTTTGAAATAATTAAAAACCAATTTTTCAAGTATAGAGACAGAGAATTTATTCTAAAAAGAATTAATTTGAGAGTGTATTTTAAAAATAAGGTCAGACGTTTGAAAGTGAGTTACTCTATTGAGGGGAAATTTATAATGTATATATACTAGTTGAAAAAAAGTGTACACACACGATTCTCTAATATATTGCACATGTTACGCTGTGAAATTACATAAAAAAATAATTTTTTTGAAAGAACTAAATTTTTAGGTTAAGATAACACAATTTTTTGTTGAAGCAATACTGAATTTTAATTGAAATGATAGCAAATTTTTGTTGAAACAAACAAATTGTTGAAGAATTTTGCCAGTTATTTATAAAAATATAATATTAAAATGATATTGAATTTTTTTTCGATTATTTAAATGTAATTGAATACCTTTTGTGAAGTATTTTGATTAATTTTTTAAATAATTGAATTTGTAAAGAATATTGTTATTTAAAAAAAAAATTGAATTATTGTAATGAATATTGTTATTTATTCAAATAAACGGATTTTGTAATAAATTGTCTATTAAAATTTCTATAAATAATCAAATTTTTGGTCGGAAGATCCAAATTTTTTATTGAAACAACAAAATTATTGGTAAAACAAGGGAAATCTTTATTAAAACAACAAAATTTTTCTTGAAACTACCAAAATATTTGTTAAAACAACCGAAATCTTTATTAAAACAACAAAATTTTTTGTGAAACAACCAAAATATTTGTTAAAACAACCGAAATCTTTATTAAAACAACAAAATTTTTAGTGAAAAAACCAATTTTTTGGTAAACCGACAGAAATCTTTATTAAAGCAACAAAATTTTTTGTGAAACTACCAAAATATTTGTTAAAATAACCGAAATCTTTATTAAAACAACAAAATTTTTGGTGAAACAATGAAATTAATTGTTAAAACAACAAAATTTTTTGTAAAAAAACCGAAATCTTTATTAAAACAACAATTTTTTTTGTAAAACAACCAAAATATTTGTTAAAACAAACAAATTTTTATTGAAACAACCAATTTTTTGGTAAAACGACAAAAATCTTTATTAAAGCAACTAAATTTTTTTGTGAAACAATGGAAATAATTGTTAAAACAACAAAATTTTTGGTAAAAAAACCAAAATCTTTATTAAGACAACAATATTTTTAGTGAAATAACCGAAATATTTGTTAAAATAAAATTTTGTTTTAAAATAAACAAATTTTAATTGAAACAATGCCAAATTCTGGTTAAAAGAGGCAAATTTCGATTGATAAGTTTCAATTTTGAAGAATTTGATTCAGATATGATAAAATTCTTTCCTCATTGGATAAATTTATCAAATTGAACCAAAATGTTCAGTTAATATTCATAAATATTTTATACTTAAAACAAACCTAATTCATAATAACCTTAAAAAAGGGTTTTTCAACATTAAAAAAAGAATATTTTTTTTAAACCTTCGAACACAATAGTTATTGGACATAAAACCATTTAACATGAAATCGATTTGACACAAATTTAATTGAACAAAAAAGTAATTTAAGATTAATCTTCTTTATGTTACATAAAAATCATTGGTAAAAATTTCCCTTTTTTTAAATACCACTTATCAAAAATTTCATTCGTTGTAAAAACCATAAATACATTAAACAAAAAATTCCTTTTATACACAAAAATAAAGGCTCGAATTCTTAAAATTTGTCTCAATATTTTAAGTTTTATGTGAAATGAAAATTATGTTAAATCATTTTTGGTCAAATGAAATTTACGGTAAATGAATTTTATATCAATTTAAACTTATGTTAAATTATTTTTATCTTTAATGACATTTATATTAAATTATAAAAAATTTATAAAACATATTGAAAATTTTGTGAAATCATTTTTGGGTCAAATGAAATTTATGATAAATGAATTTTATGTCAAATAATTTTTGTCTAAAAAATTTTCTGTCTAATGTAACGTATGTCAATTATTATTTTTAATAATACATTTTATATTGTACATTTTTTATTATTTTTAATGATAATGTTGAGAAAGTTCTTTGTTAATTTCATTAATAAAAGCTAAAACTAATATAAAATTTGTCTAAAATTCTATTTTCTATTTTCTATTTAACACTTTGAGGAAATTTTTCAGATTTTTCAAATTTTGAATTAAATTAAATGTCGTTGGACGGAATTTAAAAAAAAATTTTTAATTTTGAATTGAATTAAATATCATTGGAATTAAAAGTTTTGAGTTTTTTTTTTATTAAAATTATTGAATATTCAAAAGTTATCAAAAGTAAATTTTACGCACTGCAAGAAAATTGAAATGACGTCAGACTTTTTTTTTTACTTCAAAATTCCGGCTGATCACACTGATAAACATTATATTATTGATTATAAACTGCTTTATATTTTGTGAAGTGAAAAATAATTACCCTTTGAATTTAATAGTTCAACTATAATAAAATGTTTAAACCTTGAGGACTAATTATAAATCGAATATATTTTTAAAATTGAACTAAGTGCAGTAACATATTTTTACATCAGAATCTCCTCATCTTTCTATAAAAATATGAAGTACAAAAATATTTTTCATTATTATATATATATATAGATAAATAAAAGTGAATCTAAATTTACCAGAATAAGTAAAAATGTGTCTAATTATGTAAGTTTGAAAAAAGTATAAATACCTAAATAAATTATTAAATGATAATAAATAAATAACTCCTTATATAATCATAAATAAATAATTAATTAAATTAAAAATTATATAGTAATAAAGAAATTTTTTTTAACGAAAAAAATTAAATCCCACTGACATTAAAATATATGTTTAATGCAAAAAGAATCATAATAAGCATAGTAAGCAAAAAAAGCAAAAATAATTTAGAAATATTCTTATTATTATTATTTATAAATATTGAAACAATGTGAAAGAAATAATTGTAAACAATTTGAAAAAGCTTTTTTGTGTAGCAAAAATTGATAAGTATATATACAGATATTGACATTTTTTTTCTGTTTCTTATCAATCGAGTCGCTGATTATTATTTAGTGAGAGCGAGTGAGAGAAACCATATTTGACTGGAAGAGCATTTCAGATATGTGAAGTGATAATAAAAACCTCCATATAGTTCCGAACTAAAATTTTCTCCAATTTCAGTACAAAATTAAATTCTTCTCCTACAAAAAAAAAAAAAAAAAAAATTCTCTAAAAGAAAGAACCAACAAAAAAAAATTTTCTAATAAAAACGATATGTCCAAACAAAATTCAATAAAATCCAAATTATATTTTATTCAAAGAAGAAAAGAACAATCGTAACAATTGTGAAACATTTTTATTTTTAACTCGAAATTATTATTATTATTTTTTTTTATTAAAATAAACATTTATTGCTTTGTCATGTTTTGGAATTTTGTTTTTATTCTTTTCTTCAATAAATCCACATATGATTGATTGATTGATAAATGGAATAATTACTCTGATTATTTGAAGCGAATTCCTCTTGGAAACCTTTTTATAATTATAACGGGAGAAGAGAGAGAGAGAGAGAGAGAGAAAAAAAAGTGTCGCGATTACAAAACTTAAAATGACTCAATTACTGTTACAAATATGTTTAATTATAGTAGTTGGTGAAGAAGCGCCTAATTCGAATTAGACTTATCAAGCTTCATATGAGATTAATCTATGAGTCACTCGTTCCCTCATATAGATATATTTTTTAATATTATCATTGGAAGAGACACTGCACGAGAACCAGGCGTTGAATTAATGGATTTTCTTTCCCCCCTTTTTAATTGTATTGCGAGTAGATACTTTTTTAAAAAAATTAATTTACATGTAAATTGTCAAAGTTATTGAATTGCAAATATAGTCTTACTTAGAAGCAATATTATAGCACTACTATGATTCATTGTAAGTACCTGAATATTAAATAAAAAAAAATAAATAAATTGGCCACCCCTCCGTTTGGTAACAATGACGCTACTGCTTAACCTGTCAATTATTGCTGCATTCTTCATAATATTAAGTCCACTGTAAACCGTTGCTTAAAATTCGAAAAAGAAAAACAAAATTGGACACCCCTCTTGTTTACTAACAATGACGCTACTGCTTAACCTGACAATTACAAAAACTTACAGAATTTAATTTTGTTTTTCCCTAAATTCGAGATTGAATTTTTTACTTTTTTCCTGACTCTAAAAATATTCTTCTAATTGAACCTGAAAATTACGAAAACTTACAGAATTTAATTTTGTTTTTCCCTCAATTCGAGATTGAATTATTTACTTTTTTCCCTAATCCTAAAAATATTCTTCTAATTGAACCTGACAATTACAAAAACTTACAGAATTTAAATTTGTTTTTCCCTAAATTCGAGATTGAATTTTTTACTTTTTTCCCTGACGCTAAAAATATTCTTCCAATTTTATTTAAAAATTGTTAAGTACACAAAACAATTCAAATTGAATTTCTAGTTTTAATGAAATTTTTAAGAATAAGTATTAAAAAATAATTGAAATTCTGCAATGAGTTTTAACTTAATAAAAATAATATTGAATTTTGAAATAAATTTTCCATTCATTCATAAATATATATAATTGAAATGTGGACGAATTTTTGGATAGTTCTTTAAAAATTCATTGATTTTCTACGAAGAATATTTTATTATAATTTTCAAAATAATTGAATTACTGTGATAAATATTGTTATTTATGGAAATAATGAAATTTCACATTGAATGTTATAAAAATTTTTTGAAAATAATTTAATTTCGGTGAGGAAATTTTATTATTTTGGAAAACAAATAAATTTTTTTTAAGCAATTGAATATTCATGAAGAATATTAACAAAATGTTTGTTCAAATAATTGAATTCTTTCGGATTATTTAATTTAAATATTAGTAGAATATACATTTTTCGTGGAACTCGATGAAAATTATTGTATTAATAATAATTGAAGCTCTGCAATGAGTTTTATAATTTATTAAGTTAATTAAATTATTTAATTTTATTTTATCAATTATTTTAAATAAATGAATTCCTCTGTTATTTTTATTATTTGTAGGAAATAATTGAATTCTTTTGATAAATACTATTATTTATGAAAATAATTAAATTTTGCCATGAATTTTATAAAAAATTCCTTAAAATAATTGAATTTTGTTGGAGAATTTTTGTATTTATAAATATAATTGAAATGTTGACAATTTTTTCAGATTTTTTTTTTAATAATTGAATTTCTGCAAATAATTTTATTAAATTTGAAAATAATTGAATTTTTATCATGAATATTGTTATTTTCGAAAATAATTGAATTTTGAAATGAAATTAATTAAAAACTTGTGAATATTATAATTGAATTTCAGCGAAGAATTTTACTATTTTTTAAAATTGTAGTTGAATTCTTTCAATAGAGAATTGCGATAAAAATTTTGACAATTGAAACTAATTTCAACAGAATTGCTTTGAAATTTTGAAAATTAAAACCTTTTTTTAACAGAATTGTGTTAAAAATTTAAAAATTGAAACTAGTTTTAACAGAATTGAATTAAAATTTAGAAAATTAAAACTACTTTCAACAGAATTACGGTAAAATTTTTAAAATTGAAACCTTTTTTTAACAGAATTGCGTTAGAATTTTTAAAATTGAATCTAATTTCAACAGAATTGAATTAAAATTTTGAATATTGAAACTAATTTTATTAGTTAATTTAGCAGAATTGCGTTAAATATTTTGAAAATTTAAACTCTTTTAAACAGAATTGTGTTAAAAATTTTAAAATTGAAACTAGTTTCAACAGAATTGAATTAAAATTTTTAAAATTAAAACTACTTTCAACAGAATTGCGTTAAAATTTTAAAAATTGAAACCTTTTTTTTCAACAAAATTGCGTTAAAAATTTTTTAAATTAAAACTTATTTTAACAGAATTGCGTTAAAATTTTGAAAATTGAAACTAATTTTATTAGTTAATTTAGCAGAATTGGGTTAAATATTTTGAAAATTTAAACTCTTTTAAACAGAATTGTGTTAAAAATTTTAAAATTGAAACTAGTTTCAACAGAATTGAATTAAAATTTTTAAAATTAAAACTACTTTCAACAGAATTGCGTTAAAATTTAAAAAATTGAAACCTTTTTTTTCAACAAAATTGCGTTAAAAATTTTTAAAATTAAAACTTATTTTAACAGAATTGCGTTAAAATTTTGAAAATTGAAACTAATTTTATTAGTTCATTTAGCAGAATTGGGTTAAATATTTTGAAAATTTAAACTATTTTAAACAGAATTGTGTTAAAAATTTAAAAATTGAAACTAGTTTCAACAGAATTGAATTAAAATTTTAAAAATTGAAACTACTTTCAACATAATTACGTTATAGAATTTTTAAAATTGAAACCTTTTTGCAACAGAATTGCTTTAAAATTTTAAAAATTGAAACCTTTTTTTAAACAGGATTGCGTTAACTTTTTAAAAATTGAAACTAATTTTAACAGAATTGCGTTAAATATTTTGAAAATTAAAACCTTTTTTTCAACAGAATTGCTTTAAAGTTTTAAAATTGAAACTTTTTTTAACAGGATTGCGCTTAAATTTTTAAAATTGAAACTTCTTTTAACAGAATTGAAAACAAAATTTTAAAAAAAATTGCATCATTAAGTGATTTATAAGTAATAACTTTATGGCACTTCTTCAATAGAATTAAGTTATTTTAAATAGATTATTGTCAGAAATAGAAAAATTTATTATTATTATTATTATTATTACACGAAAAGAACCTTTAACTGGAACAGCGATAACTTTCTCTAAAAAAAGCGAAAGTATTCGTTGCAATAATTAAAAATTTCGCTAATGTAGTGAAATTTGTAGTTGTTCCAGGTTTAGTTTTTTTTATGTATTATTATTATTATTATTATTATTATTATTATTATTATTATCATTAATATTTTTATTATTATTATTATTATTATTATAAAATCATTATTATTATTCCTAATAAAAATAATTTTCAAAAAATTGCAGGTCGCTGCTTTGAGGGAAGAACTCGAGAAAGAAGAATTCTACGTTGAATATCTTGAGAGGTTACTCGCCGATGTTGAACGACATAAACGATTAGCAAATAATTCAACGACCGAATCAAAAGCAACAGCCGACGCAGAATCGCCAAGTCAAAGTTTTCACACAGCCGACAATAGTCTCAATGAATCGTCAACGACAAAGAATGAAAACAATGAAAATACAACCGTCGATACAAATCCAGTACGCGACGACATCAGTACACTGCAGGATAAATGTGTTTCGGAATTGAGTTCAACATTAAATTGTCATCGACGGCCAAAAAGTGAAATACCAAGGAGTCCCGAGAAGGTGCCTGAATTTCGCAGGAACAGCAATCCCGATGTGCCGAGTAATTATGTCACCGTCATTGAGGTCACTGGCAGTTCGAAAAAGGAGAAGAGTGACGAGACTGTCAAGGATGAGGAGGAAAAGGGTACAATGTTTGCTAATATTTCTGAAAAAGAAGTAAATTTGTCACTATTCTGTGACGAATTTTTAATTTAGGCTCCGGATCTTAAAAGGGTACTTACGCGATTTAAAATCAATGCTGCAAGTGCCCTAAGATCCGGAGCCTCAATTATTAGAATATTGAAGAAATAAATGAAATGTACTCACTAAATATCTAATATTTAGTTAATTTTTTAAATAATGTTACAGTGGATTCAGATGAAAAGGTGACGAACGAAGAGGCTGAGGATGGTGATGCCGAGGCTTCAGAAGAAGAGCCTTACTATGATTCCGTGGCTCTGGATCAAACCGGAGAATATGTTTACATTGATTCGAGAGTAACGGCTAATGAGAATAATGGTAATAAACTTCCGGTTAGGAGGCCGCCCTCCTTGCCAGAATCACCAGGCAACCAAAGTAACTACGTCAACATTGACTACTTCATCCAGTGAGTGTTTTTATTGGATGAATTTAAATCTGTTTTTTTGGGTTTCGTTTTGCCTCCTTTTTCAGTTTTGCCAAAACCTCCACATCACTATTTTTTTGGACGTTAGTAGTAAATTATTCTTTTCGTTTTCAATCTATTGGTTCCTCAGGCACAGGGCAGCGATGGACAGTGAGGACGAGGAGGGTCCAAGTCCAGCGCCACCGATTCTCCTTCGTGCACTCTCAACGGACAACGAGACAGGAAGTAGTGACGCGGAACCATTGAGTTTGAGTGAAGGGAGCCTTGAGTCACCGACACCAACGACACCAAGACGCCAGGAAAAGGGCAAAGATGGCGAAGACGATCGAACATCAATGGTCAAGTGTATCGTCAGTTCGGTCATTGAAAGCGAGACCATCTACGTTGAATGTCTAAATGTTATGCTACAAGTGAGTCACGAATCATCGAAATTCTTCCCATCTTCTACATTTTGCTTTTTGTCGAAAAGGGACCCCACAGAATTTTACATCTCGCAATTCTGTGGGGTCCTTTTTACGAAAATAAATCAAAATGGGGGTATAGTCGAGTATTTGTTTAGTAAAATGTTTTACAAACTGCGATACAATTTCTCTTCCAGTACATGAAAGCAATTCGAGCGACTTTAACAACATCCCAACCGGTGATATCAGAAGAGGAATTCGGAACAATGTTCTACAAGATACCCGAGTTGCATGCGATACATCAAACATTTCTCGAGGGTCTACGCAAGAAAATGGAGAAATGGGACAGCAAGACGACAGTTGGGGAACAATTTAAGGTGATGGGCAGCAATATCGGTGTTTATGGTGCATTCCTGCACAATTATGCCCGAGCAACAGACACTGTACGACGTTGTTCGCATCATTCGGCGCAATTCGGCGAAATCACCAGGGACATTAGATTACGGGGTTTCCCAAAGGGACCGGGCTTATCACTCGAGGATTTACTTCATAAACCAGTTGCAAGAGTTCAAAAGAACGCCCTCGTTCTTCATGTAATTATTTTGCAATTCATAAAAATAATAACTATAATCCCCTACAATTTTGCCTAGTTACAAATATTTAATTTCTTTTGTTTAATTACTTTAATTATTTAATTTTTTTTTTGCATTGTCATTGATTTTAGGATTTACTTAAGCATACACCATCGGCGCACGCGGATCATGCACCACTAACTGAAGCCCTGGCAATGACGAGAAAATTCCTCGACGAATTTAACATTATTCAAACCAAATCTATGTTCCCGGTGAGTTTGTTTTATTAGAATTTTTATAAAATGATCTATTGCGCATTAAAAGGATCTTCTGCGCATGTATTACATTAAGCGATGCGCGATAGATCGTAAAATGTTCTATCAATGCGCAATGGATCATAAAAAGTTCTATTCATGCGCAATAGATCGTAAAATGTTCTATCTGTGCTCTATCTATAATTAATAATGATCTATTGATCTATTTAATTATTAGAGACAAATTTTTATAAAATTCTACTTAAATATTTCATTATTAAGCAAAAAGTACATAATGAAATTCAATTATTTTTCAAAAAATGTTTATAAAATGCATGTAAAAATTTCAATTACTTTTTAATAAAATTTCCCAAAAAGAATTTCATTATTACCAAAATAAATAAGATTCTTCGCAGAAATTGAAATTATTTAAAAAAAAAATCTAAAGAAAATTGTAGTTAACATTTTTATTATCTTTATAAATAAATTATAAATAAATAGCAGAATTGTTTCACAAAATTCAGTTAGTTTGATAAATTTTAATAAAATTCATTGCAAAATTAAATTATTTTCATAAATATTAGAATTTATTGCAAGAATTCAAATACTTTCAACCAATTTTATAATATTCATAGCAAAACGTCAATTATTAATTAATTCTTTTCAAAAATTTAATTATTTTCAAAAATAAAAAAAAAATTATCGTCAATATTCCAATTATCATTAAAAATATCGAAATTCTTTACGGAAATTTAATTGTAGTCTTGAATTTTAATAAAATTCATTGCAAAATTCAATTATTTTTAATTGTATTTAAAATAATTGATTTCTGTCGAATAATTTTGCTAAAACATTTTTAAAAAATTGAATTCCTATAAAAAATTCAAATATTTTTGTAAATAATTGAATTCATCAAAAGAATTTCAAAAATTAATTCTTTAAATAATTAAAAACTGTTCATCAATTATTATAAACTTTTTTTAAATAATTAATTTTGTCGAAATGTAATAAATAGAAAAAAGAAAAGTTTTTTTTTTAAATAATTGAATTTTTCGATTATTTACTTTAAAATAGTGTTAAAAATAATTATAATCCATCGCTGGTATTTACTATTTATGAAAATAATTGAATTTTTACTTAAAATTCTATCAAATATTTTTTTAAAAATTGAATTTCTATGAAAAATATTATAATTAGTGAAAATAATTGAATCATTGTAAAGAATTGCATTAAAAATTTGATTAAATAATTGATTTTTTCGATAAATTTCTGAAAAATGCTATTCTAAATTAATTGAATTCTTGTAAATATTTCAATATTTATGAAAATAGTTGATTTTTGGATGAAGTAGATGAGTGTGAAGTTTGAAAACGTTTTTTCTATGCGCAATAGATCAGAAATCGTTCTACGCATGCGCAGTAGATCAGAAATCGTACTATGCGTGCGCAGTAGATCGGAAATCGTTCTACTCATGCGCAGTAGATCAGAAATCGTTCTATACATGCGCAGTAGATCAAAAACTGTTTCTTCGCTGCGCAGTAGATCAGAAAGCATTCTATCCATGCACATCAGATAATATTTCGTTTTTTTCATTACAATAATTTAAATTAATTTATTTTATAATTAAAGAGTCATGATCGAGCCCAACGGCGACTTGTCAAGAATTCATTCGTAGTCGAATTAGCCGATGGACATCGAAAATTACGTCATCTGTTTCTCTTTAACGATGTAATTGCTTGCGCCAAATATAAAGCGTCCGGACGAGAAAAATTCACCTTCGAGCTAAAATGGTATATTCCAGTAGCGGAAGCAATGGTCCTCGAGGACGGTATCGAACCCAGAGAGAATAGTCCCGCTAACGTTGTAGCTCTCAGGTAAAAAAAAAGTCTTCCCTTCCTCCCAGTCAAAAAAAAAAAAATAAAAATAATGAAAAATACTAACAAAATAATTAAATTTCAGATCACAGGCGTGCACCGTAAGGGATCAAATTTTATGGGAGGAGCGCAATGACGAGAAGAGAATTCGCATTGGCAGTAGGGGTACGGATAAGAATAGAAAAAAACTCGCCGAATTAGAAGCCCAATTGGTATTGGCATCACCAAATTTAGTGTTACGAGTATCGCATAAAAGTCAAAATCGAATGCAAAATTCGTACACATTTTTTCTGTCAAGTGAATTCGAACGTTCACAATGGATTGAGGCTGTTGAGGCATTACAACAGGGTGGACAACCACCGGGTTCATTGCCATTGACAATGTACGAACTGCAGGCATGGGTGACGGCGTGTCGAACGTATTTGCAAACCGATATGGGCAGTTATTTACTGCGTTCACGACGGGACGAGAGTCTTTTACTGGGGGATTTACATTTAACTCTACTTGGTCTCACTCCACCGGGACTGGACAGAACTGGCGATCTCTATATTGTTGTCGAGGTCGACAGTTATGGTCATTACTTTAAGCGTGCACGAAGTCGAGTTGCTCGTGGTCAAGCGCCCACTTGGGGTAAGTGAATTTTTTTTAAAAATTTTTAATGGAATTTTCACTGTGAATTATTATTTAATGTTTATGTATGAGGAGTAGATTCTTTTTTAATGCAAATATGCGCAGTAGATCATAATTTTTTGTTTACATGCGCAGTAGATCATTTTATGTTCATCATGCGCTGAAGATCATAATTTATTCTCTACTTGCGCAGTAGATCAGTTTTTTTGCTTACATGCGCAGTAGATCATGTTTTGTTAATCATGCGCAGAAGATCAAAATTTATTCTCTACTTGCGCAGTAGATCATTTTCGTTAACCATACGCAGTATATCATTTTATGTTCATCATGCGCAGTAGATCAGTTTTTGTTAACCATGCGCAGAAGATCAGAATTTATTCTTTACTTGCGCAGTAGATCATTTTCGTTAACCATACGCAGTAGATCATTTTATGTTCATCATGCGCAGTAGATCAGTTTTTGTTAACCATGCGCAAAAGATAAAAATTTATTGTTTACTTGCCCAGTAGATCATTTTATGTTAATCATGCGCAAAAGATCAAAATTTATTGTTTACTTGCGCAGAGGATCATCTTTAGTTACTCATACGCAGAAGATCAAAATGTATTGTTTACTTGCGCAGTAGATCATTTTATGTAAATAATGCGCTGAAGATCAAAATTCATTTCAAACTTGCGCGTTGGATCATTTTTTGTTAACCATGTGCAAAATATCAGAATTTATTGCTTACTTGCGCAGTAGATCATTGCATGTTAATCATACGCGACAGATAAAAATAAGGATTGTGACATTAAATTATTTTCGTGAATAATATTCATCACAAGGATTCAATTATTATTAAAAGTAATAAATTTTCTCCTCGACATTCAATTATTTTTGAAAAATTATAATTTTTTCTATATGACTTTGCATATTCTAAACATGCGCAGTAGATCACAATTTTTGTACTTGTGCAACGGATTCTATTTTGCTATAAACATGCGCAGTAGATCTTAATTTGTTTATTTGCGCAGTAGATCATGTTAATATGAAATACGTGCGCAGTAGATCCTATTTATTTTTTAAGGATGCGCAGTAGATCTTAAATTGTTCACTTGCGCAATAATTCATGTTTACTATATTTAAAAACATGCGTAGTAGATCTCAATTGGTTCACTTTCGCAATAGATCTCATTATATCAAACACCTGCGCAGTAGATTCTACCATAAAAATTTGCCCTATAAATCATTTTTTTATCATTTAACTTTCGACTATTAAATTAACAAAACAAAATTCACAAGTGTCTAATAATTTCTTTTTCTTTTTTTGCAGGTGAAACATTTGTCGTGGAACTTGAGGGTTCGCAAAATTTAAGAATTCTATTGTACGAGGAATGTGGAACACGTTCAGTTTTGCGGGGTAAATGCACTCAACGATTGAGTAGATCGTGGCTGTTGGAAAATCAAGTCGATCAGGTACTTAAGTCATTGAATTTAGGTCCTGCAACACTTGATGTATCATTGAAATTTGTACCAAGTGAAGTTACCTTAAGGAGAGTGCCCTCTGCAAAACCACAGGGACTATTTGGCGCGAAAATCCAGCAAGTTTGCAAGTAAGTAAAAAAAAAAAAAATTAAAGTGTAGAAAAAAATTTTTTTTGGCTACGATTAATATCAAACAAATATTTTTTTCTACAAGACGGGAGAAGCGAGATGTGCCTTTCATTGTGACGGCTTGCGTTCGAGAAGTGGAGAGGCGAGGTGTCGGTGAAGTTGGTCTTTATCGTGTGTCCGGCTCGGCATCCGATTTGGCGAAATTAAGAAAATCGTTTGAAAGCAATTCATATGAGGCTGAACAACTTCTCAAGGAGGTATGGTGTCGAATTTTTTTTTTCTTTTAATTATATGCCTTTTTGGTAAAAATTAATATGTGTGTGCGCAATAGATCATAAAGCGTTGTTAGTATGCGCAGTAGATCTAGAAGCGTCAAAAATATGCGCAATAGATCCTGATGCATTTCTAACATGCGTAGTAGATCTAGAAGCGTTAAAAACATGCGCAATAAATCCTGATGCATCTCTAACATGCGCAATAAATCGTGATGCATTTTTAACATGCGCAGTAGATCTAGAAGCGTTAGAAATATGCGCAATAGATCCTGATGCATCTCTAACATGCGCAGTAGATCCTGATGCATTTATAGCATGCGCAGTAGATCTAGAAGCGTTAAAAATATGCGCAGTAAATCAAAAACCATCAAAATATTACCTATTCTTGAGATTTCATTAATTTTTCTTTCAGGTGGACGTGCACTCGGTGACGGGAGTACTGAAACTTTATCTGCGAGAAATGCCAGAGGCATTATTTACCGACGCCCTGTATCCAGCATTCCTCGAAGCATTTCAAACTGGTGAGGTATCACGTAATGTGGCATTGCGCCGAGTTTACGAAGGTTTACCAACAGTTAACAAAGCTGTGATCGATTTCCTTCTAGCTCATTTAATTCGCGTGAATAAGCACGAGGCTCAAAACAAAATGTCATTGCATAATTTAGCGACCGTATTCGGTCCAACTTTATTGCGTCCCGGAACAAGTAATCGTACAGATCAAAAAAGTCGTGATCCACTTGCAGCCGGCACTGTTGATGTTATGGCTCAAGCCGGTATACTTTATTGTTTTCTACAAATGCAAATGCAGACGCAACAAAGCAATCAATCACTCTAGTCGAGAGTTTCGTACCGATCAATGAATATTTTTTATCATACAACACAATTTTGTGTCCCTTTTTTCCTGACCCCCTGAATCCCCCCCCAAAAAAATAAAAAAAAAACCAACTAGAAGCTTGGAAAATATATATCTATACACTTGCTTCGTTTATTTAAAGTTAACCAGATATGTTTTTTGTGGACCTCGAACAATATAGTTTCAGCAAAACTACCATTGCTGAGAGTACTTTTCTATATTGTCTCCAGTACCAAGTCACACACAAACACACATACTGTTAGTGTGTAAAAGAAAGTGATATATTTTATACTTTGCAATTGTATTTTTAGACGTGTCTCCTCACGTCGTGTGTTTTTCGAAGAAAAAACTTTTTTTAAAAATATATAATAAAGGGAATAAAGAGGTCAATGCTTCGAAAAGTGTACACTTTTTGCATTTACGCGTTCCTAAACAAAAAAAAATATAAATATATGTAGACAATTCTAATACGATGCAAAAAAAAAGAAACCAAACCTTTGTGATCCTTTTATATATATATATATACTTATTAAATGTATACTTGTCAAATTCTTGAGATGACCTCTCTCTCTCTCCCCACTTTTTTTTTATAGAACCTTTACAAAGAAAATGAAGAGTATAAAAAATTATTCTTTATACTCGAAAAAAGTGTTGAATGCTTCTCCTTTGCTTCAAGACTGATTTTCCCGTCTCTGGTTAAATTTTACTAGACTCTCGTTGGATATTTTTTTTAGCCAAAATTATATACAAATCTTTTGATAGTAAAAATAAAAGAACAAAAAAAAAACAAGGAAAAATTATTTTAAAAAATAATTTACGACATAATTATGAAAAATAGATAGTTTTCTATCGAAAAGTCGAGAATAAATCTATTAGTTGTGTTAGACAATATTCGATAATATATTAATAATTATATATAAATAATAAATAAAGTCATTAATGCATGAGATTTGGATAATGCAAAGCAAAAACAAAAACAAATTTAGCTTTAGATAAAATGTTAAACATTTTATTTTTCTCTTTTCTTTCTAATTGAGAGTGTTTATCGACAAAAAAATTTTGTGTGTATAGAAATTGTTGAATGCGCGTGTGAAAAAAAATGACATAGGAACGCTTCTGCGCATGCGTCGTAGATCATTGATTTAAAAAAAAAACAAAGTGTACAAACGTGCGCCGAATTAGCCAAAGGATTGTACGCGTGCGCAATAGCAATCGGCTTGCCTTAGATTATGCGCAATAAGTTGAAAAAGTTTTCTATAACTACGCATTAGATAAAAAAAAAGTGCTCTTTCTTTGTGCGCAGTAGATCAAAAGATATTTTCTATAAAATGCGCTTTAGTGACAAACGAAAAAAAAACACATTTTTCTCTATTCATGCACAGTTAGAATAAACAATGTTTTAGATCTAAAGAATTCTGTCAATTCTGCGCAATATATCACATTTTTTCATATTCATGCGCAATAGATCCGAAATATTTCTGTCTATGCGCAATGAATCAGAAAAAATGATTCGAATGCGCAGTAGATCAGATAATGTTTAATCTATGCGCAATAGATCATAAAGTGTCCAATATGTGCGCAATAGATCTAAAAGAGTTAAAAACATGCGCAAAAGATCTTAAAAGCGTTGTTAACATGCGCAGTAGATCTAGAAACGTTAAAAGTATGCGCAATAGATCTTAAAACGTTGTTAACATGCGCAGTAAATCCAGAAGCGTTTAAAATATGCGCAATAGATCTTAAGGCATTGCTCACATGCGCAGTAGATCTAGAAGCGTGAAAAATATGCGCAATAGATCCTGATGCATTTCTAACATGCTTAGTAGATCTAGAAGCGTTGAAAATATGCGCAATGGATCCTGATGCATCTCTAACATGCGCAGTAGATCTAGAAGCGTTAAAAACATGCGCACTAGATCTATATGCGTTAAAAATATGCGCACTAGATCGAAAAATATTCTAACCTCTGCGCAATAGATCATAAAGTGTCCGATCTGTGCGCAATAGTGTAAAAAACATCCTCTCTTGCGCAGTAGATCCAAAAAAAATTCTAAACGTGCATAATAGTCTAAAAGTAAATGTATTTTATTCATGCGCAGTAGCAGCTAAACGACTTGGGGATCAATTTTTTAATGAATTTTTTGATACAAAAAAAAATTGAAGTAAATTTAATGAGAGATGCCTGTATAATCAACAGTCTATTATCATATTAACCTGAAACAATCCTGCCGACGCACATTCCGCAAGAAAAATGTTTGTCAATCTGTTTTTTTCAAATTGTTTGTAATTTTTTTTTTGGTTTTTTGTTCTAAAAAAAAATTGTTTTTTAAAATAAAAAAATAGACTTTTCTCTTACAATTTGAGTAGATATTTCGATGCAAGTTTTTATGAATAGAAATTTTTTTTTTTTTTAAATATATTGTAACATTTTTGTTTGTTTGTTTGTTTTGTTTATTACATGTGTATGTTTGAAGATTTGCACGTGCATAATATATTGTGTAATTGTAATGTAAGGATAATGTGCGTGACCCAAATAAAAAAAAACCGCCTTTTGTATAGGTAATGTACCAATTACATACAAAATATTTTTCTCCATTGTGTAAAAAAAATTCTCGAAATTTCTTTTCATTCTTTCATAAAAGAAAAGAAATTTCGAAATATTTTTCGCGCGTTTTTGTACATTTTCGCGAAGTGTAAAGACGATTAATCATCACGAATATAATATTAGAGCATTAAATATATATTGTACATGTATAATTATATTATAATTATTGTATTATTATTATAATTGTATTATTATTGTAAAATTATTATTATAATTATTACTATTACTATTACTATTATTATTACTATTATTATTATTATTATTATTATTATTATTAATATTAATATTATTATTTTTATTAGTATTAATATTATTATTATCATTATTATTATTATTATTATTATTATTATTATTATTATTATTATAATTTTTTGCAATTGAAGATTGTTATTACACATCACAGAAGAAAGCTTTACGCGAAAAGGAGGATGTACTGCCAAAAAAAAGAAAATTTTTTTAGTACATAAAATATAAAAATTTATAAAACTGTAAAATAATTTTTGATACTTATTTTTTGTTCAGGGAAAAATTTCCTTTATTATTTTAACAATAATCTATTAAAATTAAATACAATATTTTTTACTTTGTAGATCTCTTTTTTTTAATTTTTTTTAACAAAAAACAAAATTTTTTTTGTACATATTACATTTCAAGGTTATTTTCATTTTCTAATTCTGGACAATTTCGTGCAGATGGCGCAAGTGGTAAACGAACTGGTGTCGCTCCAATATTATCCCACAATCCAGGTAATCGTGATCCATCTGAACCGTTGCATTGCATTCCTTAAAAGAAAAATAATTCCTTTTTATTTATTATTAGTAAAAAAAATTTAAAATATAAAAAATTAACTTTATTTTTGTTAAAAAAAATGTAAAAAGAGAAAGTTAAAGTAAAAAAAGAACTTGTTCAATGAAATATAGAAAATAAAAAAAATATATATATTTTTGTAGAAAAATGTTTTAATGTAATATAAAAAATGTGTTTTCTAGAACAAATATTGAGTTTTAAAAACATTGCCTTTATTTTTGTTAAAAAAAGAATATAAAAAGAAAATGATGAAAGTAAGAAAAAAATTTTTTTTAATAAAATATAAACAAATTTTTTTATAAAAAAATATCTTTGTTAAAAAGAATTTTTTTTAAAACAATATACCGAGAGGTGCGGCTTCGTAGAGATCGTGCAAGGCAGCGGTTCGAACGCGAGTCCATTCGATGCTCTTGTAATTTTCTGAAATTCCTTTTTCATTACTTGTTCCTTGATTTTCCCATTCGCGCATATAACGAAAATAAGTTCTCAATGCGTCATCGCTGATGGCACTTTTACAAACCTTAAGAAACATTTTTTTCCTCGTATTTATTATATTTTTTGCAAAAATTTGAAAAAACAAATGAAAAGAAACATTTTTGCCAGAATTTTAGACATTATTTGAAAAAAAAATTATTTGCATCATTTTGGGACCTTTTTTGAAATTAAGAAAAATATTTTTATGCAACACTTTTAAATATAAAAAAATAAAATCGAACTTTTAATGTAAAATATAATTTTTCTTTATTTATAAGTATAGTAAAGGAGCTTACAAAAAATAAATGCCCTATAAATTTTATAGAAAAATAAAAATTCGAAGTGAACTGTGTAGTTTGTTTTAATAAAATAGGTTATAAAAAATAATTTTAATGTAAATTTGAATTAAAATTACCTTTGTGCCACTTTTTAAAATACTATTTGTAAAAGAAAATTAAATTTCGAATAAAAATGACGGTTTTAGGAAAAAAATAAAATTCCAAGTGGATTTGGAGGTTATATTTTTGGAAATGCAACTTTTTTTCTTTAATTTTAATTTTTAAAATGAAATTGAATACCTTTGTGCCACTTTTTAAAATACTATTTGTAAAAGAAAATTTAATTTCGAATAAAAATGACGATTTTAGGAGAAAATTAAAATTCCAAGTGGATTTGGAGGTTATAATTCTCAAAATACAACTTTTTTTCTTTAATTTTTAAAATAAAATTATAAATACATTTGTGCCACTTTTTAAAATACTATTTGTAAAAGAAAATTTAATTTCGAATAAAAATGACGATTTTAGGAGAAAATTAAAATTCCAAATGGATTTGGAGGTTATAATTCTCAAAATACAACTTTTTTTTTGAAAAACAACTTTTAAATTAAAAAAATGAAATTATAAATACTTTTGTGCCACTTTTACAAATATGTTTCTTTAAAAAAAATTCGAATCTGAATGAAAAATAAAATTTTACGGCGAAATAAAAATTCGAGGTGAGTACAAATTTTAGGAAAAGAACTCCTTTAAAAGAGAATTTAAAAAAAAATAATTGAAAATATGAATATTTTAGTGCCACACTTATTAAAATGTTACTTATTAAAACGATTATGAAAGTAAATGACAATTTTTAAAAAAATAATTTTAATTTCACCTGTAATTGGAGGTTATGAAAGTTTTTCCCTACCTCAAGTCGAGTATTCGGATAGTAATGAACGTAATTAACGCACATTTCGTCAGATATTGCAAAACCACCGAGAGTTATGTTATTCCTTGTCATCGTATTATAAGTACAAGTAGTTATTAAAGAATCGCCCTGAAGCATAGGTTAGGTTTCATTAATATTATCACAACATTTTTTTTAAATACAGAACCAAGAAGTTTAGATTTAAAAACAAATGGAAAAGTACAGAATTTACAAATTTTGTTTTAAACTACTTTGAAAAAATTCGATTGTGAACGCACCTTTAACGTTCCAACCGAATTATTCACCTTTTTTAATAAAATATGAAATTAAAAAACAAATTTACCGGCAGAATAGTGACATGTTCAGGCAGAAGACGAATTTCCTGAAAGTGTGTTGAATAATGATTATCGTAATTTAATAGCGGAAGTTCTTCGCCATTTCGTACGTGACGAGTGACGACTTTTGTCCCCGTCAAATGTGTGTGCAATTGTGAGCCGAAAATTTTTATTCCACTCTGAGGTAAACCAACACCAGTGCATTCCATTATACAGTGTCCAGATAGTGGAAAAGCCTCCTTGATAGTAAAAAGTAAGGTTATGTTACATGTCCAAAAATCGTCCACCTCGAAAGTTTGACTCGATAACACAAACGTAAAAATAAGTGGATTTCGATTTTTCTTCTGATTTTGATAGTAGCTCGAGTGAACTATTTTGTCTGTACAATTCATTTTTCCACTCCTACTTATAAATTAAACGCTATTGGTAAAATTTGAAAAATTACCTGTTGTGGTGGAATGGCCATTTTGTCCGTATACTCTAGACCTAATTCCATTACGCCTGCGTCATATTTCCGTAGGGTTTTTGTCAGGAAAAATTGAATTCCCGATGAGTCAATTGTATTTTCGAGTAATTCGGGATTATTATAATGAACCTCGAGCATAACGTAGCGATTGAAATTAGCACCGCCAATCGATAATCCAGCGTCCTCGGGATAAACAAACGCATCTGCGCCCATTGCCCAGGCAGCTAGTACTTTTTTGCAAATCTACAGCAAAATTATTTATATTTAAAAAAAAGAATTATTTAGAAATTAAAAGAATTATTTATTAAATAAATTAAAAAAATATTTTTTTTTCAAATCTACAGAAAAATTATTTATATTTAAAAAAATAATTTAATCTCTAAATAATTATTTAGAGATTAAAAGAATTATTTATTAAAAAAATAAAAAAAATATATTTTCAAATCTACAGAAAAATTATTTATATTAAAAAAAAGAATTATTTAGAAATTAAAAAAATTATTTATCTAAAAAAAAAAGAATTTCAAATTTGAACCGTTTCATAAAAAATGAAAGAATTTTAGGGACGTATCTAAAAATTGGTACCTCTAAGGGAAAGTACAAAAAAAAATTGATAAGGAAACGAAAAATTTCGGCAGTGAGACTAAAAATAATAATTCCAGGACTTATTAAAAAAAATATATATAATTTAGACAAAAAAATAAAAAAAATATCTTGGACGTAATTAATAAGCCAAAAATCATTATTTTATATTATAAGAATACTTTTACATATTAACTTCTACAAAATTATTTTAATCATTTAAATTTAATTATTATTTTCTACAATTTTAAAATCAAATTCCTTTCCAAACGTTTCCAAATCAAATGTTTTTATAATAATTTTTTGTTAAAAAGTTCCTTGAGAATTTTCAAATTTATTTGTTTACAATATTCAATTTTACGTGAAATTTCAATTATTCGGATATTCTTCAATTAAAAATACATTAGAAAATAAGAAAATGAAATAATTTTCAAAAAATTGGATTACGTTTTTTAAAAAAAATTAGTTCTACAGAATTTTTAATTAAGTCTTCAAAAATTGAGTTTTTTAAAGACTTTTAGTTTGAAACTATATTACAAAATTCGATTATTTGTAAAAATTTCAATTATTTGTAACTTTAGCAAAATTTAATTATTTTCTGAAACTTTATCTATTATAGAATTAATTTTTATATAAGAAAATTCTACGAGAATTTAATCTTTTTAAATATACAAACATTGATAATTTATTGAATAATTAAATGATTCTTAAAATTCAATTCTTATACATCATTTTATTAACAAATTTTCAAATAATTCAAATTTTTCGACGAATTTTCAATAAAATTTTTAAGAATAATGACATTTTTTGAGAAATTCGAGTAAAATTTTATTTTAAATGATTGAAATTCTGCAAAGAATTTTATTATTATTTATGGAAATAATTGAACTTTTTTGGAAAATTTCATAGAAATAATAGATATACAAATTAGTGAATTAAAAAATTTTTTGCAAATAATTAAGATTCTATTAAAATTTTTTAAAAAATGGAAATTTGAATTATTTTGAAAATATTTAATTTATTGCAAAGAATTTAATGCTAGATTTTAAAACAATTGATTTTTTCAAAACAATTTATTCAAATTTTATTTTAAATAATTGAATTCGTGTCAAAAATTTAATTTTTTGGAAAATAATTGAATGTTTGTGAAGAATTTTACCAAACATTTTTTTTATACTAATTGAAATAAAAAAAAATAACAAATTTTACTATAAAAATTGTAGAATATTGAAAACCATTGAAGCAGGAGAAATTTTTGAAAATAATTGAAATCTTCACATGAATTTTATTACAATTTTTAAAAATAATTGAATTGAATATTGAATAATAATAATTTTTAATTTGAATTTTTAACAATATTTTCAAATAATTGAATTTTGCAATGAATTTCGTTAAATTTCCTCAAATTAATAGAATTTCGTCAAAGAATTTTGCTATTTATTTACAAATATATAATTGAAATGATGACGAAATTTTTTTCTCGATTTTTTAAAAATAATTGAATTTCTAAAAAGAATTTTAATATTTATTAAAATAATATAGTTCAATTCTTTCAATGAATTGCGTTGAAGTTTTAGAGTAATTGAATTCTCTTGGGAAATTTTATAAAAATAATTGTAATTTTTAAATGTTATTAAAATTTGAGAAAATAATTGAATTTTATTACTATTCAAAATAATTGAAAGTTTGTTCAAAATTTTAACGATATTCTTGTTTAATAATTGAATTCTTTTAAGTAATTTATAACGAAAATAGTAAAATATTAAAAACCATTATTGAATTAGAAGAATTTTTTTTTTAAATTAAAAATTTGGCCATAAATTTGAATAAGTTTTTTTTTTGAAATTGAATAAATTCTTATGATAAATACTATTATTGTTTTATTGATAAAAATAATTGAATTTTGCAACTAATTTTATTGAAATTCCTCGAAATAATTGAATTTTGTTGAAGAATTCTGCTATTTATTTAAAAAAATAATTGAAATGTTTGTCATAATTGTTTTTAGATTTTTTTCAAAATAATTGTATAGGTATTTCTGCGAATATTTTTATTAAATTTGAAAATAATTGAATTTTTATCATGAATATTGTTATAATTATGAAAATAATTAAATTTCTCAAAAAAATTTAGTAAAGATTCTGAATAAAATTAAACTTTGCGGTAATGAATTTCAATTTTTTTTTAATAATTGAAACGTTGAGAATGTTTTTTTTTAATTTTTTAAAATAATTGAATTTCTAGAAAAAATTTTGATATTTGGACTAAAAGTTTTTAAAAATTTGAATTTTTCGTTCTTTTAATTTAAAAATTTTGTACAACTAATTTTTTTCAAAAACCGTAAACGAAATTTTTAAAAATTATTTCAATGTTTTTATTTTCTAATTTATACTGTTGGATTCTTTCAAAGAATTGAGTTAAATTTTAAAAATTGAAACTAATTTTAAAAGAATTGAAATTAAATTTTTTGAAAGAAGTTCTTCATTTAATGATTTATAAATAATAACTTTATGGCTGTTCTGCAATAGATGAATTAAGTTATTTTAAATAAATTATTGTCAAAAATAGAAAAAATTGAAGTTTTTTCTCTAGAATTCGAAATAGTTTCATATTCGAGGCAAAGAAAGAAGAGACAAAAGATCAAAATTTTCTCAAATAAATTCTAAATATTTAATTTTTTCCAAGTTAATAGAAATCCTTGACTTCTCCCTGATTTCCCTGACTTGTGGCAACCTTGCCTGTTAATAATTTTAAAATTTACAATTTTTCAGGAGCGTAACTAGAAAGAAAGTATGCCCCTACGAAAAAAAAATTAAGTTAGAGGAAAAATACTTGTGTTTTCTGAGGACGGTCTCCACTGTCACATGGGCCATTATATAATGGAATTTCCATATCAGCCTGTCCAGCACAATAAAATACTTCCATATGATGAACCAAGTGCTCATTGCCCTTTTGTATCATTGGACCAAATTGTAAAATATGATGTCTGTAAATAATTTTTATTTTCCATTTTCAATAAAATCTTTCGTACACATATTCAAAATCTTTTTTTAAACATATACAATTGAAATGTATAATTAAGAAAAAAAATGTTTACTTTTCACTTAAGGCTGGCGATAATTTATGAACTCGACACCAATATGTAGTCTCGGAATTTGGTATTTTGACATTATCATTTAAAATTTCAAAATTCCAGGTGTCACGAGGAAATGTTGGTTTGTGATGAATTCTTCGTAGCATTTCTGTTCGTGACATGCCTGAACTTTTTGCGTCATTAATTGTGAGGCCAGCCAATGAGGAGAGGGGTCCGCGACCCTTTAGCCAAACCAAGTGGGTTGTGCCTCGCTAAAAATTATTTTTTTTTCGTTCTTAAATTGAAAAGAAACATTCTTTTAAAAATATAAGAAAAAATACAAAAACTATGAATTGAAAAAAAAATTTATATATAAAGAAAAAAATTTTAAATTACAAAATTTTTCTCTTGCTTGAAAAAGAAACGGAAAAGAAAATTAAATTCTTTCCCCAACCTCTATAATATAGTCATGATTATCGCAAGTATCGAATTTTCTACTAAATGTGAATTTCGTAATGTTCCCTCTTCTGTGAATGGCAAAATTTTCACAGTCCTGATTTGCATCTAAATTAATTGCACCTTCTTCATTAGTCCATGCGTCCTTGAAAAATATTATTATTTCGTTAAAATGACGAAAAATTTGATTTATTTTTTTCCATAAAAAATGTGTTTTAAACTATTGTCTTGAATATTGATATTAAAATATTGTTAATTAACATTAATTATTTTTATTACTAAATATTAAAATTCGTTTTCTTTCCTTTAATTTCTTTTATTTGATTGATTAATAAAAATTGTATTCACCTGAATTTTAACATCACGATGCCAGTCCATCCAAATAATACAATAATCAGCGGGTTTTAATTCACCATAATTTGAAAATCCAATTGCAAACCAAGAATTTTCTTCACCCACATAATGAACTTCGGCGATAATTTTTTCATCAATTAAATCGACTCTTTTTCCAAAAATAACAAAAAAAAAAATCAATGGAATACAAAGTGTTAAATTTTAATCATTTTTTCAACAAAAAAATTTACAATAATTGTTTATTGTTAAATTACTGATTACTAAGTATAATAATAATAAATCATAATAAAAAATAATAATAATAAATAATAATAATAATAATAATACTCAATAATAATATAATAATAAAAAAAATAATAATAAAAATAACAATAAAAATAATAATAATAATAATATAATAATAATTTTTTTTTATTTAAGGTAACGTCAAAAAAATAAAAATTAATGTACATAATACAATAATAATAATAATAATAATAATAATAATAATAATAATAACAAGATAAATAGTAACAATAATACCAAAATTTCATTTTGTGCAATTAATTATTTCTTTTTTTTTTGCTTTAGAAACTCTTCAAATTTTTTAATAATACTTGTTTTTTCTTTAATTTTTCTTTAAATTTTTACTTAAAAAAATAACTAACAATAAAATTGAAAATAATAATAGGAAACAACAATAGAATATAATGTTAATTAGAATTAAAATAAAAATAATGCTAAAAAAATAAAAGAAAAACTATAACTATACTTTTTTTAAAAAAATTAACAAATTTATTTTGTAGTAAAATATAAAAAAAATTTTTTATTCTAGAAAAGTTTTTGATTTTGTTTTACCTCCAATGAAATGACGCCTCAGATCCAAGGGGAACGGTATAAACGTGATTTTTTTGATTTTCATTAACGTGAAACCCCTCCGAATGATGTTTATGTATTTGTGATAATGTAATTTTCAAAAACATGACAAACATCAACAATTTCATTTTGTGCAATTAATTATTTCTTTTTTTTTGCTTTAGAAACTCTTCAACTTTTTTTTCTTCTTGTTTTTCCAATCTCTTACAAAAATTAGTTTTTCAATAAAATCAAAAAGGTTTTTTTTAATAAATTTTCTTTTTTTTAAATCTCTTTTATTTTTCTATTTCAACAAAAAAAATATACTTTTATAGAAAATATTTGATAAATTTTTTTTTTAACAATAATGCTCGAAATATTTATTTATTTGTTTATCTTGTTTACTGTTAAATAAATAAATCAGATGCTGTTTTCATTTTTTTACACCATAAAAATAATTTTTTTTTTATTTTCCAATTTTATATAAATTTTTATTTTTAATTCATATTCTCTCTTTATTTAGATTAATTTTCTTAATTTTTCTAAATTTCTATTATTATTTTACAAATTTTTACTGTCAAACCATTAATACACACTTTTTTCCCTACAATTTTATTTTGTACTCCGTTTTTTTGTGATTTTTAAAAAAATTTATTCACTTAGTTTTCATTGAAAATTGAAAAAAGAGAATATTTTCATTTTTTTTCACTTTTCATTTATATATTTCGCGGAAAAAGAGATTTTTTTTTCACTTTTCATTTAAATATATTTCGAGGATTGTTCGATTTAAAATGAATCCCACCAAGAGAATAATATTCACTGAGGCATGAAAATTACTGGGGGGATGTTTGTTGTATTTCGCGCGAACGCTTTGCGCCGAAGAAAGCGCGCAGAATCATCAAAAGCATGAGAGAGACATTGCAAGGTATTCGTACAATTTCGGGAATTTTCCTTATTTTCTTTTTTTATTTCTATCTCGAACAAAAGAAGAAAAAAAAAAAGTTAAAACAAGAAAGAAATAAATGAAACGTGACTTTACTTTAATTTTTCCAATTTTATTGAGTGAAGAAGGAAAAAAAGAGCAGAAAACAATAAAAAAAAAAATAGTCATACTTAGAGAACAATTATTAAAATATAAAATAGTAATAAAAACAATAGCAAAATTTTTAATTAGAAAAATAAAAATATTTTTAATTAAAAACCAAATATTTTTATTTAAAAACTAAATATTTTAATTTAAATAACTTTTTTAATAATAAAATATTTTTAAGTAAAAAATTACAGTAAATAATAAAACTATTTTCAAAATTTCAAGTTAATATTTTTAAAAACCAGACTTTTAGATCGACTAAGAAGGAAAATATTTTGTTGTCTTTTAAATAGTAGTGTAAAAGTTGTAAAATACTCAATTAGGAAAATAAATTAAAAAATAACCATAAAAGAACATTTAAAAAAAAGTATTTAAAAACATATTTAAAAAAAAAACTTAAAAAGAAATTCAAAAATCATAAATTTTGACGTAAAAAAAAAATAATTTACCTACAAAAAATAAATAATTACAAAAAGAAGAAAAAGAATAATTGCAAATCGGTATAGTTAAATGAAATTAAAAACAAATTGAAGATTACAATTTTAATTGAATATAATTTATTCGAATTCAATGATTGGAAGATAATATATGTTAATTAATAATTAAATTGAAACGTTTTCCTTGACAGGCATTAAAAATTTTAATTTTTTGCTGTTAATTATTATTATAAGAATCATTCTTATGATTATTCGGATTATTATTCTTATTCTTATTATTATTTTTTTTTGTTTTTTTTTTCCAATCAATATGAAAATTGCACACTTGATAGAATCTTTGATATTTTAAACAATGAAGTATTTAAATAAACGAAAAAAAAATGTAATAATAATCTGAGTGTAAAAATGTGCAATCTTGTCAATCATGAAAATATTGACTCATTAATATTGTTCTGCATTTTTTTTTTCTTCTTCCTTGCGCCTTCATTCTACGTCTTATTTCCCACAAGACCTGTAACGGCGATTAATTATTTATTTTTGCGTAATTTACTTAAATACTAGTAATTTTCTAATCACAAAGTTAATCGTAAAATAACGAATTGCATTATATGGAATTGTATATTTTTCTCGCAGTTATTTATTTTAACGTCAATTTTTTTTTCACTGCAATATTGAATATTAAATTTTCCCTAAAGTTCCTTTGTTATATATATAAATGAAAGAATTATTATGAAAAAATAATATATTTAATTAATATTAATTAATACAAATTATATTTGTAAAAATATAATTTTTAATATTTAGAAATAATATTGAAGAATTATATAAAAAAATGTAATATATTTATTTTTTTGTTTGTTTTTTAATATTGGTTTTATGATTTGAATTTCAATTTAAACCTTTGAATTTTTAAGAAAATTTTGACCTATATTTGAGTTTAAAAAAATATGAATTTAATTGAAGAATCACCTTATAAGTATAAGGTTTATTTAACGTTAAATTTTCTTTTTTTCAAAATTAATTTCATTGTGGAAACGCCCTTAAATAAACTTTTGAGGTTATGTTCGCTTTTTGTTAATGTCTTTGTAACAATAAGTCTAAATAAATTGCAGAATTACACTAAATTGAATATTTCTTAAAAGCCTATTAACAACATTAATTGAATTGTAGAATCACCCTTAATGACGTGTATTCTGAGGTTAAGTTCGCATTAATTTCATTATAGAATCACCTTTATCGAGGTGTGTATTTTGAGGTTACGTTCGCTTTTTAAAAACATCTATTACATTGTAGAATCACCATAAATGAATTTATGGTAAATTTGGAGGTTATGTTCAAAAAATTTTCCATAATAATAAATTAATTTACATATATATGTTTATTTATAATAATTATTTATTTTATGTTACTTATTCTGTTAACATAAATTTTAATAAAAAAAAAATAAAGGTATACAATAAAGGAAAAGAAAAAAAAAATTTTTAAATTAAATTGAAAAAAAATTTGAAATTTCTCGGTGGTGGAAGAAAATTATTGCATTCCCCAAGAGGTACTTAAGTCTTCATAAAACGTCCTATGAAGAAATTCCGGAATACTTATTCAACATTTGTGAGGCGGTTTGGTATTCATCTAATGCGAAGAACGTGATCATTATAAACCACCACCCCCCTCCCCTTTATCGTTAATTTTCCAAATATTACGTTTATTGATTATTTATACAATATTATGCAATAAAAAAAAAATTCTTCAAAATGAAAAGTTTAATTTTATATAGAAAAATTAAATTATTATACACTGAAAAAAAATTTATTTGATTCAAATAATCGATTATTTGATTATTATCAAATAAATATTTACTTGAAACAAATAATTTTTAATTGAATCAATTAAATAATATTTGCCTTAAATACTGAAATATTTAATTCAAATACAATTTATTTGATTTAAATACAAATTATTTGATTCAAGTAAATATTTATTTGATAATAGTCAAATAATCGGTTATTTGAATCAAATAATTCTTTTTTTCAGTGTAATAATAATTTGGTCAAAAATTTAAATTTGAAAATAAAACAATTTTTAATTTAGATTTATAATAAATTAAATATCGCACGTTCTGCACGCGTAACATTTGCTATAGTTTATTTAATAATACCAATAAAATAGTAATTAGTAAAAATAAAATAATTAAAATAGAAAAATAAAAATAAAATAATAAAAATATAATAATAAAAATAAAATAATAAAATTTAATAATATAATTAATATAATTAATTGTAATTTAATTAAAAGAATACAAATATAATAATAACAGGAAACAATAATGATAACAGAAATAGTAATAAATATATACAATTATAATTCAAAGAAATGTTTATTAAAAAAAAATCTGCAGTCTTGAAGAATTGAACCCCTGTTCCTTGCTGTTAGAAATCAATTACAAAAGCCATTTATCCATGTCACAATTTATAAAAACTTAAATATTTAGAAAATAATGAAAAAAAACTATACTTACATTTTTTAATTGTAAAAATACAAACACTAATCGGAGTTATTAATTATTTAATATTATTAATTAATAATTATAGTTATCACTGACCGTTGAAAATATTTTCACTACTTTTTAAAAACAACTATCAATACTTGTATAGTAATACCGTAATAAAGCGTAATATATTTCGTATATTAATTTTTTTATAGCGCGTAATATAAAAGACAATATGGAGACGTTTATAAAAAAACGAAGTGGAAAAAAAATTGATATAAATAAATAAACTTTATAAAAAATAATATTATTATTTATAAAAAATACTTCTTTTCTAACTTGAAAAATAAAATTCAAAATAATTTTTAGGTTAAAAAAGAGGAGTTTAATGAATATTATTAATAATAATAATATTAATAATAATAATAATAAAAATAAGAATAAAAATAAGAATAAAAATAAGAATAAAAATAAGAATAAAAATAAGAATAATTATAATACCCAATAATAATAATAATAATAATAATAATAATAATAATAAACCATTACTTGATAGAAAAAAAAATTTCTTTTCGAATTTGAAAAATAAAATTAAAAAAAGTTTTTTTTAGTTAAAAAAGAGGAGTTTGGTAATTTCTATTAGTATATAATAATAGAGGTATTTTGAGTATAGAAGGAGGAGATTTACGAAGAATCTAAAAGTTCATTGTTCTCTTTTATAAATATATATAATACAGTATACAATAAAAGAGGCTCATTTATATTTCAATGGATTTGTCATCATGAAATTTCACTTTTGTCTTAGATTTACAAAAGGAGGAGACATTGTCTGTATATATATATATCTAATATAACCGTACAATAAAAACGTCTTCGTGTGAAACTTGACAGGTGTGTCGCTCTCACGGGGAGTCCCTTCCTTCTGATCAGGGATAGGTCATGTCATGTCGGTGAGTCCCATTTTTCAATGTGTGAAGAAGGGATTTTAATTCATTGGCGTAGAAATTTTTTGATAATTTCAAATTTTCGTCTGATTTTAAAACTAATTTTCAAACATCGATACGTTTGTTTACAGAAAAATATTTATTAATATAAACAAAAAAAAAAAAATTAAAATTTTTAAAATGATAATTTATATTATTTTTTATTAGTACTTTTAATATTACTTTAATAACATTTTTGTATTATTTAAATTTTCCCAGAATTTTGCACGAAACAATTGTCAACTCATGTATTACTTTAAAATTACCATGATATTAGTTTTAAAAAAAAAATTTTCAAAAATTCGATCATGTTTAAAAAAAATCTTTAGAAATAAAAATAATAAATCTCTGCAAAATATGAACTTTATTTCAATATTTCACAGTTTCTATGAAGTTGAAGTCCACCAACGTTTATCAACGAAAAAATTTATTTAATTCATCCAAATATTATTTTTAATTTAATATTTAGTTATAAAATAATTATTATTAAAATATAAATATCAATCTTTCTTTCTAAATATTTTTGTGTCAATATTTCATCGTCGTTTTTAATTAATTTACTTAGTGAATCATTTTTTTTCGTTGATCAACGTTGTAAACTTCAACTTGGGGTTTCTAATTGTTGGAAATTTTTCAAAAATTATTAAATTTTTAATTGAAGGGAATATGAATGAAGTAAAAATAATTTTCTCTAAAATATTAAATTTATTTCAATAAAATTTGACAGTTTCTAATTGTTTGAAATTTTTTTAATATTATTAAACTTTTCATCCGGAAGGAAATATATGAATGGATGGTACGTCGAATTACGGTAATTCTGCATAGTGGGAAATATTATTTAATTTAAATATTCAATCTTTTAAAAAAATTTAAATAAATATAATACATTTGGAAAAATGGTAATTTAAAAACATTAACAACGTATTTTCGAGAGATGAATAAGATCAATGACTGCGCGGTTTGAAAGTCGAGAAGCTTGAACTTTAATGAGCCTCAATTGGGGCTAATGGAACTTCTTAATCATCTTGCATTCTTTTAGTTATCAAGTATATTAAACACGTATACTTTTTTTTTTTTTTGCTTATATTACAAATAAGATGCGCGAAAGAATTATTGGTTATATATCCTTTATCAAATACATTTAGTTTATTATATGATCTACAAATTAATAAAAAAAAAAAAATTCGAGAACTTTTTTCTTCATAATCTGTATATTGAATTTATCAAAAACTTAATATAGCGAAGACAATTTTTTATTTATGCTTGAGCAAAATATCACATATTAGAGTTGCAACAGATCAAGAAAATTAGCGTAAAATCAGAGAAAGTAGAATTGGTCAGAAAAATCAGGGATTTTTATTAATTGGAAAAAATTAAATGTTTAGAATTTAGAAGAAAATTTTGAAGTCTTGTGTCTCTTTGTTTACCTTATACATAAAATTACCACAAATACTAAAAAAAAAATCCTTTAATATTTTCTATTTCTAACAATAAATTATTTTAAACAACTTAATTCTATTTCTGGCAATAAATTACTTTAAATAACTTAATTCTATTGCAGAACAGCCATAAAATTATTACTTATAAATCATTTAATGGAAGACCTTTTTGAAAAATGTTCATTTCAATTGTGTTGAAATTAGTTTCAAATTTAAAAACTTCAACTTAATTCTTTGCAACAATATTCAACAATCTTATAATAAATACTGAAATTTTTTACAAAAATTTCCTTAGCGCTTCAATTATCTTTATAAATATCAAAATTCTTCACCGAAATTTAATTATTTTCAGGAATTTAAAAAAAAATTCTTTACAACATTCATTTATTTTCATATAAATAATCATCACAAGAATTCAATTATTGTTTTCAAAATTAAAAAAATTCTTCGCAGAAATTCAATTAGTATTTTTCAGAAATAGACGACAAAAATTTTGAACAAAATTTCAACTTTCTTTTCAAATAATTGGCAAAATTCTTCGACACAATAATTCTACTATTTTGAGGAATTTGAATAAAATTAATTGCAAAATGCCATTATTTTTATGAATAAGAAATACTGTTCATCACAAAAATTAAATTATTTTCAAAAAATTTAATAAAATTCGTGGCAATATTTTAATTATTTACAAAAAATCAAAAAATTTTCTTAATGCAACGAATATCAATATTCTACGACTTTAATACAATTTTTCATAAAAAATTCAATTATTAAAGAAAATTTTTTATAAAACTACACAAACATTCAATTATTAAAAATAAATTTCACATGAATTCAATCATTCACAATAGAATTTGCATAAACTTTTGCGAAAAAATCAATTGTTTTTTAAAATTTGTCATTAAATTCTTCGCAGAAATTCCAATTTTCTTCATAAATTTCGAAAATTCCTTTCAGGGATTCAATTATTTTCTTAAATAATAAAATTAATCGGAGAAAATAAATGATTCTCGAGAAATGTAATTATTTTAAAAAATTTTATTAATTAATTAAAATTTATTAATTTTCGTCGAAAGAATTTAAATATTTGAAAATTTGTTAACAAAATTATATGTACAAGAATTGAATTTTAAGAGACGTTTGCTTATTTAATAAATTTTCTATGTTTGTATTTATATTTTTATATTTTTTATTTGTATCTATATTTGTATTTAGATAATTAAATTCTCATTAAATTTTCCAATGAAAATTTCTTTACAGAAATTAATTTCATTTAAAGTTTTACATAATATTTGAATTTTTAAGAAGTTTTACTAATAATTTGAAATTTTTCTAAATCATTGACTTTTCATTAAAACATATTTATATTAAAATCAAGAGAATCAATTTTTTGGAGTAAATCAAAATATTCTTTAGAGTCAGGGAAAAAGTCAAAATTTTGTCTCGAAAACAAGGAAAGACAAAATTAATTTTATCTTGCAACACTATATACAGGTTATGTTTCTAAGTTTTAGAATAAAATATACAGAAAGAGAATCAATTACTACTGCAAATTATTGATGTTCAAATTTTTATTGCATCCAAAATCTTCATTAAAAATTAATTTTAAATTTAAATAATTAAAAAGAAATTTATAATCGCAAGATAAATGTTACACAAACATAACCTAAAATTCGTTTACCTAGTACCTTTTTTGACAGTGGTTTATAAATTTCTTATATAAGAAATATGTATTTTAATTTGTCTTTATAGTGAAGGGATAAATTTTCAAAATGCAAAGTATAAAAATCTTTTTTTTAGAAAATATTTATACCATAATTGACATTATTTGGAGCATAATTAAAGCACACATGATGGTATTTTGAAAGTATAAATATTTCCGGTCTCTAAATATGGAAGACATTATTTTTTTTTGAAAAAAGAAAAAAATTTGCCTATCCTTTTTTGTGCGTCATGCATTTTTTTTTTCTTAAACTTACATAAAAAGATAACTTAATCACTATATGTATATGAAAACGCACGTGCCATAAAAAAAATGTATAGTGTGCAATATTTATTTCACGCCACGTGTAGTAAAAAATTTTCTTATTTAAAAAGAAAAAAAAAGAAAAAAGGATACTCGAAAATTTTGAAATATTCGCCATAGAAAAAGTATAATGAAAAATTAAGAAACAATATGTACGGGTAATTTGAATAAGTTTTTAGAATTTTCGAAAATTTTCCATTCTTTCTGGCAATTTGAACCTAAATATATAGGAATTTTTATTTCTACTATTTCAATTTGATAATTTTTTTTTCAAAATCATTCTAATTATTCGAATATTATTTAATAGTATTTTAAAACAATAAAACAAACAATATAAAAAATAATTATTTTTAATAATATTAAAATAATTTAAAATTAAAAAATTCTAAAAAAAAGGTATTAATAAAATTATTTTTTTTTTTACTTTTATTTGCAACCAAAGAACCAAATCAATAATAAAACTTTTAATTTAATATTCTAATTTTTCATTATCCTTTTCAAATTTTTTTCAAAATGTATTTTACTTTTTCACATTTAAAAATTTTTTTACGGTGAGAGAAAGGGTCACACATAGACAACATAAAAAAAAATACGGAACAAAAATTTCTAACCAAAAAAATTGATTTTCAAACTTTCTGAAAAAAATTTTTTTTTTAATCTTTGTTTTTAGACTGAAAATGGTAAAAAATATATATTTTTTTTGAAAATTCATTTATTTATTTTTGTAACTAATTTCAAACCATAATTATCTTTTTTTTTTAAATTTTTATGTTTTATGTATTTCAAAAAAAAAAAAAAAAAAAAGACCGAGAGGGGGAGATTTTTGTCTACGAAAAAACGATTCCCAAAAAAATTGTCGAGATTTGAAAGAAGAGTAAAGAGAAGTGGTGGGGGGGGCGAGGAAGTGGGATAAGCGTTAAAGTGAAAATATATTCAAAGAAGAGTGGGGGAAAAAAGGAATATATTAAAGCAACGTGGCAGAAAAAAATGGTGGGGGTAAATGTGTATGTGTATGTGTATGTGCTTGGTAACACATTATTTTCAGTGACTGTGTGGTGTGGGGCATAAGGAATAAGGCAATTCGAAACGCTTTGGACTTCAGTGTCGGAGTAACTGGTCCAAGTGCTTGTCGTTGATCAAAGTTTTGCGACCAAAAGCCAGGGAAAAATAACCAAAAAAAAACAAGCAATAAGGAATGTAATCTCTTAAATATCGATGAAGAATCAATTTTCGAGCACTGTACATAGTGTGCAAGTGATTGTTATTCAGGTTAGTAATTTAAAATAGAAAACCACGTGCATTATAGAGTAGAAAATATGAAATTTTTACAATATTCTGACAGTATATATTTCCGCATAGGCCGCTATATCATACACACACACACACACTTTCCACATGTACCGTCAACCGCCATATTTAAAAAAAATTTTCACAGGGCAATGATTTTAGACAAAAAATGACCCTTTTTTTTTAATTTCGTTGATTTTTCTAAGTTTTGAGTTTCATTTGATTTAATTTGCTTTACATTTGATTTCCAATTTCTAATTGAAATAAATATTAATATTTTATTTAAATTTTCCCAGAATTTTTCACGAAACAATTGTCAATAATTAATATTTTTATATTTTTATAATATATAATAATTAAATTAATATTTTAAATTGCAAAAAAATATAAAATAATTATATAAACAATAAATTATTTAAAAATGATTTTTAATAATTTCTATTGTAAATATAATAAATAAATTGTAGATAAATATTTTATTACAATAATATTAATACTTTAATTATTATATTTTTAATATATCATTTAAACAATAAGCTATACAAATATATAATTATCACATAAAAATATAGTAAAATTTACTGTTATCATTTAACAGTTTTTAAAAAAAATTTATTCACGTTTTTATGATGTGTTCATAGATTTTCTGACGCACTGAAAACTTATCATTTTTTGACGCATTCTTTTTATACGCGCGTGTACAAGATACAATGCATATTGTATATAGAAAGTCGATTTGAATAGTGTTTATTTGACTTAAATAAAATATTACTTGATTTATGTAAATATATATTTGATAATAGAAAAGTGATCTATTCTTTTCATAAAAAAATCTAAAACGAACGAAAATAAGACCATCTATTTGAGAAAAGTAGTATTTTTTATATTAATTGCAAATTATTACTATTATTATTATTAATGTAGAATAATAATAATATTAATATTAGTAAATATATTAATTATTAATTATTATTAAATATTTATAACTCTTTATTACAAAATAATTATTAAATAATATTCTTATGTCTGCTATATTGAATTCGGCATTTAAATATTTTTTAAATTTGAAAAAGAATTCTATTGAAATTTTTGAAAATAATTGAAATCCTAAAAAGCATTATATTATTATATGTGACGCGATCTGAAGAAAGGGACCTTAGAAGCAAAAAATTATAGGTTATGTTTGAAATTTTTTAAACTAAATTACAAAAAAATGATCAACTGTTTATGTAAATCATTAATGTTCAAGTTTTCATTACAAATAAAATATTTAATAAACACTGATTTTAATTTGAAAAATGTAAAAAGAAAATTTTAATCAACAAAAAAGTAACACTAACATAACCTTAAAGTGATTTGCTTCTAAGGTCCCTTTCTTCAGATCGCGTCACACACACACATATATATAATTAAATTCTAACGAACGATTTTATTAGAATTTATTAAAATATTTGAATTTTCGGAAATAACTTTGTTATTTAGCAAAATAATTGAATTCTTTCGAAAAATTATTTATGCAATTTCTAAATAATTAAACTTTTCAAAGAATTATAATAAAATTTTTGCAAATATTATTGAATGTCTGTGTAGCATTTTATTATTTACATTTTTGTTTTAAATAAATGAAATCTAAAGAAGCATTTTATTAGTTATGAAAATAATTGAATTCTTGTGAACGATTTTATTAAACAAATTTTAAATAATACAATTTTTAAGAAAAAATTCATTACTTTTAAATATAATCATTGAATTCTTGTGATGAATATATTGTTACTAATGGAAATAATCGAATTTTGCAAAGAATTTTATTAAAATTTCATAAAATAATTGAATTTTCGGAAATAATGTTGTTATTTATCTTTAATAATTGAATTTTTCACAAAGAATTATTTATCTAAATAATTGAATTCTTGAAAAGAACTTCATTCATAACTGAAATAATAATTGAATTTTATTATTTAAAATAATTGATTTCTTTCGAACAATTTTATTTTTTTTTTATTCAAAGTATTTGAAAATAATTGAATAGTTGCTAATAATTTTAGAAAAATTTTCCAAAATAATTAAATCCTTGAGATAATATTAATATTCATAGGTCTTAAAATAATTGAATTTCTGTTAAAAAATTTTGTTACTTTTAAAAATAATTAAATTCTCTCTTAGAATTTTGTCAAAAATTTGAATTTCCATTACGAAATATATGTATAAAAATTTTGTTACATAATTGCTTTTTTTAAATGCTCTTCTAAGTTAATTGAATTCTTTTCGAAATTTTATTATTGATAGAAATAATTGAATTTGTGGATTTTATTAATTTTTCTAAATAACTGAATTCTTTTTACGAAATTGTATGAAAATACTAGATATTGAAAATAATTGAATTTCCAATATTTCTTGAAATTAATATTTTTATATCGTTCTAAAGAAGTTGATTTTAATTTTTGAGAAGAGCTTTTAATTTTTAGTACAAGCAAAATTTAAAGTAGTAAAAATTTTAAAAAAATCACAGAAATAGCAGCTTTTAGTGGCTGAAATCTGAAAAATTACCCAAATAGTAGCCTAACGTATAAAAAAAGGAGTAAATAGTAAGTTTTTTAAAGAAAAGTGCGAAGCCTGATTATTGTAATATAATCATATTTCTTAAAATTCGTTATTTCAATAAAATTTACTGCTCAGCATTGTTAAAAATATTGTTTTCTTCAAAAATGTTAAAAATAAAGAAAAATAATATAAATTATTAAAAAAAATTGCATCATATCGTGAAAAAAATTAAACACACAAACACACAGACAGACAATAAGTTACGTTGTAATAGAGAATTGTTCTAATTTTTCTAATTTTGCAAACACAATGACCATTGAAAAAACATAGTTATCTGAGATATTGTGTCAACAAAATTGATTCATATCTTCCATGTAATATAAATTGATAAATAAGTTTAAATTACCAGGAATTATTATATATATACGTACAAGTTAACAATTTATTTTTAGAATTTGTGTCATTTATAGCTAAAATAATGTGTAATCTACTTTGCACTTTTGCCAAAAAATATGGCGATTCACTACTGTTATTTATGTTGTTGACAATACTAACAATTAATAATAATAATATTATTGTTTTTAAAAGTTTGCAAAGTTTATAAAAATACATTTAGTTTTTGTTACCCTTATGACTTGATATTTTTAAAATAAGTAATAGAAGATAATATTAAAATAAATATGGTAAATAAAATAATTAAAATATAATTCCAATATATAATAATAATAATAATAATAATAATAATAATAATAATAATAGTAATAATAATAATAAGAAGAAGAAAGTAATAATGATAAAAAATATAATAATAACAATAATAATAATAGGTATTATAATATTGTAGTATTTATTTATAAATTAATAATACAATTTTTGTCTTTTCTATAAAATATCGTATGTACTTAAAATTATATAAATTTTGTATTCCACATTTTTTTTATGTTGACGTGCAAAGTTGCTGCAATCTTCTCTCCCCCCTTTACCCTCTCTTTTAAAGAAAAACGTCCTGAGAAACGTTATTATTGACGTCACTTTCTATCTAAACGCAAGTATAACACTTTTATCGCAAATATACAGCTATATATTGTCAATATTGACAATAATTTGGCTCAGTATCCGTCTTTCCAACGGCGATGAAACAATCTCAAAGTACAGTGACACGCGAAAAAATCGCATCAAAAAGAACGGATTTTCCCATATATTCACTGAAAAAATTACATTCTAATTTTAAGTAAAACCTCTTATATATGCGCCTAGAATATTCCCCACTTAAGTTAAGTGGGGAATATTCTTACAATAAGAAGAACATTATTATTTTAAGAATATTTACCACTTAATTTAAGTGGGGAATATTCTTGGCGCATATATAAGAAGTTTTTCTTAAAATTAGAATGTAATTTTTTCAGTGTTACAATCAAATTATCGTGAGTCATATTAATAATAAAATTCTTCTTATAAATTTATCAAATATGTACATAGTTTTTTTCTTCAGAAGTGCTTTTTGTATTTCTAAGAAATACGAATATTTATCAACTGTTTCCACAAATATTTTTTTTTTCATCTTTATTTAATTAAGTAAATTATTTGATATTATAATTTATATATTTGTTTGATATTTTTTGGTCTGTTTATATTGAATAAGGAAATAAATTTCACTTATTTTCAATATAACTGCAAAAGTAAGAAAGATAATAAATTTATTAAAAATTATATTAGTAATATTTAATATTATTAATTATAAAAATGATAATAATAATAATAATAATAATAATAATAATAATATAAGTTTATAAATATATAAATAATAATATTAACTACTAACTGAAAATTTTTTCAGCACAAATTCTATTTTCTACCAAAATCCTTTGAATTTGTAAATTATTTTATTATTCATTTATTCTTCAGTCACACAAAAAGTAAAATACAATTGTTTTTTTTTTCATTATTCAGGACCTTGAAGAAACTAATCTTTTAAGCAAAGAACCGTTTCTTTGTATACAATTCTATTAATGAAAAAAAATTTTTCTATATAATTTGGCACAAGTGTTTAAAAAAGAGGTGGATACATAGGAATAATTACATTTGAAAACATAATTTCCTGGGATTTGAAAACTTTCTACTCTTTTTTTTAAACAATTTTTAATTTTTTTCAATATTTTCAAAATTTATTTTAAAAAATGTTTACAGAAACCCTCAGTTTTTACGCTCCTAATAAAAAAAAAGTGGGGATAGCGCGCGTCACTTCCCTTCTTCTCACATTGTTGGCACATTTTTTATTGAAAAAAAAAAAATTGAAATTGAAAGAAAATCACTTACAATCGATTAGTATTTATTCTTTGATTTTATTTTTTTCTCTCATCGTTTATCAATTATATAATAATTGACAGTAAACGTACACTTCGATTGCATCATAAAATTGAACAAAAGAAAGAAAGAAAAAGAAGAATAAAGAATAGGAAAATAAAGACAATATTAATATAAGTGATAATTTTTCAAAATAATTAGAGTTTGTTCATTGGCTAATAAATCTAGACTAGTTTACTTTAGACGCCAGTCTGTCGCGCGTAATATTCACATACGTATCACCTCGTTTTATTCTTTATACAGTCTTCACCTTGAAAATTTCAATTAACTATTCGTCTGTTATTAACAAGAGAAAAGATGATTAAAAAAATTTTTTGCTACTCTTGAAAAAAAAACATAAACAACTGGAAAAACTATGTAAACATACAGGGGCGTATTATTATCTTATAGATAATGTGAAAATTTTCACTCATTTATAAAAAAATATTTTTCACTTCAAAAAAGAAATTTCATTTATTTAAAAATTTCGTTAAAAAAAATGATTCTAGCCAATAATTGAATTATGTTTACTACAAATTTATTTACATAAACAATTGTCTGTTTAAAAATAATTTGGTTAATAAACAATTTTTTAATACTAAATAACTTTTTATGTTTAAATAGTTCATTTATTTTTAAACAATTTTTATTGATAATTTGTTATCTGTAAATTAATTTTATTCATTAAATGTATTATTTTCTATAATTTCGTTCAAGTTGAAAAAAAATGTTTTTTTTTTAAAAGATTTTTGTATCTGTAGAATTTTGAAGAGAGAGAGAGAGAGAGAGAAAAAAATAAATAACTTTGCAGAATTTTAAGTGTCCCGATTTAGAGTCGTCTCCTCTTTATATATATACATATGTATGTGTTCGTTATTAAGTGTAAGCAGATTGAGGATCAATTTTCACGAGCCTGCGAAATGTGACGTGGATTGAGGAAAAAATCCAGACGAATCAACAAACGATCAATTTTGTCTAATCAAACAATAATTTACACCAAGTGAATTGTGTTCCATATTTTTATAACAACAAGAAAATAGAAAAAAGAAAAAAAACAAGAACAAGAAAATAAAAAAAAAGAAAATTTTCTATTAAAAGACAAAATTGAAAAAAAATTATTTCTAAAAAACTTGAAAGTATTATATAAAAAATGTTTTATTCAGCGTTGGCACAAATATTTAATTTTATTTTTCCCTGATTTCCAGACAAAATTCTCACTTTTTCCATAAACATAAAAAATATTCTGATTCACTCTAAAAAATTATTAGATACTCAAAAAATTATTTGAAAAAATTGTAATAAAATTCGTTGCAATAATTAAATTATTTTCATAAAAAATAAATCGATTATTCGGTAATTTCATTTTTTAATCAATTTTTTTAATAGAAAATTCTAGAAAAATTCAATTATTTAAATTGGAAAATAAATAATTTATTGAATAATTGAATGTTTGTTGAAATTGAATTGTCATAAAAAATTTTATCAGCAAATTTTTAAATAATTGAAATCTTTTGACAAATTTTAATAAAATTTTTAAGAACAACTACATTTCTCGAGGAATTTGATTAAAATATTATATGTAAAATTAATTAAAATCCTGCGATGAGTTTTATTATTAATGAAAATAATTTTTAAAAAATTTCCAAAAATGTGATTAAAATTTTTCTGCAATAATTGAATTTCAATGAAGAATTTTATTATTTATAAAGATAATTGAAATTTTGACAAAAATTTAATTCTTCCAACGAATTTTATTCAAGTTTATAAAAATAATTGAATTTCGGTGAAGAATTTTACCACTTCTAAAAATAATTGAATTCTTGAAAAGAAATTTGTTAAATTTTGTTTAATAACTGAACTCTTGCGACGAATTTTATAAAGTTCTTTGTAAATAATTGATATTTTTCAAAAAGTTATTTGTTTTTTTTATATTAAATAATTGAATTCCTGTGAAATTTTTCCAAGCATTTTATTCAAGTTTTTAAAAATAATTTCATGAATTTTTGCAATTCGATTTTTTCCAGTACTTTTACTAAAAATCCCTGACTTCCCTGGCCGATTTTACTTTCCCTGACTTCCCTGACCTGTGTCAACCCTGTTATTGTAATAAAAATATTATTTTTGGATTTTTAATTCACTGCTTGTGGGAGAAGTTACTTAAAAGCGTTTTTATATTCAAATTTTTTTCAAAAGAATCGAATTTTCATTATTTTTGTTTCACCACTTGCGGGAGAGAAAATTTTCAGCGCCTTTAGAATGATTTCTATTTAATGATATTATTTTAATTTATTTTATTGATTATTTCTTTATTAGTTTAATTTTTCTTTTTTCAGAGAACGTAAGACTACTGTGTGAGAGGGCACTTCTGGTCAGAAGAGGCCGCAGACTGAGTGTAGGGTGCCTGTAATCGATGGGTTGAGAACGCGAAAGTGTCTTTCTTTTTGGAAACCAAGGTGTATAGCTTACCGATGAGCCATGCTAAAGGTCGTAGGCGCCTCGTGGCTGCAGACCCGCATCTCCACCTATCTTCTCATTGGCGTTGCCATTTTGGGCATCGGGGCCATTATTTTCGGCGAATTTGGACAGTAAGTTTCACGTATTTAAAAAAAATGTTCTTTTTCAAATGAAAAATAGATCTCAATTTTCGATTGTAGTGAAATGTATAAGAAAAAATATTCAAATCAAATTCATTTTAGACCTGTTTAATCAGATTTATACAAGAAAATGTAATAAACATGGCACGTGTATAGAGAGTGATTATAATGGTTTCATATTACCCAGACGGTCAAGACCGCCCATCTTGCAGTTTCACGTTCCCAAAAGTATCGTCTTGCTTAAAGAAAATGATATTGGTCCTCTTATCTCTTCACCGTCTGTTCATTTTTTTTCTCTCTCTCTCTTTTTCAAATTACTATAGTTTAATTTTTTTCACATACAAATGTCCGTGGTTAATGTTGAATTTTCATCTTTAAAAGTTTTAATTTTACTTTCAATATCATATACTTACGGCACATAATGAATTTTTCAAAAGTTATAAATTATCTGCAGGGGGATTCTTCAAAACTATTTTAATAAACAGTTATAAAAAATATAAATTCTGTATTTGTCGATAAAAAAAGTTTTAAATATTAATTTAGTTCTATTATGTGGAAAAATTATGTTGGGTTGATGACCGAGGTTAGGGACACTTAGGGATCGGAATACTGCACGATAAGTTTATATGATTTAAGTTCGTCTCGACGAGACATGATTCGTCTGATTGATAAGGTTGTAAATCTCTACCACGTGCCGTCTTGTCATATAAAATAATATAGTTTATATGGTTTGATTAAAATTGTGTTCACACTTTCTTTGTGTAACCGAAGATGACATTTATTTTTTTTTAATTCAAAAGTATAATTAAGCAAAGCATTTTTGTATATTCATTTGTATTTATTGTATTTATAAATGACTGATCTTTTTATAAATAAAATGTATATCTTTTTCCAGGAAATTAATAATTAATTAATACATCATTAATAAAATGTAGTATTTTTAATTTATCCCTCGTTAGTTGGCATTAAATTTACATTTAACGTATTATTAAATATATTAAGCTTATACGCTAAAGAATTATTAATAATTAACTGTCGTATGATCTTAAATTAATGTCAATTGTCTTATTAAGTTTTAAAACTAATTGAAATAAATGGTTTAAAATAGTGTTGAACACGATGGAACGTACGCGGCTACTGCTTTTTGGAGACAGAACGTTCACCAATTTGAATTTTGGGGACAAGGGAATGATCTATCAACAATACCAATGGGCGCTGCTAGGGCTTATTACAAATCTGCAATACCGGAAAATGGGTAAAGAATCATTTAATTGCTTTGATTTTAATTAATTAATATATTTTTCTAAAATTGATAATTTTTTTTCAAGGTGGTCCATTTTGGAAATAGAAACATCGAAAGATTATCCAGACGAAGTTCAAGCTTATGCAGCAGGTTGTTTAGAGGGTAGCTTAACGTGGCAATTAATCTATCAACATTGGTTTAATACTGTGCGAGCGGCTTGCGCACCAAGATCTGCGCTCTGTATGAAAATGCGTAAATATCTGCGCGAAAACAGCGAAAAAGCAGTTGAAAATGCTCAACTTTTAAAAGATGAAGATCCATATTGGCATCTGGTAAATAAAACGATTTTAAATTCTTAACTTCCTATTCATCGTGTGCAAAAAAACGATTAAATTCGAAAACATTTGCAATAAATTGAGATGAGAAAATAAATTTTCCAGGTAAATTTATTCTATCGCCAACTGAAAGGCTTGGAAGTTGGTTTCAAATTGGCTGTTAATAAAATTCATCAATCAGTGGAAATAGTGTCAGAGGATTTTCTCTGGATGGCGATGGCTTCTGATTTACCGGATTTAGAGAGGGCTCATAATGGATCGGAAAATTTATCTGGTTCACATGGAATGATTTTCTTGAAAGCATTACAACGCGAACATTTTGAGCCACTTATTGCATTGGTACACAATACTGGCGCACCGTAAGTATTCTTAATTTTTTTTATAATTACTAAAATATGGTCATTAGAAATTACTATTTACTAACAAAATATTTGTTTACTTTACATGCCGCTCAAGAATTTAAAGGAAATAATATTTAAAACTTTGTTTCATTTTAATGTTGGTAATACTTGTACTGGTATTTAATATACTGATTTAGACAATTGTTTATTAGCACAAAAAAAGCGCACGTTTAAACTTTCCGTTTGAAAATGATCTGATGTTTACTATTTTTATGTTTCATTTTTATTATTTACAATCAAGTTTAATTATATTTAATAAAAAAAAAGGATTTTTTAATTTTGTTTTATGAATAAAAATATGAAAAATAAAGAATATTTAAAAAGAGTAGACAAAATAATAAAATAAAAAATTAATATAATTATATTTTTTTGGAAACAGGTATACAAAAATGCTGAGGCTAATCAAACGATATAAATTCGCTTATCACATGTCATCGAAAAAAGGTGCGGAATTAGTCCCAGGGCGTTCGGTCGTAATGACATCTTATCCGGGCGCACTATCATCTCAAGACGAAAGTTATTTTGTCAGTGGAAAGGAGAGGGAATTAATAGTAGCTGGGACACCATTAACAATTAGCAATCATAAATTATGGAATCGTCTTAGTACAAAAGAACACGTAAGTTTTAAATACTTTAAGCATCAATAGTGTTCATTATTGCCCTAGGGTAATAATGAGTACTTTATTACCCTAGAGTAATAATGGATACCTTATTGCCCTAGGACAATAATGGGCAGTTTATTAACCGCTGAATTATAAAGAGAAATTGTTTCCTTAAATTTTACTATTAGTTAAAAGTGAAAATAAAATTGGAGGTTAATCTTTTTTTTTCTTTTTCAATTCAGGTTATGTCACCAGCAACAATTATGGCAGCTAATTTTCTCTCAACAAATAGTGACAATTGGTCAAATATAATGACACTAAAAAATAGTGGCACAGCTAATCGTCAATGGGTGATATTTGAACCAGAAAAAAATAATGTCAGATTATTTGAACAAATTCCCGGTATCACTGAATCAATTGACTATACGAAAAAATTTATGGAAACAGGATTTTTAGTTTGCACTGGTGTACCAATTATACAAGAGATAAAAGATTATGCAAATTTTCAATTAGAAGAAGCCGTTTTACGTGCCGCTGAGGTAAATTTTTCTTGATCCATGTACTGTTCTTGTCTTCTGGACGTGTTTTCATAGTAACACAGACCAAATTACGATTTGTCTTCTTAAAATTTCTTTTTTTCTTAACTACTAACATACATTAGACTAAACAAATTTATAATATTCTAAAATAAATAAAGTGTGATTTCAAAAAATTTTACAGGTGGAGAAATTTGAAAAAAATATGACAACCGTTGAAGATGTGAGAAGTTTCATGCGAGGATGTAGACACGAGGTTGATTTAATTACAAACGAAAACGAAGATTTAAAATGTAACTGGAATCTCGAGCAACAACAATTAATTTCATATAGAGGCGATCTTGATAATCCATCGAGACCAGTGGGTGTAATTGATTCAAAAATTTTCCTATCCGATTTTGATGGTCTTGATGCATTCGAAGCGACATCAGGACCCGCCTTTCTAAATTCTGATCAGGCCTTTAATTGGTCTAATACATTTCCAAATATTTCTCACGTTGGACAACCAAATATTTTTAAATTCGATAGTGTCTCCCCAAAATGGGTTTGGATCTGAACTTTTAATATTTTTTTTAATTTACATTTATACAATTTTAAGTTCTATACCCAATTTTAAAAAAAAGTCCAAACAATCATACGAATCAACTATTTAAATACGAGTAAACCGTCAAGTGTTTTTATTTCAATTCATAATTGAAAAATTATAGTGACACTGAATTCGTTTTTGAATTCTTAGTAAAAAAAAAAGAAAATTGGCGAGTTTAAAATGAAAAATCTTTCGAAAATGTCTCATGTGCAATAAGTGAAATTTTTAAATTTTAAATACAGAAAATCAAATTTTAAAATGGGACCAAATTTTATGACACAATGTTAACAGTTAATGATCTTTTAATATTTTTTTTATGAATCTCGATATATGAGATTAAGAATGTATTTTAGCATTTGTTGTTTCGATTTATAATTTAAATTGAATTCCAGTTTTTCTTAAACTTCGTTCTTGTCAAATTAGCTTTTCAAACTGTTTTAGATACTCTTTTCAATGTAGTTTTCGAACTTCATTTTAGATGCAGATATTTTTACTTTTATTGTAAGCTGGCTCATATGTTAGCCACCTGTGGTAAAATTTTATACAAAAAAATAAAATAAAAATAAATTGTTTATGAAATAAACTACTAATTTATTTTAATCCTACCATGATTTTCTGCTCACACTTCGCTAAATAAAGTATCACTAACCTTGATCGCTGAGTTAGGCTCCTGGCATGGCTCACGATTCTGATATTTCACATTATTGTTACTCTGTCAACATATAAATAAATATAAATATAAAAAATCGTCAGTTAAAATAAAATATCAAGATAATTTAAAAAATTTCTATTCAATCTTTTTCAAAAAAAAAAAAAAACTATCAAAAACTGTGGAAATAACTATTTTTTGAAACTTCAAAGCCAAAAAAACTTCATGAAGAACAGTTAAATTTTAAAGTACTGTATTAATGAATTTATCAAATTTTTAACAATATTCAAAGTTTTTATTAAAAATAATAGTTTGCTAAATTATTTTCTGAATTTGTGGTGTAAAATTCTTTTCTATAATTAAATATTTATTCATCAGTTCAAACCTTTACCAATTACGAAAAAATTGCCTTAAAATATTACAAATTACTAATATTACATACAAACGAATACAATTAAAATTATTCAAAAATGTTAATTTTAATATCTTTGCAATTTAATTATTTCTAAAAATCCCTGCTATTAGTTTTCTAATTTTCTATTATCTGTCTGAATGTCCAGAAAGGGGCCCTTTTTTGCTTGAATTTTCAAAAAATAAAATTATTCTTTTTTAACCGCATAAATAAGTTTAGAAGATGTTTAAAGATAAAAATATAAGTTGTGCAAAATTAATTTTCAGAAATAAGACCTCTAGTAACAGAATTTTATACTAATTAACAATTAATAATTTTACTCTACTAATAATTTATTAACTTAAGGGCATTTGAACCTTTATGATGTCACAGCATTAAAATATATGCTTTGCATTAATTGTGACGTCATAATGGTTCAAATGCCCTTAAGTAACTTTATTATTAATAAGCTTTTGATTAATGTTTATTAATTATTTATTAACTTATGATTAATAATTGTTTACTGTCTAATAATCACTAAATATTTATTAAATTAAAAATTACTTATTATTTATCTACTAATAAATAATTACTGAGTGTTTATTAATTAATAATTGTAATTAAATTACAAAAATTCCTTAATTACTTACTAATTTTTTATTTATAAATAACAATTTTGTACTATTTACAAAAAATATTTATTTATTAATTTAATGATTATAGGACTATTTATGAATTAAAAATGATTAATAATATTTTAATTATCAATTATTTATTAAATGAATTAAAATGATTAATAATATTTTAATTATCAATTATTTATTAAATGAATTAAAAATTATTAATAATTATATTTTAATCATTAATTATTTATGAAATGAATTGAAAATTATTAATAATTATATTTTAATCAATAATTATTTACGAAATCAATACATTATTAATATCTGCTAAATATAAACGATTTTTCTTTGGAAATACTCGTGGTAATCCCAAACGAATCGACTCGCGTCTACTTTACAATATAAATACGTTTCTTCACTAACTTTCAATTTTATTTCACACGCACTGCACTTTTAAACGAAAATAAAAACCATTTTTTTTGTATAAAACAACAGTTTTGCCACTTTTCGAAAAATATACAAATAAAACAAAGATTTAATGATAATGCACACAGACAAAAATTTATCAAAAGTAAAATGTGTCTATTTTCACTATTTTGGCGCCAAATGAACTATTTCTAAGAAAAGGGGGAAGGGGTGAGAGAAAAAAAATTATTCACCTTTGTCAAATTATTAGCAGAAGAAAAGAACAAATATTACAAAAAAAAATTTCCTGAAAACAGTAGCAATGATTATTATTTGCTTTTTTTGTATTTCTTTCCACCACAATGTTAAATAGGGGCAAAATAAATTTTTAACGATAAACACGCACGAGGTTAGCATTTTTTTTTCTTACACACTTTACCGGCGAATAATTCCTCCATTGCTTCGTCGAAGGAAAATAAAACATTTGCCACATTTACTAGGAATTTCACAAATAATTGCAAAAGTTAAGCTGTTTTTATATTCCGCTTTGAATTCTACGATGAAAATAATTTAGACGACAAAAAAGCAACATTTTTTTTTCTTGTCAGAACACGAAAACTTTGGCCGAGGGGGGGGGGGGGGAAGAGGCGTGACTTTACGCGAATCGTTACTTTCGAAAATTATCGGATTTTGATTCAGAAAATAATGATAAATTATTTATTCACTTACAATTGAAAATTGAAAACGTTATATTGCTTTCTTCACGAGTACGATTCCTTTCTTTCTTTCTTTGTTATTGGCCTTTTAGTCCCCGAAGGTCAAATAGCCATGTATTCAGAGTACGATTCCTTGACAGTTGACAATTTAACAGAAATATACGTTTCTTGCGTTTGTTGTTCAGGTGTGCCAACGTAAGATAATGAAATAATAACCAGGGTTGTGTAGCTCCGAATTTTATTCCCCAAAATTTTTTTCTTATTGTAAAATAAAGTAATGACGTAAAATAGTTTATAACCTAGTTTTTTACTTTATAATAATATCAACTCTTTAACTATATCTAAAAAAGTTAGTATAAACACGATTTACAAGATTTTTTTCTGTATCGTCAGGGTTGGAAATTATACATGCAAACAGAACTGTGTTAAGCTTTTTCTACAATAATTTTTTTTTTTTCATCAAATCCTAAAGGCGTAAATTGATTAACGAATTAATATTTTAAAAAAACTGTTAAATAGGAAAACTTAAATTGATTGAATGATAAGTGATAAAATAATAATTAGTTGATAAATTAATCAATGATATTAATTAATTATTTATATGAATGGCAAGTTATTGTAGAAACACCTTTTTTCTTTTAGAACAAACGCGAAGAAAATTACAGACAGAGGTGTGAATACGCCTTTAGAGACTAGAGAGAGAAACGGCTAGGGATTTTAATTTCCTTTAAATTACCATTGCCTTAAATAAAATTCCCGCCCTATTCGTCCTCCTTCCTAGGGTTTTTTAACGAAGCGTCACTCTTAAGTTTTCCATCTTTGTTGATTCACTTGTTGTTTGTGTTTGTGTATGTGAATAGCGTTTCTCTCTTCAAAAAGAATAATTTTTCTATTTAAATTAACAGAGAAATTTTGACATATTCACATTAAGTGAAATACAATTCTTTCTATATATCATGTACGAGTGAATTGATAAAAGTGCAGGATGTTTATAAAACAGGTATTTTATTTAACCTATATACGGGAACCGTTAAAATTTGCTTCACAATTTTATAGGTTATGTTTGTCGTATTTTTTTATTTATATGCTTTAAAATTATAGAAGAATATTAAATTTCTTTTCTTTTCCCTTACATTTAAATTATAAGGAATAGTTTTCTTTTTTCATACATTAAATATTTATAAAGTGTACTTCTTTTTTTCTTGTTAAAAACATTCGTTCTATTGATTCTCTGTTTATTTTTTTTCTGTCAATTTTAAAATTATACTTTTTTAAAAAATCGTTCTTTAAAAATATTTTATGTATTATAATATTGTGAATAATTATGATAATAATAAATAATGGGGGGAAAAATATTTATTTATAAACAAAAATTTTTTAGGTTATTATTCAGGGTTTTAAGTCCTACAGAGAGCAAACGGTCGTTGAACCTTTCGATCCTAGACACAATGTTGTCGGTGAGTTATTTTTTTTTTTAGTAATTAATTAAATTTAATTATTAATTTTTTTTTTCTCTTTTCATTTTAAAAACTCTAGTGTTTTAAAAAATAAAATGTTTCGTTATTTTTAAAAACGAAGAATGTGTATTTCTTTCAGTCGGTAGAAATGGTTCTGGAAAAAGTAATTTTTTCTACGCAATTCAATTTGTTTTGAGCGATGAATTTTCTCATTTACGACCAGAACAGAGGCAGGCCTTGCTTCATGAAGGTACTGGACCGCGTGTTATTTCTGCACATGTGGAAATTATTTTCGACAATACGGATGGTCGACTTCCGGTACGTTTTTTATTTCTTGTAGTAGTCAAGTTAATTTTTTTTCTACATTTTAATTTAGTTGGAAAAAGTTTTTAATTGAATAGAAATTAAAATTTTATTTCTATTTCAAATTTATTTATTTATTTATTTTTAATAATTTTAAAGTACTTTTTAAATCTTTAACAATCATTTTCAGTCTTTAAAACTACTTTCCAATTTTTAATCTTTAAAAATACATTTTAATCTTTAAAAATACATTTCAATCTTTAAACAACTTTAACATCTTGATAAATATTTACTAAATCTTTAAAAAATACTTTTCAAATCTTTGAACAAACTTTTCAATTTTTATATAAATACTTTTTAATCTGTTAAAACATTTTTTTTGTCTTTAAAAAAACTCTAAAATCTTGATAAATACTTTCTAAATATCTAACACCGCTTTTTAAGTCTTTATAAAAGCTTTTTGTTTTTTAAACATTCGTTTCAATCTTAAAATAAATTTTTAAAAAATGAATATAGATTTTCTAAATCTTTAAAAACAGTTTTTTATTTTTAAAAAACTATTATTTAATCTTTAACAATAGTTTTCAATCTTGAAAAACACTTTAAAATCAAGATCAATACTTTCTAAATCTTAAAAATTATGAAATATATTTTCTAAATGTTTAAAAACAGTTTCTATCTTTGAAAAATACATTTTAATCTTTAAAAGAAACTTTAACATCCTGATAAATATTTACTAAATCTTAAAAAACCACTTTTCAAATCTTTGAAGACACTTTTTTCAATGTTTATATAAATACTTTTTAATCTGTTAAACTAAAAAATATTTTTTCTCTTCTCCACAGATCGATAAAAATGAAGTTTATTTACGTCGTGTAATTGGATCGAAGAAGGATCAATATTTTCTGAACAAGAAAATTGTGACCAGAAGCGATGTAATGAATTTATTGGAATCTGCCGGTTTTTCACGCTCGAATCCCTATTACATCGTTAAACAGGGAAAAGTGAGGGAAATTAATTCATTTCATTCAATATTTATTTAATCTCTTTTATAAAGAACCCCAAAAACATTGCAAATACAATATAATAATAATTTAAAAACAAAAATAATAAGAGAAAAATTTTTATAATATTAATTTTTCTTAGATTAACCAAATGGCCACAGCTCCCGATTCGCAACGCTTGAAACTTTTGCGAGAAGTTGCAGGAACTCGAGTTTACGATGATCGTCGTGAAGAATCGAAATCGATTTTAAAAGAAACCGAGGGCAAAGTTGAAAAAATTGAAGACTTTTTACGAACTATCGGTGTGTTTACGAGTTTATTATTTTCGAATTCTCTTCCCTAGGTTTTTATTTATTATTAAAAAAAAAGTTTAATCACGTATTAGTTTATTTTTCAATATTTTCTGAATTTGCTTTCTAACTTTATTATTTTTTTAATTTTTAGTTTATTTTATAAATAAGTCAAATTTTATAATTTATTATATTATTTATTTTTTATTTATTATTTATTTTATAATTTTTTCTTAGGTCACTTAATTTGTAACCTCGATGTTTATAATATTTATATCCTTTTATTTAATTTTACTTTTTTTTTTAACAAAAAAGTTAATTTTATTAAAATTCAGAAAATTCTAAGGATATGAAAACTTTTTTTTCGACTAAAAAGTGATTAATTTTATTTATTTTGTTTTCTTTTTTGTAGAGGAGCGTTTAAAGACACTCGAAGAAGAGAAGGAGGAATTAAAGGAATATCAGCGATGGGATAAGCAACGTCGTTGTTTAGAGTACACAATTCACGAGCGTGAACTCAAGGAGAATAAGCGAAAGCTCGACGAATTGGAGACATCGCGCGCGAATAGCGGCGCCGAACAGGCGAAACTTTGTTCAGACGCAAAAAATTCACAGGAACAGGTTCGCGCTGCAACGAAACGTTTAAAGGAGGCCAAAAAAGAGGTGCAAACCGCAAAAGAGGAGCGTGACACTCTCAGGTAATTTAAACCCTCAATTTCATCTTTTTAAAACAAAACGAAACAATTTTTAAAAAACTAAATTTTTTTTAAAAATATCGAATTTAAATCTTTAAACAAAATTAAATGTTAAATATTAATTTTAGCTAAATTAATAATGTTTTATTTTCTCTATTTGAATACTTAGAGGTAAATAGTGAACTCTTGTCTATAGACTCCAAAAAAAACTAAAACCTTGTAATTTATTTTTTACTTTTCAAAATATTGATTGTTCATTGAATTAAATTAACGTCTATTGATATTAAAGTGCCGAGCAGCAGCAACTTTTGAAAGAAAAGACAAAATTGACCCTCACTATCAACGATTTATTGGAAGAAGTAAAGGGAGACAATGACAGTCGCAAGAGAGCGCAACAAGAATTGGAGAAACTTAAGGCGAATATCGCCGAAAGGGAGAAGGAACTTGAATCAATTAAGCCCGAGGTAAAAATGGAGAAAAAAAATAAATAAAATAGCAAATAATAACAAAAGAGGAAAATTAATTTAACTGAACAGAAAAAATAAAAATAGCTACAAGTAGATTTAAAAAAAAAAATACCGAGAGGAGTAGTTTAACAAACGGAAGACAAAGTACCAAAAAAAGCAGTTTTCAGAAAAGTGAAAAAATAAATATAAATTAATTTTTTTCTTCCTTTTTTTGTAGAAAAAATATAATAATAAATAATTTTTTCTTCCTTTTTTTGTAGAGAAAATATAATAAATAATTTTTTCTTCCTTTTTTAGTAGAAAAAATGAAATAATAAATAATTTTTTCTTCCTTTTTTTGTAGAAAAAATGAAATAATAAATAATTTTTTTCTAGTACGAAGAAATGAAACGCGTGGAGGAGGAGTGTACAAGAGAATTGGCCCTAAAAGAACAAAAACGAAAGGAATTGTACGCTAAACAAGGACGAGGTTCGCAATTTACAAGCAAGGTATTTATAAACTTCGAAATTTAATTTCTGGATCAAAAAGAACGAAAAAGAGAAATAGAAAAACTTGAAGGTTACAATTTTAAATTATGATTCTAAAATTAAAATTCTGTGTTTTAATGAATTTAGGTACAGAAAATTTGAATATTTAAATTAAAAACAATTTTAAATTAAAATAAAATTATTAAAACCTATTTTAAATAAACATGAATTAAAAACAATTTTGATTTACTTGTTAAAACGTATTAAATCAAATATCAAAAAAAGAAAACTAAATAAATTGAAGATGAAAAATTAAGTTAAATAATGAAAAGTTGAATTAAATATTAAAAATGTAAGTTAAATTAAGTATCGGGGGAAAAAAATAATTCAATTCAATTAAATTTTTTGCAAATAATTAACATTTCTTTCCTCTGCTTTTAAAGGACGAAAGAGATAAATGGATTCAAAATGAATTGAAACAATTGACAAAGCAAATTAAAGATAAAGAGGATCATCAAAGAAAAATAAGCGAGGATCTAAAGAAAGACGCCGAGAAGCAAGTAATGTTGGAGAAAAAAATTGACGACTACACACGCGAAATGGAGCAACAAAGAAAATCAATTGACGATCATAATAAACAATATTACGATCTTACTAAATCTAAGGATCAATGTCAAGCGACACGAAAGGAGCAGTTAGTATTATCAATTTTTTTTTGTATTTAAAATACTTTTCATATTAAACTTATTTTATAATTAATTACATTTTTAATTTATTAAATTATTCTACTTTTTAATTAATTTTTTTATTTTTTTAAATTTATTTCTTAATTAATTACATTTTTAATTTATTTAAATCTACTTTTTGATTTTGTTAATTAAGTTTTTGTTTTATTTTAAAAATTAGTTCTTGATTAATTACTTTATTAAATTATTCTACTTTTGGATTTTGTTAATTAAATATATCACACTTTTCTTTAATTTTTTCTTATTTTCACAGATACCGCCAAGAGAGTGTTCATCAATTAAATTTGTCCGGTTTGAAGGAGGATTTGGCGAAAGCCGATCAAAGTCTACGTTCAATGGCGGGAAAGCCGATTCTTAACGGAAGGGACAGTGTTCGCAAAGTTTTGGATACATTCAGGTAATTTCACTTTCAATTATTATTCCATTTCTTTATTCTACTTTTTTACTGTTATTTTATAATTCGTACTTGTTTCCTTGATCGCTTAAAGGATGAAAAATCTGTTATTTATGTTGCAAAAAATAATATTTATAAAGTAAATTAAGTTAAAATTATATAAAATATATATATTATTATATTATAATAATTTTTTAAAAATATATATTAAACAAAATATTTAATCCTTTTTTCAAGCTTAATACAAAAATTTTGGTAAATTCTTTAATTTTGTTTTTTTAATTGTTTCTTTAGTTATTGAAGAAGTAAATATTTAATTGAATAAATTTTTTGTTTGAATTTTGATTATAATAGACAACGTCCGGATATGGCGCACGAGGTGAGCTCTTATTATGGACCGGTTATTGAGAATTTTGATTGCGACAAAAGTGTTTATATGGCGGTGGAGGTGACCGCTGGTAATCGTCTTTTTCATCATATTGTCGAGTCTGATAAATTTGGAACAAAAATACTCAAGGAAATGAATAATCAACGATTGCCCGGCGAAGTGACATTCATGCCTCTGAATCGATTGCACGTGAAGATTCAGGATTATCCGAAAACAAGTGACGCTATTCCAATGATATCGCGATTGAATTACGATCAAAAATACGACAAAGCTTTGAGGTACTAATAATTGAAAGCTTTATAATTTTTTTTTAATCCTGTACAATTTAATTCTTAATCGTGATTTTAATATTTAATTTCAAAATTTTGTTTTTTCAGAATAATTTAAAAATTTTTAATTTTAGGAAGATTTTTAAATTATTAATTAAAAAATTTATGAGGGGATACTGACTATTAAACTACTGAAGATTTTAAAATTAATATTAATTAAACAACTAGAGGGGATACTGGCTATTATACTACTGAAGATTTAAAAATTAATTTAAATTAAATAGGAAAGGGGTACTGACTATTATACTACTGAAGATTATAAAATTAATACTAATTAAACAACTAGAGGGGATACTGGCTGTTATACTACTGAAGATTTAAAGATTAATTTAAATTAAATAGAGAAGGGGTACTGACTATTATACTACTGAAGATTTTAAAATTAATATTAATTAATCAACTAGAGGGGATTCTGACTATTATACTACTGAAGATTTTAAAATTAATATTAATTAAACAACTAGAGGGGATACTAACTATTATACTACCGAAGATTTTAAAATTAATATTAATTAAATAGAGGGTGGGTCCTATTGAATAATTTGACCGAACGATGAAAAAAGTTGAATTAAATATCGAAAAATTATGCTCAGTTTGCAGAAATAAAAAGCATCAACATTTTTATTTCATAAATTACGATCTAGTTTTCTAAAGAAACCAACTTTGCTGCTGCATCTTCGTCATTGATAATCTTCTTGAAATCTATATATTATCTTGGGTTTCCTAAAAAATAAAAACAATTTCAATTAATAAAAAATAGTCCAGTTCAGTACAAAATAATTTCTAAAATAATATTAATTAAATACTCAGAGAGAGGGGAACTGACTATTATACTACTGAAGATTTTGAAATTAATATTATTTAAATAGAGAGGGGCTACTGACTATTATACTACTGAAGACCATTTTTATAATTCTTACAAAACAAGAAGAAAGAAGCTTTACAAAAAAATGTATTCTATACTTTTTAGTTTTGAAGAATAAAATTTGTTATCTTTTTTTTAGATACATTTTCGGAAAGACGCTCATTTGCCGAAATTTAGAAGCGGCAACGAGTCTTGCGCGCACTTCCGGTTTAGATTGTGTCACATTGGAGGGCGATCAGGTTTCATCGAAGGGTTCATTAACGGGTGGTTATTTTAATACATTAAGATCGCGTCTTGAAATACAAAAAACACGATCTGAATTGATGACACAAATAAATGGACTTGAAAATCAATTGGGAACACTTAAGGATGAAATAAGAAAAGCCGATCAGAGTATAAGCTCCTATGTCAGTGAAATGCAACGTACCGAAACGAAGAACAGCAAAGCCAAGTTTGTCATTTTTCCACTTCTTTAATACTTTTGGGGAAAAAAAGCTCTCGAGATTTGACAAAAACATTTATTTATTAATTTATTATTTCTTTACAGAGACATTTATGACAAAATGAAGGCGGAAATACGAATGATGAAGGAGGAATTGAGCGCAATTGAGAGGTATCGTACGCCAAAGGAAAGAAGTTTGGCTCAATGTACATCAAGTTTAGAGGCAATGCGCGCGACAAAAGAGGGATTAGAGAGTGAATTACATCAGGAATTAATGGCCCAATTATCGCACGCCGATCAACATCAAGTCGATACATTGAATGATGATATTCGACGATTGACACGCGAGAATAAGGAGGCATTCGCAAAGAGAATGCGACTCGAGGCCGAGAAGAATAAATTGGAGAATTTATTGACCAACAATTTGGTGCGTCGTCACGATGAACTTGTTCAAGCACTACAGGAAATATCGGTTCAAGATCGTCAACGACAATTGGATTCCTGTAATGCACAACTTGCCGATATTGAAAAGCGTCTCGTTAAAGTGAATGCCGATTTTAAATCGCAAAATGAAAAGGTAACGAGCGCTATGAAGAAGCAAAAAGTCGAAGCCTCCGAGGTGGAGAAATGGAAAGTTAAGGAGAAAGAGGCGCAGGAGAAAATTGAAGCTGACGCCAAGGATTTGGAGAAATTGGCGAGCAAGGCAAATATATTGCAGCAAAAAATTACCGAATGTACGCAAAAAATAACTGAATTAGGCGCATTACCAAGTCATGAGGCATATTCGAAATTTAGTTCAATGTCGACGAAACAACTATTCCGTGAAATGGAAAAGGCGAATAATCATCTTAAAAAATACAGGTAGGAAAATTGGAAAAATAGTTTAAAAATTTTTTTTTTTTAAATTGGTTTTCAATTAAAAAAAAACGCGAATTTCAGCCACGTGAATAAAAAAGCGTTGGATCAGTTCATGTCGTTCAGTGATCAAAAGGAGAAGCTCGTGAAAAGAAAAGAGGAACTCGATCGCGGTGATGAGAAAATTAAGGAACTTATGTTTGTCCTTGAGCAGAGAAAATGTGAGGCAATTCAATTTACTTTTAAACAAGTGAGTAAATATTTTAGTGAAGTTTTTAAGAAATTGGTACCCTCGGGACATGCACAATTGGTTATGAAAACGGCCGACGGAGAAGAGGGCGATGACGCATCACAGGAAGTTGCCGATTCTGATCGTTTCATCGGCGTTGGTAAGACACAAAGAATTTCTGATCATAATTTTCTTTTTTTTGAAAATATATTAATAAAAGCTTTCTATTAGGTATTCGAGTTTCATTTACTGGACATAAAGCAGAAATGAGGGAAATGAATCAATTGTCCGGTGGGCAAAAATCTCTCGTCGCTTTGGCATTGATTTTCGCTATTCAAAAATGTGATCCCGCGCCATTTTATCTTTTTGACGAAATCGATCAGGCTTTGGACGCGCAACATCGAAAAGCCGTAGCCGATATGATTCATGAACTCAGTTCAGACGCACAATTCATCACGACTACATTCAGGTTTGTTAAAATAAAATACAAAAGTCAATTTCTAAAATTGATATACCCATTTAAAAAAAATACCTTCCTTTTTATATAAAACAATGAATTTTTAATCTCAATTAACAAAAATAAAAACAATTTTACAGGCCCGAATTACTACAACATGCTAATAAATTTTACGGTGTTAAATTCCGAAATAAAGTTTCACACGTTGAATGTGTGACTAGGGAAGAAGCTGCCGACTTTGTGGAGGACGATACAACACATGGATAAATTATTTCTAAAAAAAAAACAATTTTTTCTCCTTAAAAAAAAAATTTGGAAATAAAAAAAATTCATTTATCATTTTGACGAATGGAACTTTAATTTTCAAGAATGTTCCAAGAGCGTTTAAAAGATTATTATATTATAATTTAAAAAAACAGGAATTATATTAGTTTAATACAACTTTTTTTACAAGCTTATCTAGAGCTATTTAGAAAAATGCAAAAAAACGTAAAAAAAAATCTGAAAAACTTTAAGTTTATAATTCCGAATTACTATATGATTGTAAAATTAATTAATTGGTGTTTTAATGAAGTTGGAAAAAGATTATTATAAATACTTTTACGTAAATAATTTATCTGTGTATTCTTTCAAGTAGAATTCCGTTTATTTTTTTAATAATACAAAAAAGGGAGAATATTTTTTGAAACTTTACTAAAATTTAAAAATTGAAGGATATCTTCTCGAGGGGGGTGAGAATATAAAAATAAAGAAAACTTAACGAAAAAAAAATTTCAAACTTACAGTAATGTATATTACTATTTCTTGAAACCATCCAACCTGAGTTATTTATTAACAACCTATTTTGACTAAAAGATATTATTCATGAACCTTAAAAAATACTTTCTAAATATTAAAAAAGTTTAAGTAAATATTCAAAGATTAAACTAATTGTTGAAAAGTTAAATTAAATATTTAAAAAAATTGTTAAAGTATTCAAGAGTTGAATGAAATGTTGCAAAATTAAAAAAATGGTTGAAAAGGTAAATTTAATGTTAAAAAATTAATCTAAATGTTTACAAAGTTTTATTAAATTCTCAAAAATCTGACTAAATGAGGAACAGTTAAAGTGAGTTCTACTGAAGATTTTGAAATTAATGTTAATTAAATAATTAAAGAGAAGGTGTTGACTATTATGCTACTGAAAATTTTAAAATTAATATTAATTGAACATTTAAAGAGGGAATATTGATTATTATACTACTAAAGATTTTTAAATTAATAATAATTCAGATTTAAAGGGGATACTGACTATTATACTACTGAAGATTTAAAAATAACATCAATTAAACAACTGGAGGTGATACTGACTATTATACTACAGAAGATTTTGAAATTAATAATTATTAAATAGGAGGGTTCTATTGAAAAATTTGACTAAAGGATGAAAAGTTATTGAATTCAATATCGAAGAATTATGCTCAGTTTTCAGTTTGCAGAAAAAAATTATTGTAAGAGAGTTTGCAAATTTTGAAAAAAGGGAAATATTTAAATTAAAGGCGATTTAACTTTTCAAAAGTAATATGGAAATATCCTGTTTTTGGCTCGGAGTTTATCGTGATAACCAAATTTGTAAAAAACTGTATTTTGTTTTCGCAAAACGTGGGTGGTTATATTGATTAAAGAGGTACAGTGTGACGTCACTCAGGATCACGCCACATCCCCGCCCAAGGATTCTCGACATTCTATTGGTCAATTTTGTGACATTATATACTCTCACTATATACATGTATACCGAAACAATATTCCTGAATCGTCTTTTACGCGTCCGCAAAGTGGAAAATTCGCAAGACGCGCGCGACACTAACATTTATTTACTTTCTACCATAAACTCTCGACAATATTGATATTTCCATTTTTGGATTTATGGGTTTGTATTAATTCTCATTTTTCCCACCTCTCACTAAAACATCAACATTCAACAATAATTTAAAACAAAATATTTACAATAGGTTTTTGAAAATTGGAGGTTAACCTCTCTCTCTCTATATATTTAAAAGAAAATAATTTAAAAATCAAAATTCAAACATAACCTATAAGTGACATTAGAAATTTCCCAATAAAATTTACTTTATCTTTTAATTCACAAATTTACTGCCAATTATGAATAAAAGAAAACTTTTTGTTCGCGGCTTCACACAAATATGTAACGGCCTGAAAATTGTGACTATATGTGAAACGACGCAAACAAAGCTGATTTTTGTATGAGTGTGCGTTTGTATGTGAAACTAGAACGTGGGATGTTCGACTCTGAATGCATCTTCAGATCATCCTTGACTTTTCAATCACACAAAGTAAAGAAAAATATCCGGAAGTAAAATTTGTTTCTCGCGTTCGCGATATTAGAGGAAAATTCGTTAAAGTCTTGAAAAATTATTTTCTAGTGTCTCATTCTCAAAAATTAATAATATAAATAAGAAAAAAAAGTAACATGTGTGTGTTGCTCCTCCCTTTGATTAAACACTGTTTCTCGTCTTCAACCCCAAAAAGCCACGTGGTATGTAAAACACCATCTATTAAAAAAGTGAAAAATTACAATTAATAGAAAATCTTTATTATTATTCGCAATATAGAATTTTTTTGACGTCAAGAAGCAAAAACACCGTTATATTTTGTTTCTGTGAATTGCGACGAAATTTCTACTTCGCGGAAGAACAAAAACTCGAGTCTCTGCTGTGTGACTTCTGAGAAAAGTAGTACATTGGACTTTCTCCCGAATTGGGAAGTGTTATTGCCAATATATAAAATTCTGTAATGAAAAATAGTGATGGTTGAAATTTATCTCTCTCTCTCCCACACACATTTTTCTAAATTTTTTTTTATGACAGATCAGGGTCGTGTACTTTGCACCAAGGAGCCCCTATTAAAATTATTTTTTTTTTAAAACTTATTTTTCGATAATCAGTCTTTGAAATTTCATAAAAGGGATCAAAGATCATCTTTGAGACTAGAAATTATATAGAGACACACATGTGTCGGTCCGATTCACGAGGTACAGAACCTGAGGATAAATGTTTCAGTCGCTCGCTGACCGTCCCGGGCTTCTGGTCGCGACTATTCTTGTGATATATATAAATATATATATACATGTTTTTTTTCCTTTTCGTAAATCCTATTTCTAAACCACAATTTCGTCTTTCTCATCTCTTCATCTTTCTATCTATTTCTCTTCTTTCCCCCTCCTTTTTACTAACTACAATATTGCAATTCAGTGGAATCGGGTCAAAAAAGGACAAAAAATAATAAAATAGAGATAATTAAAAAATAATAAAGTTTAAGAAGATATAAACTTCCTAGGATTTCTTTATACAGTTGAAAAAGGTTTTTTTTTGACTGAGTTTCCAGAAGAAGGTAAGAGCTAACACATACACACACACTATAATATTAAAATTGGAACAGTCCTATTGATACCTATATATGCGAAAAAAACTTAAGAAAAGGTTAAAGAAGGGGTGGGGGGTATTTAAAATCGACCAATCAGAGTATTTTATTCTTCTTAAGGAATTAGTATCGTTTCCTTGAAAAATACCTGTTTTCACATTTTGTTTATATTTACCAGTTTTTAATTCACTTACTTTCTGTATGAAAAAAAATTCATTTCTTTTGTGATAGTTAATATTTTTTTCTAAAAGAAATGTTTTCCTTGTAAATTTTTCTTCTAGAAAGCAAAAAATTATCGATTTCGTGATTGTGAAAATAGTGATGTGATTCACAAAGTGCAAATTTTTGAGGTTAGGAAAAATTTTTTTATAGTTGCAATTTTTTAATGTTTTTCTTAAGGATTCTTAAGGATCAGTTTAGAAGGGTGATAATATAGTCCAACAATGGGTAATAGATTTGAAAAATTATTTTTAAAACAAAAATTTAGAAGACATACAAAAAATGATGCAAGAGAAGTTGTACACACTCAATAGTATAGAAGTGTTTATAAAATTACTTCTTGAAACATTGTTGTCTGAAATAGGTATATTTTATCATAAGCGTAATAATAATTCTAGAGAAAATAAAAAATTGGATAAACACCTGATAAGGACCGAACAAATCGGGGGTACTGACTATTATACTACTGAAGATTTTAAAAATAGTATTAATTAATTAGAGAGGAGGTACTGACTATTATACTACTGAAGATTATAAAATTAATATTAATTAAACAACTAGAGGGGATACTGGCTGTTATACTACTGAAGATTTAAAAATTAATTTAAATTAAATAGAGAAGGGGTACTGACTATTATACTACTGAAGATTTTAAAAATAACATTAATTAAACAACTAGAGGGGATACTAACTATTATACTACTGAAGATTTTCAAATTAATATGAATTAAATAGAGGGTGGGTCCTATTGAATAATTTGACCGAACGATGAAAAAAGTTGAATTAAATATCGAAAAATTATGCTCTGTTTTCAGAAATAAAAAGCATCAACATTTTTATTTCATAAATTACGATTTAGTTTTCTAAAGAAACCAACTTTTCTGCTGCTTCTTCGTCGTTGCGATCATCTTCTTGAAATCTATAGTTTCCTGGGTTTCCTGAAAAATAAAAATGATTACTTTTAATAAAAATAAGGGGAGTAAAATAATTTATTTAGTTTGAAAAGTAGGAAAGTAATTTATGTTAAATATTAAGTAAAAATTTGCTATTATTTTCCAAATTGAAAAAGAGAAATTTTGTCCTATTTCCTCTCGGAAATATAATATAATAATTAATTTTTTAGTCTGTTGTAGAAATTTGCTAATCTAGGTAAAGACTACAGTCCAAGGTTATGTGGGGCTAACCGCTCTTGTTCTGGTCGACTCACTAAAAACCTTTCCCTTCTTATTATGGAGTATTCTTTAACCTTTCGTGGGTGAAGGTCAAGATGCGTCTTCCGTTCCGTTCTTGTTCCAGTCTATTTATTCTTTATTCTAACAAGAGTTTTTTTATCCTCTTCCATTAGGGTTGACCTGAAGACTCCGTAAATATACGATTGGCTTCATTGCACTGAAAACTCAAACTTGCAAACTATTTCCTATGTTGCCATATATATACGAGGCTTCTATTGCACCTAACGACCAAACATCTCCTCGTTTGGTACGACGGAAAGTCGTACCTTTATGCATATCAACTTTTCTAGCCTTTCAGCCTCTTCCATGTTGGTGATTACAATAGGTAACTTCATGTCAAGCTTGTTGGGTCTTAAGACCCTTTTACTGGAGTTCCTAGAATCCGTTTCAAACCCTCCTGGACTTCGATATTATTAGTTACGAAATCTATCTTGAACATGTACATGACACTTATTATTATCTTAAAGATCTCAAAGCGCTATATTAATTTTTAATGTTTTGAACCAAAAATTTCTAGCCCAAAAAGATGTTACATGTCTCTAAGATGTCTAATCAAAATCTCTTCTAAGATGTTATACTAGATTAGGAAATAGATTTAGTTTGGAAATATAGTTAGGAAAGAGATAATATTGTTATCCTCCTTGATAAAAACACTAACTGAATAAGAGTAAACAAGAAGAATTTAATTACCATGTAGGATATAGTATAAATTATATATAATTGTTTTTAGTATTATCGCGAAATTTCAATGACATTTAGATAAATGCATATAAAACGTGCATCGTATGAAATTTGTCTAATACTGCAATAGGTATGACAAAAATTCATATTTTATCAAAGTATAATAATTTAAATATCTATTGTAATAAAAAATGTATATTTCAATTATTTTTATTGCTCACTCTTCGTGCGTGTTTCATTCTAATCATAATAAATATTTTTTTTAAAGTCATTTTTCAAAGTATAACAATTACATTACGCCATTATGTATGTATATATATATATATATATATATATATATATATATATATATACTCGTATTTAGTTACTGATAAAAATTTCCATTTTACAGAAAATTAATTTTGACATTTATACTAATTGGAACTGTTGCAGTTTATCAATAGAAGGTGGCCTAGAACATAATTTTTCTTATGTCACAAGGATAAAAAGAAACAATTGAAATATTGTAATTAGTAATAGCGAAAATATTTATTTTTTACATAATTCGAATGTCGGTATATTTTTATGAACTCATTATTAGAATTATTTTTCTTTTTAAAATTTTTTTTAACGAAGGAAGTGGGAAATCTGCTACTTAGATACATGGAGTACCGTTTCCGAGATTTACTGAGAAATTGACATTTTGAGCCTCTACTGGGTTTTTTTTGGATTGCTAAAATGAAGTATTTGAAAGTCTACTAAAGATTTCAAAATTATTATTTTAATTAAATAGAGAGAGGGAGCTCAATATTATACTACTGAAGATTTTTAAATTATTATAATTAAAATAATTACAAAGGGGGTGACTATTACACTACTGAAGATTTAAAAATTAATATTAATTAAACAACTAGAGGGAATACTAGCTATTAAACTCCTGAAGATTTTAAAATTAATATTAATTAAATAATTAAAGAAGGGATACTGACTATTATACTATTGAAGATTTAAAAATTAATTAATTCCAGTAGGGATACTGAATATTAAACTACTGAAGATTTTAAAATTAATATTAATTAAATAATTAAAGAAGGGATACTGACTATTATACTACTGAAGATTTTAAAAATAACATTAATTAAACAACTGGAAGGGATACTGACTATTATACTACTGAAGATTTTGAAAGTAATAATTATTAAATAGAAGGGGGGTCCATTGAAAAATTTGACTAAATGATAAAAAGTTATTATATTCAATATCGAAGAATTATGCTTAGTTTGCAGAAATAAAAAGCATCAACATTTTTATTTCATAAATTACGATTTAGTTTTCTAAAGAAAACAACTTTGCTGCTGCTTCTTCGTCGTTGATCATCTTCTTAAAATCTAGTTTCCTGGGTTTTCTGAAAAATAAAAACAATTCCATTTAATAAAAAATAGTTTAGTCCAGTAAAATAATTTCTAAAATTAATATTTATCAAAAAGTTAGAAAGGGTATACTGACTATTAAACTACTGAAGATTTTAAAATTAACAAATTTGAAATGTTTGTTTACTATTCGAATAGGTGAGACCCCTATTTTATAACCCAAAAATACTATAGAGTCAATCTTTACCATCGAAATCAATATGTTTAGACATCAATTAAGAATTAAAATTTCTCAAAAAAATTACCAATTTGTCAATTATTTTCTAATGCACTATTGTTATTCACAAGTGGTAGAAAAAAAGAAAACAATTTACAATTGCATAGTAAAAAGTAATATAAAAATTACCAAGGTTCAAAGGCCATTGAAGCTAGAACACACAAACAGTTTAATTTGTTTGGAAAAACATTTTATTGATATCCTAATGGCAATTGTTCTACTTTCTTTAAAAAGAGAATTTAATCTTTTGAAATGTAAATTCCGCAACAAGTCTTTCCCTCCCCCCTCTCTTTCTCTCTCTCTCTCTCTCAATCGATGTTAAATATCCACTTTAATGAGTTCACGTCTTTGCGGATTGTTTGTCATCTCGTTATTTTTAATTCTATGGAAACAAAGGTGCGTGTATGTTTGTGTGTTATCGATTTTGATATAAAAGAAAAATTTGTTATTTGATTATTATCGAGTTATATCAGTTGAAGAAAAATGTTTCAAGGCTTCTTTTTTTTTGCGAAATAAAATTCTTTTTATTTTTATATTAAAATTGGATTGTTTATATTTGTAACTTCTTCTTTTTCACTTATAAACTTGCTTGCCTATATATATATATAAAAATGTAGACAATTTTTTATCCATCAAAATAAACTTATGTAAAGCAATTTGTTGCGCTTGTAAATTATTATGTTTTTCTGACTCATTGATGATATTATATAAAAACAACTTGGACAAGGAAATGAAGATACTTGTTTCTTTATATATATATATATATATATATATATATATATATATATATATATATATATACAAATTCATGAATATAAAGAAAAAAAATATTCCATCCTATAATTTTTTTTCTTCTGTAACTTACAATTGTGGATAACGGTTGCAATTCTTTTTTTCTTATATTATATATAGGGTTCATATGCGTTCAAATATGGAATTTTTTGTTTCTATTAAAATCAAGAAAATATAATGATTTGTGATGTCGTTTTCTTTTTATATAAATCGTTTTGTAAAATGCGTTTTAGAAAGAAAAAAAAAATGAAAAATAGAGATTATTCTTCATTGTTGAGGCAATTCTTAACGACTTAATAAAACACCTCCCAGTTACAAGGTCCGAAGTTCAATGTCATAACTCTCTCGTTATCTCAAATGCAGGGATAAATCTCCGGTTCAAATACATACACGTGCAACTTAAATAAAGAAACCGATTACATTACAAAATTGAACTTACATAGCTTCGCTTACAGGTGGAGAACGTATAGTTAAATACATTGTATTGTACTCTATATTTGAATAACTAATTTTTAAAATTTTTTAAATTTCAAGAATTAAGAATAAATTAGCATTTCTTTAAGCAGATTTTCCAAAAATCTTTAAGTTCCTAAAAGTCTAATTATGTAAGTCATTTTTTTGTAATTTTGACCTTCCCTCCCTACCCTCTAACCCCTCGTAAGATATAATTTACCCACCTTCCCTTCTAAAAATCTTACGTAAGTTACCAAGGGCCCCCGTATGGATAAATAAATAGTAATTAATAATAATAATTAATAAAATTAAAAATGATAAAATATATTTTATGCCTTTTTAAAATCAAAACGTTTATTTTTTGTTTATTTATTAGAATTTACAAACGCAGTTTGTAGCGCAACAAAGTTATGTTTGCCCCTTGACGGACACAGACCTCTTGATTTGGCTTTGACTTCCTAGTCAGGACGTCCTTGATACGTTACCGCAATAGAAGAAGTGACACTGTCCTAATAATCTATTTTTATTTAACTCTCAAGATCGTATTAGTAAATGTAACAAGTCGACAATGTTTTTTTCTTTTTCTTTTTTGAAAATTTCAATCCTTTGATAAAGATGAGGGTTTTTGTTAGAAAAAAAATTTAGTAAAATGAATTAAATTATCATTCTCGTAATATTTTTTAATTTGATTTTTGAGTCAAGCTGTTTGAAATTATTTATTTCTTTTCTTTAATTTAAAAAAAAATTTGAGATTATATTGTCTTCATAGGTTTAAAGTTAGGTCAAAATTGACCTAAATTTACGTAAATTATGTCGTAATCTATCAAATTATTAACTTTCAGCAAAAATAATTTGATTATAAAAATTAAAATCATTTTTTTTAATGAAAATGAATTAAACAATTTTTTTTCAAGTTAAAAAAAGAATAGTAAAAGTAGGAGGCGTTGGAAGAATAATGAAAAGCGAAAGAAATTTGTAAAAATTAATTGAGCGAGAGATGAGGTTAAATAACGCAATTCTAATCAGTTCGGTAATAGTTATATATATATACATATATATGTATATACATTTATTATATTCGTACACCACACGTCATTAATGAATTATTGATATGCAATTATCAATGTGACTAATGACTAAAGCAGTGATCTGTTCACATTAATTGTCAATTATTTTGTCATTGTATATTTTTGCAATATTTAATACACCTTATTCTTGTGATTCGTTTTTCTTTCGTGCAATGCGTGTGTGTGTGTGTGTGTGACAATAATAAAAGTGCAACTTTAAATTTTTAATTCTTGCAAATGAGAAATATGCTGTTGTTTTTTTTTTTTTAAAGAAAATGTTTCATTCATTAATCTTGATTTAACGGTAATTATTTATATTTTTATCACGATTCAGTTGTGATTAATTTTTCTTTTTTCAATTTACGTTTTTAATGTTTATAAAACCGCAGCTAAAAGTAGAAAATAATGTTTTATTTTCGTGTTAATATTTATAAAATTATTCTTTTTAGTATAGTGTTAATTTAAAAGTATCACACATGGTATGACGAATTGATGCAAAAAATGTCGATTTAAATCAAAAACTGATCCAATTTTTTGGCACTTGATCCACTTTAGTATCAATTTGATACTTTGAAGAAAATAGTGTATAAATTTAAATTTTTTGAAACAATAATTATTAAATAATAATAGTAAAAAAAATAATAATGATGAAAATTGATGGTCAATCATTTTAATAAAAACAGTTTCTGATAATTTATTGTATAAGGCTATTTGTTTGTTATTGATATTTAATTGTTATTCATTATTATTATTATTATTATTATTATTATTTTAAATTTGTTTTAAATTTGACTCTGCAGTTTGCAATACATTTTATTTTATTATTTTGATTTCGAAACGTTGGAGTAAATAAAATTTGTTACTTTGTCCGAATGTTTTCGTTTTCATTAATTTGACTTATTTATTAAGTATCTCGGACGTTAAAGACTATTTAATTAATTATTATTATTATTATTATTTACATTTTTTTATATTTATTTATATTTACTTGTTTGTTTTGTTATTTACTTGCTTTATTTTGAGTCACTTTCATAAAGTTAATTTATTTTTTACCGTCTTTTAATTTTTCTGTCTTTTTTTAAATTTGTGTGTAATGCCCTCGACTTGAGAGAGGAAATATGCGTGGAATTTGTGTGTATATATAAAATGATGTTATAAAAGCAAAAGCAGAATTCGTCTTGATAAATAACTACTATGAAAGTAGACTTTATATTGTTATTGTTATTTTTTTTTTATTCCAAGGAACAAAACGAGGTGCATTTATCTTGATCATTACTGCAACTCGTTTGTGTCAGTTGACCCCGCGTTATGCCGTTTCCTGTGCCCTTTTGGACTCGAGAACATCAATTGGCTCACTGACAATAACCTACTTTATAAACACTTATAAAATAGTAATAATAATAATAATAATAATAATAATAATAATAATAATAATAATAATAATAATAATAATAATAATAATAATAATAATAATAATAATAATAATAATAATAATAATAAATAATCAAAATTAATACAAAACAAAAGTTGGAAAAGTTTTTCATTATTTTATACCGTCGTTTCTATTTTACTCGCGTATAAATGAAAAAAAAATGTTTATATATTCCATAGTCTATTCAGAAAATGTTTTTTCTGTTGAAAACTTTAGTTTTTTTTTTATTTTTCCTTTGTAGGGAAAGAATTAAAAGTTTTTATAATAATAGTGCTTTAAAGGGACAAAAGCAATGATATGTGTATATATGAGAAATTTCATGGGGGATGAATGAGAAATTAATTGGATGAATTCGAGCGTTTCCTGCATCGGATGTGTTTCTCGTTCTGTTGGAGGATATCAATGGTTATATGCGACCTTAATAGTATGGAATTGACGCCTAAGCTTCTGAACGTCTCATTCGTATATTTTAAATGAACTTTGAACGCTTGTTGGGGGCAAGATTTAAACACACCCTTAATGACAATTTAATTCTAGAGAGACAGGGAGAGAGAGAGCGAGAATATTTCGTCCAATTTACGTATTTTTTCTTTATATCCTATTCTTGAGCAAATGAAAAAAATATCTTCACGAATTTTTACGATTATTTAAAATTTTCCATTTTTAGGGTTGGTTATTATGAAATTTATGTGACTACACTAGTGAAGATTTTAAGATCAATATATTAATTAAAACAAAGAAGGGGTCTGACTACTATACATACTACTGAAAATTTTTAAATTAATATTAACTAAATAGAAAGGGGGTACTGACTATTATACTACTGAAAATTTTTAAATTAATGTTAACTAAATAGAAAGGGGTACTGACTATTATACTACTGAAAATTTTTAAATTATTGTTAACTAAATAGAGAGGGGGTACTGACTATTATACTACTGAAGATTTTGAAATTAATTTTAATTGAATAAAAAGGGCATGCTGACTACTTTATACTACTAAAGATTTTGAAATTAATATTAGTTAAAAAATTAAAGAGGAAACCGACTGTCAAACTACTGAATGATTTAAAAATTAATTTAAATTAAATAGAGAAGGGGTACTGACTATTATACTACTGAAGATTTTAAAATTAATATTAATTAAACAACTAGAGGGGATTCTGACTATTATACTACTGAAGATTTAAAAATTAATATTAATTAAACAACTAGAGGGGATACTAACTATTATACTACCGAAGATTTTAAAATTAATATTAATTAAATAGAGGGTGGGTCCTATTGAATAATTTGACCGAACGATGAAAAAAGTTGAATTAAATATCGAAAAATTATGCTCAGTTTGCAGAAATAAAAAGTATCAACATTTTTATTTCATAAATTACGATTTAGTTTTCTAAAGAAACCAACTTTGCTGCTACTTCTTCGCCGTTGTATACATCTTCTTGAAATCTTCTTGGGTTTCCTGAAAAATAAAAACAATTTCATTTAATAAAAAATAGTCTACTCCAGTATAAAATAATTTCTAAAATTAATTATCCTTAATTGGAGAGGGGAATGCTCACTATTAAGCCACCACTGAAGATTTTAAAATCAATTATTATTCAAAATTTCGTGGGGGTCCTGATTATTATATACTACTGAAGATTTAAAAATTAATAATTATTAAAAACTTCGACATGTTACTGTAACATATTTCAGAAGTTACACAGCACTTTTCTAGTGTATAAGTATAGTAACTTGTAATATTTTGGTTGGAAAAATAACATTTTTATTACCGTCACAAAATACAACAAGTATATGACGGTTCTGCAATGTCACAAATACATGAATTTAGTTTAAAATAACAATTTTTAACAATAGTTGTATAACCCTTAAATAACAGATTTTACGAAAATGTTGCATGTCCCCTGAGATAATTCTTTAGCTATGTTCGACAAGGGTTCTATTGTCATATGGACTAACCAAAAAATTCAATTAGCAAGAAGAGGAAAGTTCTACCTCTGTCCTTTTCTTACGAATGGGTTTTTTTAGTTAGTTCACATGCCACCAGAACCCTTGGCGGTTCTGGGTAAATTATCTTATGTGTCCCATAAACAGAAACTTCTGACAATTATAATATATTTCTACAATATGTATATATTTCTACTATATATTTCTATTAAGCATCTTTATACAGGATGTGGCTAGAGAATGCAAAGCCTTAAATATTTTTTAAAATATAAGTTTTGGGTTTCAAAATACATATTTTAAGAGATATTTAAGAGATTTCGTACACTTTGACCATACAGCCTGAATATATTTTTATAATATATATACACTCTTTTTAACCACTTCATTTAGTTGACTTAATTTTAAGATTGATTGATGTGAATCTTACTAACAGGACAATGGGTTATGGTTTTTCTTTGCAGTTAAATTAATTACCTACATCCAAAAGAATCAGGAAGTAAGAGTACCAACATAAGACACCACCATGATCGTGGACGACAAACAGTGAGTTGGTGTAAAATTTCCCATTAACCTCTAATCTTTATATCAAAAACTATATATATGATTTCTGCCATATTTCTGCATTTATTGAAAAAACGTAAAAAAAAAATTCTTTTTTATGTAGTTTTTGGTATGCCTCACTTCTGCAAAATGCATGCTAGAAGATGGCTTTTTATCTATATTTTCCATCATTCTTTATCTGCTCCAAAGGGAAGAAAAGGAAACTGTATTTCCTTTCCTACTGTAGTTTCTCGATTTTTTGTTGTATAAATACCAACTTTCATACAATTGATATAAATTTTTGAGTCAATTGTTTTGCCTTTATTGGTTACACAACTGATACAAATACAATTTGATCTTAACTGTTCAAAAAAAAATGGTTACAGAACGAATATTTTAATTTCCGCAATATGTTCTCGATTGTTATACATTTTAATTGTTAACAAATGTTTTCTCCAATTATAATTTTTCTTCGTTTAATTCTTTATTTTAAGGTAATGTCTTTTCCTCTAAGTTGTAGTAGAATTTCTATATGCTGCTATTGTTATGTCACAATTCTGCAATTCACTCTTTCTTTCCTTCTTCTTAGAAAAAATATTAATATCTTTTTCTTTCTTTCTACAAAAAAAAATGGTAACATTTTATTACTTTTGATAAAAATTTTCCATTTCTTTAAAAATCCGCTCTATACCTATCTTTGTTGTAACAAATATGATTTATCATCGTATTTATTTCCTCTGTTTCTTTATTTAGAGGCATTTATTTACGTTTGACAAATGCAACTAAATTTTTATTACACTCACATACGTTTATGTATTTGTTTAAAGCATGTTTGCACGTGCACAATGTTATACCTATCACATATAACATACACACCCATTAATTGAATGAATTTCATACATACTTACAAATGATGAATGAGTAATAAAAAATATGTATTCTAAAGAGTATAATTCTAAAAAATTATTTTATAAATAGTAATATATTTATACAATAATTTAGAGCTTTTCGAATTATTTTGATAATTCTATAATAATATGTATTTAATATCTAAGTAGCATGTGTATGATTACAATATTAATTTTACTGTAATATTACTGTAGCTTTTTAGTAATTTAAAAAAAAGTGGGGGTAAATATCAAAAAAAGGTATTTTTAAGAATTTTTCTCTTTAACTTGAACATCATGTCTTGAATTAGAGAATGAAACGTGTACAATTAAAACATTTTTGAGCAAACAAAATTAAATATTTTCAAAAAAGTGGGGGAAACAGCAAAAAAAATTCCTTTTCTTAATTTTTGATATGGGAATGGTTTTCTATGTATTTTTGCCCGCTGAAAACGATCCCAAGTTCAAAAATTGTCCAGCATTTCAAAATTTCGTGAAAAGTGGGGGTAAACATTTTTAAAAATCTTTTTTTTCTTTATTTTTGATATGGGAGTGCTTTTCTATGTACTTTTATCCACTGAACACGATCCCGAGTTCCAAAATTGTCCAGCCCTTCAAAATTCGGAGAAAAATGGGGAAACTTTTTTTTTGCTACCGAAAAGTAAATGTTTTTGAAAAAAAAAATAAATTTTTTTTCCTTTCGATAATTAAAGTATACATATACAAAGTTTCATCACCTGTTTGAGTATATAGAATTGAAGATGAACTGTCGCACTTTGTCTGACGTCAATGATTCTGATTTCGTATCCTTGGCCTGGAGCAAATGAGTCGGTGGCACAAAAAGTATGTGCAAGGCTTGCGTAATTTTTTGTTGACCTTTTTTTTTCTCTCTCATTCTTTTGATATCTTCCGTATATATATTTATTGGAAGTCACATAGTCAGAGAAAAAATACGCACTGTCAGTAAAACAAACATTATTGGAATTCATTTAGATATACACGGAAACAGAAATTCGTGTATTAAAGTAACATTTTTTTTTAAACTGATTACCTAAATTTACAAATTTTTCCATTTTCAAAGTTAATTTTGTGTTATTTTCAAATATGTATTTAAGTAAAATTTAGTTTATAGTCAGAAAATCAGTTTAAAAAAAAATTTTTTACTATTTTTTAAGTAAAATTAACCCTAATGTAGAAATTACTTTGAGTAAAATTTATTAAACCCTGAGTGAAATTTACTTTAAATAAACTTTATTAAAGCCTGAGTAAAATTGACTTTGGAGCAAAATTAGTTTTCTAGTCGAATTAAACCCGTGTAAAATTATTTCGAATTTAATGAACCCCAAGTAAAATTTAGTCGGAGTAAAATTAACCCCCGAGTAAATTTTACCTGGAGTAAAATTAATCCCATAGCAAAATTGACTCAAAGTAAAATTAACCCCAAAGTAAAAATTAATTAAAGTAAAATTAACCCAATAGAAAAATTTACTCAATGTAAAATTAACCCCAAAGTAAAAATTAATTAAAGTAAAATTAACCCCAGAGTAAAATTTACTCAAAATAAAATTAACCCCATTGTAAAATTAGCCCAGAGTAAATTCAACTTTGCCTAAAATTTCCAGTTAAAAAGAATTTGGTTTTTAAATAAATTATTAATAAAGAATGTAGTTTTATAAAAAAAAGTATATACATATTGAAACATGAAAGAGAGATAAAAAAAAATTCTCTCACTTTGTCCAGTTTATAAATAAAAGAAATTTTTTTCTTCTTTTAATTTAAAGAAAGCATTTATAATATAATGTAAAATTAGAACAGCTGCAGACGCATGCATCTTTCAAATGGATCATTTAAATTGCGTTAATTGTTGGCTTTCACACTTAACCAGGGTCAATGTACATTGTGTTTTGTAAGAAAGAAAAAGAAAGAAGAAAAAAAAAACGTTAGTCATTTACATAACAACGTTTTAATCTATATATTTCATCCATATATATTAGTATTAAAAAAAAATAATTAATTGCAGGTCAAACAATTTATCACTTTATTTTGAATATCTTTATTTTCTTATCTCAATTATAATGCAAATATTATATTATTAATGTCAATGTGGAAAAAATTATATTTTACTGTATTGTATTATTTTTTTTGTATGTTAAAATTAAATTATATTATATTATATACGATATTTATTAATATTATAATTGTTCATTATATTTTAGTATTATATTATAACAAAATATATATATAATTATAAAAAATTATAGTATAATAATTTTATATTATTTGTGTTTTGTTAAAACATTTTTTTTACATTTTAATTGGATTAAAAAGGGTTTAAATAACCGAATTTTGGCCGTTTATTAAATTTATAATAAAAAGGGTCTAAATAACCGAATTTTGGCCGTTTATTAAATTTACAATAAAAAGGCTAAATAACCGAATTTTGGCCGTTTATTAAATTTACAATAAAAAGGCTAAATATCCGAATTTTGGCCGTTTATTAAAAATTAATTATATTTGTAATATAATTCTATAATTATAATTATATTTATATTTATTTTTTTTATTTTCATATCTATTATATTTTTCCTTTTATTCTTCTTCGTATGTCATTTTTCGATTTTTACGTTTTTTTTTAAACTAAAATCTTAATTGTTATAATTTTTTATTTATTTATTTCAATAGAAATGAAAATTTTAATGTTTTTATTAACAATAATAATTAATTATATTTTTCCGAATAAGTTGACATAATAAATTCACTTTTTTCCCCCTCTTAACTTATAATCAGTGTATAATATGACAATTGGAGATTTATATTTTTCAAATAAATGAATTCACGAGGAAAATATGTGATCCATCGTAAATCCGATATTACACCGTGTGATCTTTCAAAGTCCAGCGATGATAATTATTGTATTATTAACGGATTCTGATCTTTTGGTCCATGAAGTCAATTTGAATACGTATATATATAGCCAATTATTTGAAAGCACAATTTTTAATAACTTTGGAATTAATTACATAAATTATGTTATTCAAAATAATGTTTTCCCATATTCATAAAATTCAATATTTAAAATGATTTTTAAAAAATTAATAATATTGAATAATGTAAATAAAGTATGAATATATATAATTTTAATATTTGCCAAATGTGCGTATAGGTTCAAAAGTTACATAAAATGACGTTTTAAATTTTAAATTTATTTTTCAATAATAATTTAATAATTTAAATTCTATGCTTATATTTTAATACTAATATATATATCTGTTTTAGTTTAGAATATTGGGTAGTCATTTGATTGATTTAGTAACTTTGGGTTATATATGTAACAAAGTTTCGTTATATCCATAATTTATACATATATATATTATACCTATCTTGAGTTTGTTGAAACTAAACTAATTTATAAGTTTTCAACTTTAATTTGACAAATTTAATTGACCCGATCAAAGATCAAACTTTACGAGAAAGATAATCTTCTTTTTATGTACAGTGTTCTTTTTTTTATCATTATTATTATTATTATTATTATTATTATTATTATTATTCGCTATAATGATTCTTGGTTCAACTTTTATCGGACAGAAATAAAAGTTTATAAACACGCTTTGTTAACTTTAGAACTATATTTATAGAACTGTTTGTCAATTACTTTTTCAATCTATTAAGACGTTCTCTTTGCAATGATTATTCAGTGTATTTTTTATAATAAATGTATTTTCAATATTATTTATATTTGTACGTAAACAAAAAAAATTTGTAATATTTTTTTTATTTATTAAACATTTAATAATATTTTTTCTCTTCGTGGGACAAGTATTGAAAGATTATATTATGTATTTGCACCTGATCCAATTATTACATGTGGGGCGAGAATCGACAAAGTGGAAACACTTATTCTCGAAGAAAATTTGCAAATAAGATTACTATGTATACAATGAATATTATGTACTGAACCGTTCGAAATAATCTTTTTTGAAATTTTCATTTCTTCTCCAATTGTTTATAACACAAATAAGTATACTTTTCCTTATATATACATATATAAATTTATAATATAATATAGAATTTATTACTTTTATATTATAAAGAAATATAAAAATATCCATATTTTGAAAAAACATAATGTTAAAAAAAGGTACTTTGAAAGATTTTTATATTATTATATGTATGTTGTAAAAATGTATTATATATATTTATATTAATTTTATAAAAAAATTATATTTTTATATATTTGATGATGAAACACAATAATCCGTTTGTGATGGAAAGGTTCCATTTTTTAAAGTAACAACCTTTGATTTTAAAATCACGTGTAAATTAGCTGAGAGTTTTGTGTATAGACCTCGAACAAAGTCCATTTGAACGCGATCGATGCTGATGAGTTTCACACCTTATACTTTTGCTCTACACCAGAGAATACTGGATAAGATATTTATTAAACAGGGCCACAATTATAAAATTCAAATTAAAACAATATAACATTGACTTGTCTTTCGTGTTTTGCAATTTAGAAATATTTTTAAAAAGAAAACAATTTTTTTTCCCATTTGGAGAAGAATTTTTCCGGTAAGGACCCTATTTTGTATGGAAATATTATTTTCAAACTATTTTTAGACTATTTTCCAACTATTTTTAGACTATTCTTAGACTATTTTTAGACCCTTTTCAGACTATTTTTAGACCATTTTTAGATTATTTTTAGACTATTTTTAGACCATTTTCAGCCTATTTTTAGATTATCTTATAACCTGTTTGTAAAAACAATAATTTTTGCAAATTTTTTATAACTTTCTATGTGTTTTAATTTTTTTTTTTGTAGGGAAATGAACAGTTTTTGGATAAGTGGTGCGATCCATGCAATTAAGGCCTTATCTTACGTCTATGACCTTCTCACATTTCCGGTTTATTTGATCCTACAACGGCCATGGGGAAAAAGAAAAGCCTCGAGGAGAATCAAGGCGAAACCAGTGGCAAGGAGCGAGCACTCCATCACCTACAGGAGTATCGATCCACCAAGATCGATACACATTCACCTAGAATCACATAAAATCGATACAATGGAGAAAATGTTGAAATTTGTTGCCAATGAGCACAAAAGTAAACGGTGTCTTGGCACGAGACAAATTTTAGCCGAGGAGGATGAACTCCAACCGAATGGTCGAGTTTTTAAAAAGGTTCGTTTAAACTTTCTACATGTGAAGTAATTCATTAAAAAATTACCTAATACTAGGGCACTGCAAAAACACATTATAATCACTTTGAAAAAAAATTAAAACATCTTATTTTTCCATCTTCTATCTTAGAAACAAATGCATTTTAAGATGCTTTGGATAACTTTTTGGAAACAACTTAAAAGTGACCACCAAAGTATCTTAAAATAAGATGCCTTCTTTTTACATTGGGGGGAAAAATGAATAAAATGAAAATTTGAGAAATTTAAAAATTAATTATCGAGGAACTTTTTGCTGATTTTTAAGGATTCTCGTTACATTAGGATTCTTCTAAAACTTTTTCAGTTAAACTGAGAGCTTAACAATATTGTAAACTGATTTTTGTTAGGGACCCTAAATTGATTGTAGAAAACTATATTTTAGGCGAAGTGTTCATTAACTACTTAGTTGTATTTTCCAACACAGTTATTAAGAACAAGTTTAGTAAAGAAGTTTGCACGAATTACTTTTTGACTAAAAAATTTCTCTAACATTTGATTCCTAATGATAAATCTTTCCGTTGTGAAAATGTAACATGCAAAGTTCTTTACGTTTGGCCTCTAGTAGTCTTCAGCTACTTTTTATATTATTTTCCAACACAATCATTAAGAACACCCTTTTAATAGCTTTCAGATATTTTTTTTGTTTTTTTATATTTTCCAACACTTTCATTAAGAACAACTTCATGGTTTTTAGAAAAAAAATTTATTTAATACAATTCTTGATACATTCTTATAATACAAATTTTTAAAAAATTCTTAATACATTCTTGTAATACAATTTAATACAATGTAATACAATTTAATACAATTCTTGATACATTTTTCTACTAAAATTTAGTACTCTTAATGCTATTTTTGAATGTTTAATTTCATAGTACAAAATGGGTGAGTACAAATGGAAGACATTTATGGAGGTGGAAAAATTGGCGTCGTCCTTCAGTCGTGGTTTACGTGTACTGGGTCTAACGGCAAAGAAGAATATTGTAATTTTTGCTGAAACAAGAGCTGAATGGATGATCGCGGCCCACGCGTGCTTTAAACAAAATCTCAGTGTCGTGACAATTTACGCAACTCTTGGTGACGATGCAATCGCACATGGCGTTAATGAAACCGAAGTTGATACCGTAATAACTAGCCACGAATTACTGCCAAAGGTCAAAAGGATACTTCCACGTCTGGCGGAAGTGAAGAATATTATTTATATGGAGGATCAGCTTAAGCCGACTGACACTAGCGATTTCAAGGTATTATTAAAGCACATTCAATTTCATTCGTTAAAGAAGAAACTATTATTTCTAACTTGAAAAATATTTCTTAAATATTAAAACATTCCTTAAACATCAGAAATATTGAAATATTTCATCACATAAGAAATATTTTGATCTTCAAAAAAAAAATTATTCTGCTTTACCAGGAGGGCGTGAGACTGATTCCATTCCTGGAAGTTATAAGTACTGGTAATGCCTCAGAGGCTGAATTGATATCGCCTAAAGGTGAGGACACGGCGATAATAATGTACACTTCCGGTTCAACGGGTGTTCCTAAAGGAGTATTACTCTCGCACAAAAATATGATCTCAACATTGAAGGCATTCTGCGATGCAATTCATATTCGAGATGATGATGTATTTATGGGTTATTTGCCGCTTGCGCACGTCTTTGAACTTCTCTCCGAGAGCGTTTGTCTCTTAACAGGAGTTCCAATTGGTTATAGTTCACCTCTTACGATGATTGATTCGAGTAGTAAAATACAAAGAGGCTCCAAGGGCGATGCATCCGTCCTTCATCCCACTTGTCTCACCGCAGTCCCAGTAAGTTTTCATCGGAAATTTTTTGCTTAACAACTAAATAGATTTTTCAAAATATTATCCAAACTTTCTTTGCAGTTAATTCTGGACCGAATTTCAAAAGGTATCAATGAGAAGGTGAAAAAATCCGGACCCTTCAGGCAGGCAATTTTTAATTTTGCCTATGAGTACAAATTAAAATGGACTAGACGCGGTTATGATACGCCATTCTTTGATAAATATATTTTTGGAGCTGCCCGACAGGTTTTGGGTGGCAAAGTAAGACTCATTTTCTCGGGAGGTGCGCCTTTGAGTCCTGATACTCATATGCAGGTGAAGCTCTGCCTTTGCGTTCAGGTTATTCAAGGTTATGGACTCACTGAGACGACATCGTGTGCTACTGTCATGGACAGTGAGTATACGCAAAGGATATTAAATAATTATTTTTATTTTCCAACACAGTCATTAAGAACAACCTTTTTTTCCCTATCTCACCACCGATAACTTGCAGCAATGCCGCATCGATAATTCGTTAATTAAAGTACAAACAGGGGGTTGGGTAATAATAAGAACTTAACTGAACTTTTAAATTCACTTTTTAGTGAAGGATAGAAGTTCCGGAAGAGTTGGAGCACCAAGTACAGTGTGTGACATCCGTTTGGTGAATTGGGAAGAAGCCGGTTACAGAGTAACCGATATGCCACATCCAAGAGGGGAAATTCTTATTGGAGGTGAAAATGTGTCCGACGGTTACTATAAAGTTCCAGACAAGACGAAAGAGGACTTTTTCCATGAGGATGGACGACATTGGTTCCGCAGTGGAGACATTGGTGAAGTCCATCCTGACGGTTGCATCAAAATTATAGGTGGGAGTTTTTTTTAGTAATATTTTCCAACACAGTCATTAAAATCAACCCCGGTTTAAGTCCTAGATTTCTAGTGACATGTGGACTTTAATCCACATTCCATTAGGACCCTTGCTCGATCTAAGTATCTTAGCCTGCAGCATCTAAACTTACAACAATATTGAGGTGAACTGCAGGTCAATATTCCTGCAAGATTATATGCTATACGCACCCTACGGTTATTTGTAGTAATATTTTCCAACACAGTTATTAAAGACAACTTAATAACCTTTAGAAGGTTTTTTTAAGAACCTTTTGAGACTATTCGTCTATATTTTCCAACAAAGTCATTAAAAACAACTTAATTTTCTTCAGCAATGTAATTAAGAACAATTTAATAAGTTTTAGTTTCTTTTATTCATGTTTTCTAAGTACAGTTATAAAAAATACATTTTTTGTTGCTTCGTGTCCAAAAGTTGCCTTCTCCACTTGATGTGCTCTGAAAAAAAAAATTACAATATTACTTACAGATCGTAAAAAGGATTTAGTGAAACTTCAGTTTGGCGAATACGTCTCACTTGGAAAAGTCGAGTCCGAATTGAAAACCTGCCCTCTAGTGGAGAATATTTGTATTTATGGCGATGCCAGTAAAACATACACAGTGGCGCTCGTTGTTCCTAATCCACGTAGTCTCGAGGAAATGGCAACTAAATTAGGAATCACGTCGACGAATCTTGAAGATCTGTGCAATGATCCAAGGATCGAGAAGGCCGTTCTTGAGGAACTTGTCGAACAGGCCAGGAAATGTAAGTTCTTTCCTCTATATAAATACTTACCATCCTCCTAGTTGTTCAACATTTTTAGGTTATGTTCTAATTTTCGCTCTTTTTTTCCAAAAGGTAAATTACAAAGGTTCGAGATTCCGGGTGCGGTGAAATTGTGCGCGGAACAATGGTCACCCGACATGGGTTTGGTGACGGCAGCCTTCAAATTAAAACGAAAAGCCGTGGAGGAGCGTTATCAGCATGAAATAAGTCGCATGTACGCCTCGTGATGTTGCCGACCGTACGTGAAGAAAAATTTGTGATTTGTTGACTGAAACAGGAAAAAAAACGAAAGTACCATCATTATACGACCTGAAAAAGAAAACAAATTTTTATTAAACAAGGTCGTCTGCGATCATAAAATAGTCAATTGCACGTAACTAAAATTTGACCCATTTTGATCGCAGTCTTATTTGAGAACCCCCAAATAAACAAAAAATACTCTTGATATATTTTTTCCCACAAAAAAAAACCAATGAATTTTAAAATCTCAATATCGAATAAAGAAGGGGGGGAAAAATATGAAACATTTTTGAGATAAAAATTTTTCTCTCAAAAAAAGCCTGGAACAGTTTGGTTCTCGTGTCTTCCAGCCAACTCGAGCTTTCGGGCTTTTTATTGTCGAAATGTTAGAAAAGAAAAAAAAATCGTGCATACCTCATCAATTACAGAAGAAGAAGAAGAAAATAGAAAAAAATATGCTTTTCCCCTGCGCACACGTGTATATATATAATTGTATATTTAATTATAGATTTATAGATCGATAAAGATAAAAAGAAAAAGACTCCGAAGTGTTATATTTGCAAAAGAGTTCTTCCTGTCTTTCTCTGTCTCATTAGTTCTCTCATTCAGGGTTGGGTAAATAAATTCATAGAAAAAATTGAATATCACTAGAAAGGAAACTAGCAAAATATGTTTCTCTAGCGAGAGACAAAGAGATAGAGAGAAGAAAAGAAATATTTTTCCGAGAATTTTACCTCTCATTTGTCCCATATTTTCTAATAATCGGGATATTTTTTATACACAGCCGTTGCAAAGTAAAGCACAAATTTTTGCAAAATCCAACAAACAATTTCCTTCAGGTTTTTTTTTTCAAAGAAAATTCTATTTTTTTTCCTCGATTTTACCGATTAATTGCAAAAAGATAATAAAAAGTTGCTTATTTGTCAAAATTCAGGATAGGCAACGGTTAATAATTTAGCGAATGTACAGGTAACTGCTTATATGCTGTACATCTTTTTTTTTTGAAAACCGTGTCATTTCTATCACAAACTACAGTTCGTGGCTAAAATGATTTTTACCACGAACTAAAAATAGAGATAGAAAGGCTTCTTTCAAAACGATGGTTTTAAAAAAATTTATGCAAACCGGCAGAACAGCATATAAACCTTTACCTGTAGTTAAATAAAAAATTGTGATTTCTATCTACTATAAAACCGTTAACTTGACGTAAATTCCGTATAAAGTAAATTTACAGTAACTAAACGGTGTTTACTTGGATTTACGTAAAGTAACAGAAATTAAACAAATTACACCCAATAACATATATGCCTTCCTTCCGGTTTGAAACAACTTTTTGAAAAATAGTGTGCCTTCTATATGAATGTTTTAAGTCTATGGCGAATCTCAATCATCATACGCCATAGACTTGAAACATTCTTATAGAAGACACACTACTTTTCAAAATGTTGTCCAAACCGTAAGGAAAGCATATATGATATTGGGTGTATAAGAGATAAATTGCATGTGGTAATTTTGAAAGTTACGGTAAATTTAATGAAAATTATGGTATTTACGTAAATTATCTACACACAATACAAAGAAAAAAAAATGGTACAAAATTACGTAAATACCAAAAATAATAATAATAATAATAATAATGTAAATTTGTCAAAATGTTATGTTTGAAAGTATTTAAAATATTGACTGTATATTACGGTAAATCGCTGTAAATTATGATAAATTGCTGTATATTATGGGTAAGTCTTTGTAGAGAGTAATAAGAGGTTAACTTCGTTGTAAAAAAAAAGAATGAAAAATTTATACTTATCTTAATTTTTAATAAGGAAAAAAAATTAACTACTGTTACTTTATGAAAACCAGTGAAATATATATATATTATAGCTTTATCAGTTAAAAAGTCGACAAATAATTTATTATAATAGTTTGAAAAATGTTTTTTTCTTTCTCAAATACAATTTTATAAAGAAACATATCTGAAAATATGAAAATAAAAAAATGAAAAAAATAAAACTTTTGTTCTAATATATTAACAACATAGGCCAACTGTGAAAATGGTAAAAATTACCTAAGAGAGAATAAAAGGAAGGAAATACTTTTTTCTATTCACGAAAACGATTTTTTTAATTTGTGGCGATAATGGAGATGTTTAGGTTAGAAAAACATTTTGTTTTTTACAGTTGACTGCTTATATGCTGTTCTTGTACATCTTTTTAAAAAGCGTGACATTTCTATCATAATTTTTAGTTCGTGGCTAAAATGAAACCACGAACTAAAAAATTGTAGAAGTGCCACTGTTTTCAAAAAGTAGCATAAACCGAAAGACAAGCAGTCACCTGTTACAACATCGACTTAACCTTAAAAAAACTTGTCACTTGGTTCTAAATAGCCCCTTTTTTTTATTTAAAGCTAGTAAGTCGTCCATAAAAACGAAATAAAAGCGCAATTTTGTAAATAAATATAAAAAACAAGTTTCAATTGAGTTTTTTTTTAAATAAAAATATGCGTTCTTTTACATAAAATAATAATATTAAACATCCGATAAATCAGAGCCTATATAATGTACAGTATTTTGAAAAAATGATTTTAATATTTAATATATATATTTTTTTCTTAATTGTAAAATGGCCGTTATCGATAAATCTGACGCCTGGTGGGAATTATTAGAAGTACAGATATAAGGGTAGAATTTTTTTATAAATACCCCAATCTACTCGAAGAAGAGGATTTTTTTATTTCCTATAGTGGGGTACCTCCAAAAAAAAGAAGGAAATAGGAGGAAAAAATACAGCGTATTAAGTGCGTGTGTCTGTGTGTGCGTTGTGGATGCGTGCCTTGTAGAATTGTATGAAAGAATTCATCGTGCCGCGTGGAAAAAAAAGTAGAAACTGATTTTTAAATAAATAAAAAATAAGGTTCCTCATAATTAAATATAAAATATATGAATATAAATGGTCGATCATCAAAAATCTATGTTATATTATTAATATTACGAAGCAATTCAGACTCTGTTAGGGCATCTATAGAGTGTAACGACCAGCGGTTAATATTTAGTATGTAATATTGTCTATATTATAGAAACTGTCAAATAAATGTACAAACCTTCCAAAATGCTGCTTTTATCTCTTTTCCATCCGTCGAATAAGTCTTGTTTTTTGTTTGAAAGGTAGAAAAAAAATTATTTCCACCTCCGAATCTAGTTTCCTTTAGGTCTTTACTATCTGCAGGGAGTAAATTGTCGGGAACGAACATCACAACCCTTAAAGCTCTGTTAATAACATTTAAATAAGTTCGAGGAAGGCATATTTGCAATCTACTGTACTTTTCGTTTGCGAAGTCACTGTGAATGAGCCTTTAAGAGTTCTATTCTTTTCAAAACACCCTCTCTACTATTACACTTTCTATGCCAAATCAATACACTTTAAAACTTTGTTTCATTTTTAATTCAATATTTTTAGAAACAAAATATAGGTTAAATATCATAAACTAATAAAGAAAGTACTTTTTTTCTAATTGAAGAGCTAAAATAATGTTTCATTCATTCCGAATCGAAGTTGATTTTAATCCTTTAGAGTTTAGAGTGCGTTACTTTAACATTACACAGTTGGCCACACTGCGCGCTCTCTTGGTAACTAGATTATGCAACTTCCGACATTAAAGCGGAAGAGGCGCAAACGCCATTTTGTAATATCGGTTTTTACGTGTGTGTGCGTGGGTGTACGTCGAAATCTGGTTGCAAGTGACTATTTTAATATAAAAAGTTTTCATTGAGCAAAATAAAAATTTAATAGAAAAATTATCCTCGAAAATAAGACATTTAAATTATTTAGTTTTGTTAAATAAGTGTAGAAATTGATAATGGGTCGAAAAAAGAAGAAGCAATCGAGGCCATGGTGCTGGTATCCTTTTTTTCGTCATATAAAATATAAATATATATATATATATATGTGTATATATATAAAAATGTCCGTTCACATCTGCCCTTTTTACGTAACTGTACTTTTTCTCTATTTGTCATTTTTATCAACAAAAATAATGTTGACATTTCCACTTTTTGTATACATAATAGATGGAAAACTTGATATATTCAAAATAATGTTTTTTTTTCTTTCGATTATTTAGATCTTTCTTATTTTCGGGTGCTTGGCGTTTTTCTTTTTCTTTACTTTTTGCGCATAATCGAAATCTTGTCGCGTCGCAGGAGAGAAGTAATAAAATAAAATATTGAAATATTTTTCTAGAATTAGGTGGAATTTTTGTTTTTAAATATTTAAAATTTTGGGAAGTTCGTTTATTTTTTGGTTAAAATTGTGTCTACGCAATAAATTGAGTTAAATTTTCTCAATTCATGGCAATGTGAGATTGTGAGGAGATGATGAAAAAAGGAAATTAAATTTCCTAATTGAGAAAAATGTACGTTTCTTACGTAGAATTTTGTTGCTAAACAGAAATTATTGTTAAATTCATTCAAATTTTCATTTTTTCCTTATGAATTTTATTTTGTTTCGTGAATTCACAAAATCGAACTTTTGTTTCAGAAAATTTTTTTTCTTTTTGAGGTTAGGTTTTCTTTTTTTTATATATAAAAAATATATTTTTAATAGATGATAATAATAAGTCTTTCAAAAATATTAAAACAAAGAATATATTTTTTTATAAAAAAAAATTGTAAACCTAACCTCAAAACTTTTCTTGTTTATTTTTTTTAAAGAAGAATTTGACAAACAAACGGAACAAAAGTTATTTCGTATTTGAAATTAGAAAATCAGGTTAAATTTAATTTTGTGATTCAATTAATTAATTTAATAAAATATATTCATATTTTATTATACATTATATTTAGGTTTTTTTAAATATGTAATATTATTAATATTAAAAAACAAAGAAAATAATATTTTTTATTAAAAAAAAAAAATTGTTAACAAAACTTACAAAAATTTTTTTCTGTAAACAATAGTTTTCTTGTTTATTTTATTTTAAGAAGAATAAGACAAAAAATCGGAACAAAAGTTAGTCCAATTTTATATTTCGTATTTGAAATTTAAAAAATCAAGATAAATTTGAATTTTTATTTCACTTAATTAATTTAATGATTATATTCATATTTTATTATAAATTCTGTATATTTATTTTAAATAAGTAATATTTTTAATATTAATATAATAATATAAAAAAAATAAAATAATATATAAAATAGCGAAATAAATAAAAGTAATTAATAAAAAAAATTAATTAAAGAATTAAAAATAATTAAAATTAATTAAAATAATTTATAGTAATTAAGAATTGAGAATTTGACGATGAAAAAATTCTCACTTATTAATAAAATACTTTTAGGGAATCAAATAATTAAATAAAACTAAAAATTACAATTTTCTTTTTAAGAAATATATTTGAAATTAATTTTTTTTAATTTAAAGAAACTAAAATTTCTAGTCAAATTTAAATAATTTAAAAATTAAATTTTAAATTTTAAAATTATTTTGTTTATTTATTTTTTTAATTTTTAATTTAATTGAAATTTAAATAATTGAATAAAAACAAAAATTACAATTTTCTTTTTAAGAAATGTATTTGAAATTAATTTTTTTAAATTTGAAGAAACTAAAATTTCTAGTCAAATTTAAATAATTTAAAAATTAAATTTAAAATTTTTAAATTATTTTGTTTATATATTTTTTTAATTTTTAATTTAATTGAAATTTAAATAATTAAATAAAAACAAAAATTACAATTTTCTTTTTAAGAAATGTATTTGAAGTTAATTTTTTTAAATTTAAAGAAACTAAAATTTCTAGTCAAATTTAAATAATTTAAAATTTTTAAATTATTTTGTTTATTTATTTTTTTAATTTTTAATTTAATTTAAATTTAAATAATTAAATAAAAACAAAAATTACAATTTTCTGTATAAGAAATAGATTTGAAATTAATTTTCCTTAAAATTGAAAAAACTGTAGAATTTCTAGTTAAATTTTACATTTAATTGTTCGAAATGTGGAAAATTAAATTCTTTACCTTTCCAATAAACGTTTTTGTTTTTCTGATATAAAAATTTCGCTTTATCGCTCATTTTGTTCTATATAATAAAATACTTTTATAATATCAAATAATTAATAATAATTAATAATCAAAGTCATTACTTTCTTTTCGTATAAAAATAGTTATTAAATTTTTGTCTTGTAAATAAAAGTTTTAATTTTCCAAGTGTTTAAAAAATTTATATTTTACGAATGTTTTTTTTTAAGAAAAATACTTTCCTTAACTTTTCAACTTCGTTTTTGCGAAAACAAAGGTACTGCAATCGAGAATTTGACGATGAAAAAATTCTCATTCAGCATCAGAAGGCAAAACATTTCAAGTGCCACATTTGTCACAAAAAACTTTACACAGGCCCCGGTCTTAGTATACATTGTATGCAGGTAAAAGAATATTTTTACATTCTCATTTTATTGCGTTAAAGAAAATTCTAAAAAAAATTCTAAATGCAAATTTTATATTCTAAAAAAATAATTTTTTCAGTAATTTAAAATTTTTTGGAACCTAATTTTTTGAAATTTACTACTGTTAACAGAAAAAGAAGGAGGAACTGTTTTTAAATACTGTTTTTCTTTTGGGTTTTTTTAGGTGCACAAGGAGGCAATAGATAAGGTTCCAAATTCACTACCAAATCGAAGTAATATTGAAATTGAGATTTACGGTATGGAGGGAATACCGCCGAATGACGCGAAGGAACATGAAAAGCAACGCAACGGTAATCGCCCTGGTTCACCGAGTTCAGGCGAAGATGAACCCGTGCAAAAGAAAGCAAAACCAGAGGGATTATTGGGTTCAGCACCGGGTTTAACTACAAATTCAAATTCATCTGTGATGTCAGGAGGAATGTCCGGAATGCAAGGACATCCGGGAATGCCTCAAATGGGACAATTCCCACCGCCCATGCATCCCATGATGGGACCAATGGGTCATGTCGGTCCAGCTTTCATGGGACCTGGGTAAATTTATCATCATCATTTTTTAATTAATTTACAAGTCTGTTTCTTTCCAAGGTTTTCGCATTGAGTTGATTTTTTATTATTTCATATAAACTATTGTCATAATTTTAAAGTTGATGTATTAATTTCTTTTCTAGAATGATGCCAGGAATGCCGGGTATGCCACCGGGAATGCAACCGCCAGTGAGTGGTGCGTCAGTGCCGCCTACACGACCTCTATTTCCAAGTGCAGCGTCAGTCTCAACTGCCACATCGACATCGGCGACTCCACTTGGCGCTGATTTCAAACCAATCACATCCATTGCCGGTGGATCGATTGGTCCCATGAAGCCAACATTCCCCGCATATAGCGGCTCGGATTCGGCGTCCAACAACAGTAATTCCGATCCGAAAATCAATCTCATAACAACTACTGGTGCCGCCAGTAAAATTATTCATCCACCCGAAGATCTTAGTCTCGTGAGTTTTCCTAAACAGAAGGAAATTTTAATATTTTTCTATTTTTTTTTCACAGGGTTGCCACAGATCAGGAAAAAAAAGTCAGGGATTTTTATTAAAAAGTACTTGGAAAACATTTTTAGAATTTGTCAGAAAATTCTAATGTTTTGTCTCTTCTTGTCTGACTCATAAGAAAATCACCACAAATACTAGAAAGAACCATTAAAATTTTCCATTTCTGACAATAATTTATTTTAAATAACTTAATTCTCTTGAAGAACAGTCATAAAGTTAGTACTTATAAATCATTTAAGTACTTTTTTAAAAAAAATTTTTTAATTTCAATTCTGTTGAAATTAGTTTTAATTTTAAAAACTTTAAACGCAATTATTCTTTGAAAGAATTCAACGATCTTAATAAATATCGAAATTCTTTCAAAAAATTCAATTGTGAAAATTTTTTTTTAAAACATTCTCGTCAATATTTTAATTCAAAAATTGAATTTTTATCAATCTTTATAATTTTATAAATTAATCTTTATAAATAACAGAATAAATTAATCTTTATAAATAACAGAATTCTTTGCCGATATTCAATTATATTCAGGAATTCTTATAAAATTCATTATTTTCATGAACAACAATTTTCAACACAAGAGTTCAATTATTTTTAAAACTAATAAAAATTCATCGGAGAAATTCAATTATTTTAAAGAATCTAAAATGAAATATGATCAAATTTCCATTTATCTTTATATAAATTAATAGCAAAATTCATTATTTTGAGGAATTTTAATAAAATTCAATTATTTTCAACAATTTTTCTTACTTCAATGGTTTTCAATATTCTACTATTTGAATAAAATGTTCAAACAAGAATTAAATTATTAAAAAATTATTATTTTCTAGCAAATGTTACGCGCGCAAGCACGCGGAACGTGTTATTCAATTTGTTATTGTTATGCAAATTACAAAATTTTTTATTTTCAAATATAAATCTTTTAAAATAATTTCATAGGAAAAATTTAAAAAATTCACGTTAAGTACAAAATTAATGATTACTGTTTATATTTTAAAAAATTTAATAAAATTTCACGAAAGAATTCAATAATTTTCTAAAATTTTAATAAATTCTTCCAAACAATTCAATTATTTTTTTAAATTACTAAAATTTTTGCAAAAATTCAATTATTTTCAAAACAATTTTAATTAAATTCCTCGGAAGAGATAATTTAAAAAAAAATTTAACACACTTCGAAAAAATTCAATTTTTCTCTAAAATTTTAATAAATCCTTCGAAATAATTAAATTATTCTTATAAACAGTAAAATTTTTCGCAAGAATTCATTTAATTTTATAAATAGTAAAATTCTTCGCAAGAATTCATTTACTTTTATAAATAGTAAAATTTTTCACTGAAATTCATTTATTTTCAAAACAATTTTAATTGAATTCCTTGAATAAATTCAAATATTTTAAAATATTTTCATAAAATTCATTTATTTCCTAAAATTAATAATAAGCTTTTCGAAACAATTGAATTTTTTTTATAAATTCAATGAAGATTGAAAATTCATTGAAGGAATTAAATTATTTTTAATCCAATTTAAATGAAATTACACGAAAGAATTTAATTATTTTCAAAAATTTCCATAAAATTCAATTTCAACAAGAATTTAAAGTTCTTTAAAAATAATTCAATTATTTTCAAAATGTTTATAAAAAAGAAAGAAAAATTTATTTTTTTCAAATATTTCTATAAAATTCTTCATTTCTATTTATTAATTTTTCAAAATTTTAATAAATTCTTCGAAACATTTCAATTATTTTTATAATTAGTAAAATTCTTTGCAATAATATATTTATGTTATTAATAGTAAAATCCTTTGCAGAAATTTAAAATTATTTTTAAAGCAATTTAAATAGAATTTCTCGAAAGAATTTTAATCTTCAAATATTAACAGAAAATTCATTTATTATCAAAAAATTTAATACATTCTTCGGAACAATTCAATTATTATTTTTATAAATAGTAATAAAATTCTTCGCAAGAATTCAATTATTTTTAATAAATTTTTAATGCATTTTTAATAAAATTCTTCTTCATAAAATCCAATTGCTTTCAATATTTTTAATTAAAATTTAAAAAAAACTCCATTAGTTTAAAAAAAATTCAAAAAAGTTCTTCAAAAGAATTTAATTAGGATTTAAAAATTTTTTAATAGATTTCTTCACGAGAATTTAATAATAACAACAATTTTTGAAGAAATTCTATTATTATCAAATTTTTTGATAAAATTCTTTGCAATAAATTCGAAGTAATAAAATTCAATTATTTTCAAAAATTTTCATAAAATTCATGTCAGAATTTCAATTATTTATAAATCTATTTTTATAGTAATTTTTAGAAAGGAAATCAACGGTCAGAAAACAATTTTGTCCCTTTTCGGATTTTCATTTTTGTTCAGAATCAGTAGATTTTAAAATCCATTTTCTTTCTAAAAAAAAACATTGTCTTTAGGTTGAAAATGCTAAAAAAATATATTCTTCTTCAATTTTTTTTATATATGCAAATTCACTTGTTTTATTTTTCTAACTAATTTGAAATAATAATTTTTTTGTTCTGTATATTTTATATTTTAATAAATTGTGATTTTAAATTAGTTGCAAAAATGAACAAGTGAATATAAAAAATTGAATAAGAATGTTATTTTTAGCATTTTCGACCTTTAAACAATGTTTAAATATTTTTTAAAAAATGCTTCAAAAAATAATCATTATTATTCAAAAAATGTTATTTCTAAATACAGTAACATATTTTTTTAAATAAAATTATGGATGGATAGTCAAATTTTAAGAATAATTGAGAAAGTATTAGAATGCTTTCTGATCGATTTAATTTTCGGACAGTATTGTTTTCCACTCTAAAAACTAGTATGAATATAATTTTATCGAAGATTTAATTATTAAAGATTAGATTTTTTAGAGTCTATCGGAATATTATTTAGGATCGGATAAAAGTCAAAACTTTGTCTGGAAATTATGTAAAAGTCAGCTAATGAATAAAATTAAATGTATGTGGCAACCGTGATAAAATAATTTTTTTTTAAAGAAAGAGAACTAATTTTCTTCTTCTTTTTTTTTTTTTTGGAACCAATAGGAGGAGATTCGAGCGAGATTACCAAAGTATCAGCGACGACAGATCGAGGATTCTCGTTCTAGTCAAGTGGAAGCTGCCCAGCAGCATGCGGCTGCATTGCATCATCATCATCAGCAGCAGCAACAGCAACAACAGCAAGCGGTGGCAAATGCCGCGGCCGCATTTCAGGATCAACAGCAACGTCAACAGGCCGCCTTAAGTGCCTTACATCAACAACAACAAAGGTTTCAAAGGCCTCCACAAGCAGTTGTGGTACCAGCATCAGCCGGCATGCCAGTTAGTTCCGTAGCATTAATGGCGCCGCTCATGCGACCAACCATGACACTTGCTGCACCAGCTCTTATTCATGGAGGTAACATGATGCGACCGCCCCCCATGGGCCTGCCACCAGGTAAGTCTCCCAAAATTTCTTGCCCTTGCTCCACTCCCACCCCCCCCCACCGCCCCTCTCAATTTTTCTCTATTTTATAACACTTTTACCCCGCAAAAATTTATCACAATATAAAACAAATATGTATTTCCCTTTACCAATTTTTGATGTTTTTTTTTTTACTATATGATCGACTTTTTAAATGAAAATCTACTCGAACGCGAATTATACAATATAAACCTATCCATTCGTAGTGGATGTCTTCTTCGGAAGTGTGAAGATTTTTTTTTTAAATACCAATATAAGAAAGAGGAGTCTATTTTACTCTGTTCCCGTAGAATATTTTTTTTCTCTTTTTATTATTAATTCATCGTCCTTGTATTTTCATTTTGATATGCTGATTTTGTCAATTTAGTCTTATTTTTACGTATTGAATTGACAATTAGTAATTGTTGTTGAAAGTAAATTAAATTGTCAATTCTGTATGTTTACCGCGTCTTTAAATTTTATGCTTTTTTTCATATCAAATTAAAGACGTTTATTTTTTGCTCGAAATATCTTTTTCAAAAATAGAGTAACTGAGTTGTTCGAATGATGTATAAATATTGACTGCATGAAGAGATTTGTTCTTGATTTAAAAAAATAGTCAATTCCACTAATTTTAATTTATATTTTTAAATATTTTGGTTTAACATACTTTTTTGTTTCAAGGATATGAGAATTCAAGAAGTTCAAAAGATTGTTCGTTTCTTTTTAAATGTGTGGATACACTGTCCATTATAGTGCTGAAGATGTAATTGAATCCACAAATTGGATTTAATTTATAATTAAAAAGGGAGGGGGGTTTTACTATTATACTACAGTCCTGCTCAGGAATATCTTCCCCGGCCGAACATTTCGCATTCATGTTTTACGAGTGCGACACGTTCGTCCGTGGAAGGCATTCCTGGGCATGACTGTACATTAATGATATTTAATTGAACCTTAAATTAGGTTTCAATTTATACGAAAAAGGGCTACTGACCATTATACTACTGAAAATATAAAATTGAACCTAAAATTTGGTTTCAATCCACTAGGAATGGAGGGTACTGACTATTATACTACTGAAGATATAATATTGAACCTATAATTTGGTTTCAATTTTTCGAATAAGGGGGGTACTGACTATTATACTGCTGAAGATATAATTGAACCTATAATTAGTTTCAATTTACAAAAAAAGGGAGGTACTGGCTATTATACTACTGAAGATATAGAACTAAACCTACAATTAAGTTTCAATCCCAAAAAGGGAGGTACTGACTATTATACTACTGAAGATATTAAACTGAACCTACGTTAGGTTTCAATTTATATAAAAAAGGGGATACTGACTATTATACTAGTGAAGATATTAGTGAATCAATAATTAGTTTCTATTTATAAAAATGGAGGGTACTGACTATTATACTACTGAAGATAAAAAATTGAACCTACAATTTGGTTTTGATATTTAGAATAAGGGGGGTACTAACCATTATACTGCTGAAGATATAATTGAACCTATAATTTCGTTTCAATTTTTAGAACAAGGGGGTACTGACTATTATACTACTGAAGATATTAATAATTAGTTTCTATTTATAAAAATGGAGGGTACTGACTATTATACTACTGAAGATATAAAATTGAACCTACAATTTGGTTTCAATCCACTAGAAAAAGGGAGATACTGACTATTATACTACTGAAGATATATTATAGAAACTTATAATTTGGTTTCAATTTTTATAATAAGGGGATACTTAACATTTTACTACTGAAGATAATGAATTGAACCTACATTAGGTTTCAATTTATATAAAAAGGGAATACTGACTATTATACTACTGAAGATATTAATAATTAGTTTCTATTTATAAAAATGGAGGGTACTGACTATTATACTACTGAAGATATATTATAGAAACTATAATTTGGTTTCAATTTTTATAATAAGGGGATACTTAACATTATACTACTGAACATATTATTGAACCTATAATTTCGTTTCAATTTTTAGAACAAGGGGATACTTAACATTTTACTACTGAAGATAATAAATTGAACCTAAAATTAGGTTTCAATTTGTATAAAGAAGGGGATACTGACTATTATACTACTGAAGATATTATTGAATCAATAAATTGTTTCTATTTATAAAAATGGAGGGTACTGACTATTATACTACTGAAGATATAAAATTGAAGCTACAATTTGGTTTCAATCCACTAGGAAAGGGGGATACTGACTATTATACTACTGAAGATTTAACATTGAACCTATAATTTGGTTTTAATTTGTAGAATAAGGGTGATACTGATCATTATACTACTGAAGATGTAAAACTGAACCTACAATTAAGTTTCAATCCCATAAAGGGAGGTACTGACTATAATACTACTGAAGATATTAAACTGAACCTACATTTGGTTTCAATTTATAAAAAAACGCGGGTACTGACCACTATACTACTGAAGATACTATAGAAGCAATAATTTTTTGTATTTCTTGAACTAAAATTTTATCCACTTAGAGTATGAAATATATAATATGAAGAGGGTTGTTTTAAACATCGAAAGAAACAGACAAGTAAAATTTAACAATTTTTTCCGAATTTTCATTAACGTCAAAATTAAAAAATTTTTTTCTCTTTTTTTTAATTAAGAACAAATCTTGCGACCAGTTTGAAATGAATGAAAAGAAATGTAAATTTTAATTTAATATTTTATCCAAATGAAAAATCTGCATATATGAATGAGAAAATTGTTACCTTAAAAAAAAAAATTAACGCTTTTTGGTATTCACATCCATTTGTTTTATAATTTTTGAGAAAATTTTTTTTTGCCTTTTTTTTATTGTTTTAATTGACGACAAGCTCCTTGAAAAACTTTTACGTTTTTAACGGTGCGTTTACAGGGCGCCCGGTCACTCCTTGATGAGTGTCGAACGAAACCCAAGTCTCTGGTTACTAAAACCCTGTTTTAGACAAGTATAACAAGGTTGGTCCTTAGCAAATAGCATGCCGTGACATGGCCTATCTATATATCTCATATATTATTATCAATATATATATATATATAAATTATATTATCATATCATTTTGTCATTTTTTTAAAAAAAGTGAAAATTAATATAATTAAATCATCGTCATTTCTTTTTTTTGTCATCATTTTTTTACTCCGTCACTTTCTTTTCTCACTAATGTTTACGCTCTCATTGGCTATTTCTTCTTTTTATTCGTTTAAAAGTAAAATTTCTTTTCTCGTCGAGTGGTGAAATTTTGAAAAAAAAGATTTATTTATTTGCAAATCATTGAATTATATTTTGTTTAATTTGAAACAAAAAATCGTAAGGTGAAAATTTATTTTGTCGTTCATTTTTCTAGGCTTGTAAAGTTTTGTGCACCTTTAGGTGTTTTTTTTAGCGATTTATGTACCTTTTCGTTCAACACCTCAAGTTAAGGTAATTTGAAATTTTTTTTTTAATTTTGGTTAACGAAAATGAAATATTAATATTTTTATTGATTCATCGATAAAACGATTAATATGCCATTTGGGCCACTCGACAATTTTTAGTTTCTTTAAATTTTTCTTTGTTGACGATTATGAATTAAATTTTCAATGCTTTTAATTTACTTTATATGCTCATAGAGTTGATTTTTTTTTCTTTTTTGTTACATTCCTCAAAACAACTTAACCGTTTCCTTTCGCTCTGTCTTTCTATCTCTCACTATCTTTCTCTGTATATTTCTCTCCTTTTTTTTAACGTATTGATAGCTTGAAATTTCTGGTGTTGTGAAAATTGTAGAAAAAGTTCGCTTTATTTGGGCACGGTAACGCTCTCAGCCATATTTACAAAAAAAAAAGTTCGGTGAATTGATGCACTTTTTTTCATGAAACTGACCTTTTCCATATATTATATATTTATCATAATTTTGAAAACGTTAGGTTTAGGACATATCCTTGTTGAAATTATGCTTTTCGTTTTTTTTATTGCTTTAATTTTATTTTTTTTTCGTTTTTATTTTTATTTTTTTCCTCTTTTTGTTATTTTCATCACGTAATTATCGATATTTGCAAAGAATAATAAAAGTAACATAATTTTTTTTTATTTTTTAGATTGTTTTGAAAAAAATTTTAAAGAATCGGAATTTATTTTTTTAATTTTTAAATTGTTTTAAAAAATTTTTAAGAATCGGAATTTATTTTTGTTTAAATTGGAAGTCATTTGTTGTTGTTTTTTTTTAAATGGAATGGAAAGAAAACATTTTTTTTTGTTACAAAACAATTTTTTAGACAACTTTTATAGATGTTTGAAGATGTGCGATCAAATTGACGAATGAACCGCCTCTCAATGAAAAAAGGTAGAACTTTTATTTTCTATTTCAACTGGAAATTATTTGTGGGGAAACAAAAATTTTACTTATTAACATAAGGATAAGAAAGGATTTAATTAAAAAGGTTAGATTAATTTTTATCTCCTGAAAATTTATTTTTGCAGTTTAAATAAACGCGCAGTTCAATATTTTCTTCTTCATTCATGCTCATTTTTTTTTTTTTTTAAATTAAAATGTCATTTGTCATTTTTAGCATTTTCATTACTTTTTCTATCATTATCATCATTGTCATCATTATTATCGGAATTATTATAATTATTTTTTTTAAAAATAAAAACTTATTTTCATTATTATAAAAATTATTTTCATATTATTTTCATTATTATAAAAACTATTTTCATATTATTTTCATTATTATAAAAACTATTTTTATATTATTTTCATTATTATAAAAACTATTTTCATATTATTTTCATTATTATTAAAATTATTTTCACTATTGTTATTTTTAAAAATATTTTTACGATTATTACATTTTTTAATAAATCAACAACTGGGAAAACTATTCAATGATAAACGTTAACTTTTTTTATTCAAAACTTTATTAAAATGAAAGATTTTAAAACTAATTAGAAATTTTAGTGATTCTTTTAAACGCTTTCTACTTTTTGCAGTTTTTTTTTATTTAAAATTTATAAAAATATTTATTAAAGTATTGAAATATAAAATTTATATTAATGAAATATTTTTGAAAAATACATTTAAACTTTCAAATTTTCATTTTTTTAATTTAGAAAAATGGATAATCTTAAAAAACAAATGGAAGTTATTTGTTAGATTATATTTTTATATATTTCTTCTTCTTTCTTCGAAGGCTTTGAAGGCTTCGAAGTTACTTTTTTGAGGTTATGTTAGACTACTCGAAAACTTTTTATATTTATAAGGAAAAAGTAATCCAGACCTAACCTCAAAATTTAAAATTATAATTATTGAATAATTCCCCTCTTGACTGATATTCATATCTTTATTATCATCATCATTGTTTTCACTATTATCCTCATCGTCATTACCATAATCATTATTATTATTATTATATTATTTTTATTAAGTGATTTTATTTAATTATTATTATTATTATTATTATTATTATTATTATTATTATTATTATAGCCTAGCTTTTGTGTAACACATTAATGATTTAGAAATAAGTCGAGCTCTAAAAACAGACAGTAAGTAAATGATATTCACATACCAAGTATATATTACTGTATAATCAGTTATTTCTTGAATCTTATTTTTTTTTATTCCTCATCACTTACTAACAATTGGGAAGATAATGGTGAATCCTATACACGTTCCTCCTTTTGTTTCTTAATCGCGAGGGTTCCATTGCAATGCTTTTTTTATCGGAGGCGTCTTTTGGTCTATTCAAAAGATTACATGTTACAGTTTCGAAAGATTTTTATCTTCACCTAAAAGAATTTAAATTTTTTAAAAATCTCCACTAAAGAAAACGATTATAGGTTATTGTCGTTTGTCTTCACATCATTGTTGCCATGGTAACAATAAGAGTAAGAGAGAAAGTGAATTGAATTAAAAACCATCTGTCTCTCTTACTCTTCTACGTTGCCATGACAACCGTTTTATGCCAAACAGTCAAGATATCTGTAAACGTTTTTCTTTTTTTTTTTAAATTCAAAAATTAGAAATACCCTTTCGATTCTGGCCTCTTGAAGACAATTTAAAAAACACGTAAATACTATCGGACCATTTATTTAAATATGTAGCATATATTTTTAGAAAAATCTACAATTCTTATATACTATATATTTATATAAAAATATATGTACATGGAGATAGAGATCTAAAATTTCAAAATTACATATCTCTATGTGTATATATATATAATTATAAATATTAAATTTAAAAAAAGAAACTAGCGAAGCTCGGGTGACAGTCGAGATCATTTTTTTAGCACAAAAGAAAACAGCAAAAAAAAATAAAAACAATTCAGTTAATTTTTCAATTAACTTGACATAATAATGTAGACTTGAACGTATGAATTTTCTTGTATGGTTTGAGGTTAATATTCTACAAATATGACAATAAAAAAAAACAATCAATTTTTTTATTTCCTGTGTGGTAGCACCTTCATCTCGGTTTTGTTGTGGATTTTCAATGTATATTTGGCACATGTGCATGCTTTCCTCCTTTAGTTTAATTTTAGGCGAGACCTAAGTAAACTAACCAAAAAACAAAACCTGCAAAAAGTTCACTAATTAGAAATTTAAAAAAAAGAAGGATTTACTCTGTTTTGTTCAATTAACAGAGACAATCGATTGCTTGTGTAGCTTTATTCTCTTTCTTTAGAAAATAAAAACTAAACTTTCCTTGATATAATTTTTAAAAAATCGTTCTAAAGATCTACTAATTTAAAAAAAAAAATTATAATTGTTGAAAATCTTTTAAATTCGTTCTGTTTCTACAATAACTTTTTTCCAGAAATAAAGAAGTTTGGGTATCTTTTATGGAGTTCAAATCAATTCTCATGTTTTTAAGTTTTGAGAATTTTATTTCATGTCGATAAAAATGGTTATTGTAGAAGCACCTTTATTAGCTTGCGGACATGAAAGCGTTTTGCGTTTTTATTTTTTTGTTAACAATCTTTCTAATTAAAAAAAAGAAAGATTATTAGAAAGATGTTGTTGACAAAATCTTTCTAATTATCAAGGCTGCGTAAAGGTCCTTTTACAAACGCAAAACGCTGCTATGTGAACGCACCTTAATTCCCCAGATCCTTTTAATTTTCCAAATTAAAGTAACTTTCGATTATTTTTCTTTCTAAATATTTCTAGCCAGCCTAGTTTTGTAATACTCTTTTTTATTTTTTGATCGAAACACTGAAATAAATTCTAAAGGTCAATTCACAATTCCCATTTTCCTCTAGTTTATATCCATTAAAAAAAAGACCCATATTCAAAAGCAACGATGGATCAGAACGAGTGTGACAGGAGTCTCGATGTAAAACGTAAGTTTCTTTTTAATAGTTAGAAGCAGCCTTTCGTGATTTTGAAAAAATAATGAAAACAAAAAACCAAAAATCGTTAGCGCATGATCGGCTGTCACCCGAAATTGCTTCCGAGCCAAAGGATCTGGACCAAGGTATAAAGAATAAAGAATAATTAAAACCTTGGTCTTATATTAGGTCCCGAGGTCTCTTAAAAACGTAAGTACATTACTAATAACAAAGACGATTCGAGCCGAGTCTTGAATATAAATATTTCTAAAAAAAAATATGGATTCTTGAAAGCGAAATATCGTTTATAAAAAAGAAAAACCCGAGCTTTCCCGACGATGAGGAATCCGAGGAAGAAATTTTTTTTTCCGTTTTTTTGTCTTTGATATTTATGAAGAAAAAGAAAAATGTTCATGTCACAGGTAATGATTGATGTTTCTGATTTGCAGGTATGATTGGAGCATTACCACCGGGTGCAATGCATCCGGCATTCGCTGCACCAATGGGTTTTCCTGGCGCACCAATGCTAGCGCCAATGATGCATCCACGTTTTAGATGATCGCCCCCAATGGACGGGCCCAATCCACCCCTGCATTTCGTGCTATGGGCTCGCCCCTAATATTCTCCTTAGGGTTCGGACCTTGGAAAATAAAGAATGAAAGAAAAAAAAAATAAATTAAAAGAAACACCAACAACTTGCAGAAAATAAAAGCAAACGCCAGGCAACAACATCAGAAATTAGCCACAACAGAAGTTAGCAAAATCTTTGTTTTTTTATCTTATTATTATTATTAATATTATTATTATTATTATTATTACTGATTAATTAATTATTAATTATCATCATCGTCTTGGAGAAATTGAGTCGTTCATAAAGTAGAAGAAAAAAGGAAAAGAATTTTTTTTTCTCTTCTACAATTTGGACCTCTCAAAAACTCTGAACCAGTGTTGACGTCTCGGAGTGACGCCAGGTGGCGCTTCACGCTGTCGCTAGAAAATTGTGGTTTTCCCCTTTTTTTTCTTCTACTTATACTTCCAATTTTGTTTCATTGGAAATTATCTTGAAAATTTGTATCGTTTTTCGCAAAAAATTTAGTGGCAGCGTGAAGGTCTTGTCGCCTCAGGTTAGTCGCATATTTTATTTTGTTCAATCCTTTGGCGCGATTTCATCAGTTAAAAAAAAAATTTTTTCATTATTTGCTAATATAATTTCTTTAATTATGATTTTAAAAAAATAGGTCATATTCAAGAGGTTGGGAATAAAAATGTTTCAAGTTAACAAAAGCAATTGAGAGAATTTTTTTTTATTGAGAAATGAGAATTTTTTTTTCTCCTCATTGTGTACTGACCCTAAAGTAGTTTTTTTCTTGAGTCTCTATTGTGCACTGACCATAAAGAACTTGAAAGAATTTGGTTTAAAGTCGACATTGTAGGTTGACCCTAAAATAATGCATTTCTGAGTTAATGTTGTGTATTGACCTTAAAGCCGTGTATTTTTGAGTCTTTATTGTGCACTGGTCTTAAAAAACTTTAAAAATTTGGTTTAAAATCGATATTGTAGGTTGACTTTTAAATAATACATTTTAAAGTAAAAATTATGTACTGACCTTTAAGAAGTTCATTTTTGAGTCTTTATTGTGTACTTACCTTAAAGAACTTAAAAAAATTTGGTTTAAAGTCGACATTGCAGGTTGACCCTAAAATAATACATTTCTGAGTCAATGTTGTGTACTGACCTTAAATCCGTGTATTTTTGAACCTTGATTGTGTATTTACCTTAAAAGGCGTAAAATATTCAATTTTAGAGTCGTAACTATGAGCTTTAGTTCAGCTTGTCGTTTCCTTTCTAACCTCATTCATGAATCAAGAACGTCAATTGTTAAATATATAAAATTATATTTATTAACGGCTTTTTTAAAATAATTTTTTTTGTGATTCGAATGGATGAAATCGCGCTAAAAATGCCTATCCTTGCAAGAATCATGTTGACGACGCATGAGTGAGTGGTAAGTACGGAGGGTGATCTTAAAAAAAAATAAAACGGACACCAGCTCTCGACACTCGACTCACGCCATTTTTAATTTCCCGAACCAATTATTAACAATTTTGTCCATTTTCAATCTTTGATTGTCGATTTTCGTAATTTCTGCCAAGAGAGAAAATTAAAATTAAATTGCTTTTTCTTAGTTCTCGAGTATTGTTTAGATAAACATCTGTATATTTTTTTTTTTTTGAGGTTAGAATCAATTGCGCATGTCTCTCACTGAACTCATCTCTGATTGGTCTTTAATTTCCCGCTCTTTATTTAAAATGATTCATTTGAGAAACAGATTTATTTTTCTTTTTATAATTGTGTTTAGAAATTTGTTAATGAAAAAAATATCTATTATTGTAAAAATAATTTATTAAATTTTGTGAATATTAATTATCGTTTTTCTTTAAATATTTATTGGTATATAAATAAAGATGAGGAGAATGTTGTTATCTTTTTCAAAATATCGTAAATGAAATGCGTTATTTAAGCTAATGTAGAACGATTTGACTTAGACATGCGCAATTTAGTTCTTTGTTGAAAATTTCAAAATTTTTCAAATTTTTTTTTCTTTAATTATAAAGTATAGTTATCGACATGACATCGAGGATTGAAAGTCATAATTTAAATAATTTCCTTTAAAAAATGAAAATTTTTCCTTATCACAATCCTTTTCTCATGCTGATTGTCCGCTAGTCTCTCTCTCTCTCTCTCTCTTTCTTTCTATTTTTCTTTCTCGTTTTTTCTTTTACTCTGTCGTTACACACCGAAAAAAAGTCGTGTACGTACTTGCTCTGCGTATTGTTATTCAATTTATACACTTTCCTTTCAGGGATCGCTCTGCGGAGTTTGAAAAAAATAATTTAAAAATGTTTAATTTAATTTTTTTAAGCTAGGTTAATAAAAATATTAACATTCATGATGAAAAAACAATAGATATTAAAATAAAAATTTTATAAAATTTCTCCCCCTTTGATAAAAGAAAACCTAATTTCAAATTGACTCGGCAGGGCTGATCTTTTTTTTTAAACGCAAAATTTTTGAACATGTAGAAAAGTTTTGTTAATTATTTGAGTGTCATAAATTATCGACTGTTCCGAATAAAGTTTTGTGGAAAGTTGGAAAATAAAGAAAAAAATAAAACTGGGCAATAGTCTGATGTTCTTAGAAAATAATAAATTTCTACTCAAATAATAAAAATTTCATTAAATTCCATTTTCTTATTTTTGCCTATCAATAACCTTTAAAAAATTTCCAAATTTATCACTTTCATTAAAAATATTTTTTAAAAAAAGTGTATTCAACTTTTCTCAGAACAACGGGCAATGGCCACATATTGTTTCAACCAATCACAGCTCTAATCGCTGTTGGACCTTTCGGGTCCCTTGCCACAAGGCAGGCGATTGTTTGGACCTACCGTCTTTGAGTCGTCGAATCCCGAGTTCAAACACTGCAATTTTTTTCCATTTCTAATCGTTTAGAAACTTATTTTTTGTCATTATGTCGATGATTATCGATGTATCGATAATAATCGATTATATTCGTTATATCGATAATAATCGATAATATTCGATGTAACGATAATAATCGATTATATTCGATGTATCGATAATAATCGATTATATTTGATATATCGATAACCATCGATTATATTTGATATATCGATAATCATCGATTACATTCGACGTATCGATAATCATCGATCATATTCGATGTATCGATAATCATCGATTATATTCAATGTTTCGACAATAATCGATATATCGATTATATTGGATGTATCAATAATAGTCGATTTGCGATTAAATAATCGATATCGATCGAAGTATCGATAATAATCGATTATTGATGTATCAATAATAATCGATAATGTTTGATGTATCGATAATAATCGACTTGCGATTAACTAATCGATATATCGAAGAATAATCGAGAAATTGAGGTACAATCGACATATTAAGTGAGGAAATATTATTAAATCAAGAAACAATCGTTTGCAGTACTTTCTGTTTGTATTTTTTGTTATTAAAATAAGTTTTGAGAATGTAATATTTGACGTCACTCGGGGATTGTATGGCTTTATTGACGCGTGGCTGGACCGAGAAACAATATTAATTCACGATAATCTGTAAGGAACGCGAGAGAAACATTATTAACTGGCTCGACGATTAGTCGAAATGGAAAAAAAAGAAAAAAATTGAAACACATTTTAAAAAATTTTTAATCATTTAAATGTGACATTAAATAACAATTTTTAAGAAATTTTGTTTTTAATTTTGATAATTTTAATAAATTTTGAATAAAATTAAAATGAAAAATTTCTTGTAATTGAATTAAAACAAAATAATATTTGAAATAACATATTTTCTTTTGCTTTCACTTCGATTGTTCGACGATTGATTAACACAGACTATTGTGTGTACATCGGTATTATAAATATATTATGTCTATCTTACTTACAACAATAAAAGCGTGCAAGAATTCCCGCTAAACAAAAACTAAGAATAAAAAAAAAGTAATGAATGAAAAAACAAGAAAATTGACGGAAATGAATGAAAATGAAACAATTTTTATCTTTAAAAATGAAAAACAAAATTATATGTATTTTTAACGCCTGGTGAATAATTGCGAAAGCACGTCTCGCTAAAATGGGAAAAAAACGCTTTTTTAGCAATCCGGTAAAACACTTCTATGGGTGACTCTCTTCACATTCTGGAAAAGCAACTGTCGCTAAAAAAAAATCAGTAATCCACAGCAGAGTCGTAAATAGGATTATGCTTGAGGTAATGTCTCAAAAATTCAAAAAAAATTTATTCTCTAGTTTTAAAGCTAGCTTTTGTTTTTTAAAGTGAAAAAAAGGAATTTTTTTTTAATTTTTAAATTGCATTAATGTTTTTTGCACTCTAGAATAATGATACAAAAGAAAATGTTTTTTTTTCTACTAGTTTTTATTGGGTTTCTTTTTATATCTCTCATTCTCTATTGCTCCATCTTTTGTTTGTTTTTTTTTGAGTGAATTTTATTGTTTTTATTTTGATGGAAAAAATTAACAATTTACATATACAAGGCATTAAAATTAGTGTTTGAAGAAGAAAAAAAAAATTAATCTTAGAAACCTAGTTACGGCTCTGGCATTTTAGAATGTCTAGAAATCTTCTATAAATGTTCTTTTCAGCCAACGACGGACACAATCAGAGAGAACATGAAAAAAAAGTAAGAAATGGAAGTTTTTTTGAAAAGAAAGAAAAAAAAAAGAAAAATATTGGTGTATGTCGCACGAGGATGTATCTCTACGAGGTATTAATAAAAAGAAAATGTTGATTCATATGAAAAAAATTTGAGGGCAACTTGAAATTTGATAATAGACAATTTTTTAAAAATTTAAATGTCAGTGTTTTTGCATTTGAGAGAATTTTTCAATTTGGTACAAAAATGTGTCTATTGTCGAATTTTTGTTGTTTTCTGTATTCTTTTTATTTCCCAGTATTTCCAGAATCTATCCCTTGGGTTGTATTTTTTTTAAATATATAAAACTTCTAGCAAATTAATTAGTTTTTAAAAAAATTTGTCCGACATATTGGATCTGCCATTTTGAAATATAAATTATTTAATAAATATTAAATAAATTTTTCATGTCACGTTCATAGGTCGTAACTCCACACTAAAAAGAAACTAAAAATTTCTCGTTTATAAACAATATTTTTTGAGGTTAGATACTTATTTCTGGAACTTGTAGTCGACATATAATTACCGTCAAACGTAATTCTCAGCAAAAACACAATATGCATTCTACTTTTTTTTTGCAAATTAGTAAATCAATGTTTTTCCATTAGATAGGGTATGATAATTTTTTCTTGTAAAGTTCAAATTTGCATAAATGCGCTACAAAGTTGAAATTTGATTATAACCTAAAATTAGGATCGTATAATGGGTATTTTTCAACATTTTTTTTTAAACTGGTCAAGGATTTAGGTTTCTTTCAATATTTCTAAATGCTAAAGTTATATTATAAATACAAAAGTAATAATTCTTAATTATATTATAAATTATGATTAATATGATATATTAATTATATTATAAAAATTGTTCACAATAATATTAGCATAAAATATTGTTATTGTTACTAAATTAAAAATAGATATATTTATTGATTGTACACTTTGGTATTTGAAAGATATTTTTAATTTTTCGTTTCTTTCAGTTATTTTCAAAAAATGTAAAGTAGAGAAAATAAACATTTAAAGTCACTTGTCTCGCAATTCTTGGATTGGATCCAAGTTATATATTCAATTTATGTGCGATAATCGTTTCTCCATCTGGCATAAAATGAGAGAGAGAAAAGAATGAAAAAAAAGAAGTGTTGTCAATGTTATGGGTACTCATTGACTGAAACAAGGACCTGCAAACAGTCATGAATTATTCAATATCAGGTCAATGTATTTTCAACGTCAATAACAAACCAAAAGCACTCCTCTCTCAATGTGAAAATGCTTCTACGCTCTCGAGTAAATCCGAGTGGCTTTTCCTCACTATATATAGTGGTGCGTGTAAGTTTCCAGAGTTGTTAAACTTCCTGTAATGTTGATTTCCGGAATTCTAAAAGGAATTTTCAATTTTGCTCTACTTCATTAGACCATGAAATCAGGTATATTGAGAATATAAATTTTTTTTCCGAATTTATTATTCATCATCACTCATGCAAATCTTTACTTTTTTCGACAGATGATGTCACTGGGCAAATATACGAAAAAATCTTATTTTAACAAAAAAAAAAAGTTATTTGCTTTCCTCGAAAATTTCAAACACATATTATTTTCAATATGATATAATAATTTGATCCGTGCGCAAAAAAGATGTTTTAGAAACTCAGAATTCCCGAAAATCCTGTTTCTTTTTTAACGACTCAACCAGAGTTGGTGACAAAAATTAAACATCATACATAACTGACTTTTAACACCTTAAATCCTGTTTTTAATTTCAGGAAACGTATAATTAAAAAATCTGGAAGTTGCCTTTTTTTGCGACTTGAAATAAAACTGTTTCGACATACATAATAAAGAAAAATAACGTGAGAATATCTAGATTTACAATTCTCTATTCAATCGTTAAGATTACTCGGTGAATGTCAAAACAATTGTTTCTTGCAAATAAATAAAATTTTAATTAAACAAAAAAAAATGTACTATTACAGGTCAATTGGAAATTATTTCTGTTACACAAAAAAAGAACAATTTTCATTCGGAGAAGAATTTAATTACAAGGTTGCCAAGCCCACGATGTGTGTAAATTCTTTGAAAATATAAACGAAACGGCATGTAAGAGAGTTGAACTCATCTTTAAACGGTTGGTAAACGATCAATAGAATTGCCAAGAATATTGTGGTGGTGAGGGGCACTTGGTTCAAGGGACGAGGTAAGACGGCTATGAAAGTGAAAGCAAAACTTTTAAACTTCATTGAATCACGTGCCAAGTCTGGTTCTAATAATCCTTGTTCATTCCATACAGTATGGCATTTTTCCCCCTTCCCTTTTTTATCATTTCTTTTTGATTTCAGGTTTTCGTGGAGACATTTCAAATTTCGCGGGAAGCTGACGTCATCATTTGGCAAATTTTCCAGAGTATATCTTTAGATTGGATACTAAAAGTTTGAATGGAAATTAAACTGCTAAAGATGCAAAAAGAATGTTCAAAATCGACTTGGCTATTAAATTTTAAATCGTAATTTACTATTGTACTGCCAAAAGTACAATAGTATTAAAAACTGCACAAAGTGCTACTTGGCTATTAAATTTTAAATCGTAATTTACTATTGTACTGCCAGAAGTACAATAGTATTAAAAACTGCACAAAGTGCTAGTTGGCTATTAAATTTTAAATCGTAATTTACTATATTGTACTGCCAAAAGTACAATAGTATTAAAAACTGCACAAAGTGCTACTTGGCTATTAAATTTTAAATCGTAATTTACTATTGTACTGCTAAAAGTACAACAGTGTCAAAAACTGCACAAAGTTCAAGAAAATCAAGTATCTACTTGGCTACCAAATTTTAAATCGTAACTTACCATTTTACTGCCAAAAGTATAATAGTCCTGAAAATTGCACAAATATCTTTAGAAATTTTTTAAAACGAGAGATTTAAATATAACTTTAAATTCAGATCCCAAAGTGAAACGTTGCTCAAATTTTGAAATTAGTGAAACATCAATTAACACTTAGATTCAGTTAACACTTTAAAAAATTTACATTTCATTTTACATCACTTGAAAAAATCTTTCTTAACTATTTCAAAATTAATATTAAAATTTCAATTCTTTTTTCATTCCGTAATATTGATTACGTTACGTTAATGACGTCCTACCTTTTTTAATAGTTATCAATCAAGTACCCAACTTTCATATTCTTTAAAGCAAGTCATTGAATTTTTCTTTTATATATATACAGTTCCGTTTCTTCAATTCGATATCGTATTATCCTAGATTTATATTATTGCATTATAATTACGACCTCGTAATAACTTCCTGAGTTTGTATATAAATATATATATATATATAATAGTAGAAAAATATAAAAGTGACCTGTCTTATGCTTTGACACAATGATTATTTCCAAACCCATTAAATAACGGTTTATTGAACTGTTCTTTTAACATTATTGCACGCCATGCAAATCAAATATTTATTTAGTAATATTTTTTTCTCTTCATTTCTTCTTCTTGTTCTTTTATTGTTTATATACATAGTATTGCATGCAATAAAATAGAAAAGTTTTTTTTTAACATTATTTCTTGAAAATTATCTCTCTCTTCATGTGTTCGTGCTCCGGGTTTTATTGTCATCGTTCAATGACACACAGGTCATGCGTCATGTTGACCTCAATATGTCCTTTCCTCAGGTACATTTAGTCATGAACTAAATAATAGAATAAAAAATGTAGAATCAAGTGTAGAAAATTAAATTCGCTGAATCAGTGTTAATTGAGTGTATTTGTAATTTTAGATTTAATAACAGTTGCTCTTGATATCCTTGATTAGCTTTCATGTTTCACCCCCCACCACCTTCTCTCCTCAAATACAATTTGTGGGACATTTGATTTTTTCATTTATTTATTTTTTTTTTGTAAATAAAAAAATTAACTTTTTTAATTTTTAAATTTAAGGAGAAAGAGATTGATTCAATATGGCGGTCAATTGATAAGCTTTATTCGATTTTCTTTGGGGTGGCTGTTAACGAATTGCTTTTAAAGTTATTTTTTGGAAAATTTTAAGAATTTGAAAAATTAAATATTTTTAATTATAATTTATATATTTATTGTTAAATATCATTAAATGGTATAAATATTAGAGTATTTGGAAAGTTTACAATTATGCAAAAAAGAAAAGAAAAATATAATCGTACGTTATTTATAAGGAAATGATTGTTTTTTTCATTTTTTAAGTATCAAATTATGCGGGAGGAATTAATAATTATATATTACGTATTTTGCCAGTTCTTTTTTATTGATAAAGAATTACGTATGTGATTGGTTAGTGAATAGAGGGAGGAGAGGGGGTTGAATGGTCAGAATGGACCCAGATGAGGCCCCTATTAAACGCGAACGTTATTTGTAGAGCTATACATATATAAATGTATACTGAAAACGTCCTTCAAAGCAGATCGGGCGCAGCCAGTATCTCCTTTCACCCCTTCCCATACGGCTTTATTCAACTTATCCTCCCCCTTCCCCTTTCTCTTCCCTGTTCAGGTGTAATTCCTCAGTATGTCGCGCGGTCTCTCCGCGTTCGCGTTTTCTGAATTTTTGACCACTCTCTACATTCTAATAATTTAATTATTACATCTATAAAAAAAGTCATTCACAGAGACTTTCATTTTTCATTCGTTAATCGTTTCATTAATCATATATTAATTTATTTTTATATATAAAAAAAAATTCCCCTTGTTGGAAAAAAACTTGGATTCTGTAAGTTTATAAAGCTATTTTTTGAAAATAAATTTAACATAAGGGTATTTACTTTTTTTTAAAAATAATTTGCCCACTTTTCAATATTTTAAAACAAAGATCTAAGTTACAAAAGTTTGAGTTCTTTTTATAAAAATTATTTTTGACATTGAATAATCTTTCAATTAAATTTTCAAACATTTGCCGCCATATTGCATCCGCCATATTGGATTACTTTTGAATCTATCTTATGGACTATAGAGAAATTATCTACAATTAAATTTTATTTTAAATTCATTAATTTTTATTTTCAATTAATTTGACACGTTCCTTGATGTAGATAAAAATATTTTTTAAAAGAGATAATTAAATAATTGCGAAAATTGAATGTGTTTTCAATTGTAATTTTTCTTGTGAAATTAATTTTCTCAATCCCGGATCTAATAGTATAATAAATCTTTTTATCGCATTTGATTATGGAGAATCAATCACGTGACAAGCGTTAATTCTGAGATATTATATACATTTTTACATTAGCGTGTAGTTTTAAAATATTGATCTTTCTTTGGTAGGAATGACCTTATTTGATAAATTAAATATTCATAGCGTTAATGAAAAGTCAGATAATTAAAAAATATATTTTTTTAAATGTGTTCTTGGAAAACAATTTTTTATAATAATTACAAATCTGCTGGAATTTATTTTTTTAGTATTTTTCTCAAAGATAATGGATAATAAAAATTGTCAACTTAAAAATTATAAATTAATATTTTCTTTGTTCTTCAATGTGCATTTACGTACACTGGCTACTTTGTAAACGTGTTTTTTTGTAAAGTCAAATAATTGAAAAAAAATATTTTTTAAATAAGTTCTTTAAATATTTGATTAGATAATAATTACATTTAATTTTAAAAAAACTTTAGTATTTTTTTTACAATAAAGATAATTTTTAATAAAAGAAATTTTTTTATGAAGATAATTATGAATTGATAATTATGAAATTAATTTTTTTATTTAATGTAAATTAGTTTATTAGCTACTTTTGTTTGGGCAGTTTGTAAATTTTTCGTAAGAGAGTTATAAAATTTTTTTTGTTCTAATTTTTTTTAACTTGTAGTTATTGAAATTTTTCTTAATATTTCGTGTAGAAAATTATGAGTTCTTAATAGTGTTTGCCTTATATAAAATAAATTGTTGAGAATTAAATAGTCGTAAAATTATGAGAAAAAAAGAATACGGTTTACAATAAATTTTTTTTTTAAAGTACATAATCGTTGCGTTTCTATCAATGAGTCGAAGTCTCGTAAAAGTCATTATTCAGATCATTAAATCTTCAACGACTACTGTCTTTATATTTATCTGACGATTACTGTTAGTTTCGCACTTGCACTTTTTTTTAATTCATTTACATTCGCGTTGCCGGCACTTTTTATGCACCTATAGCTTTAAAGATTATAATTATTTTTCTTTATTACCACCATTAGTATTATCAAAATATAATTATAATTATTAATAATCAATGTTGAATTAATATAATAATTGAAATAATTTTGCTTCCTCATATTTTTTATTATTTTTATATTTTTGTTACAAACTCTTAATGTCTATTTTTTTCTCTCCCTAAATTTACATTAGTAAATTATAATTAATTAATTAATTAACAAATTAATAAACATTTCTACTAATTCAAATTTGAAAAGTTGTTTTAAAAAATTAATCATTTATAATTACTTTATATTAACAAATACTTTATATTAATATTAATAATAATTATATTGCAAATATTATAATTTTAATAGTTTTTATAATTAAAAGAAATGGAATTAAATAATTATAATAATTAATATTATTATGAATAATATCGATATTAAAAAAAATGAATATTAAAAAAATATTAATTATAACTAATTACATGCCTACGTTTTCTTTCATTACTAATTAATTTAATTAATATTTCAATTGCTCCTGGAAATATTCTTTTTGTTTTAAATTTTTAAATTACACTATAATTACTCAATAATAAATTTTTTAAACAATATAGAAATATAGATTAAAGTAATATAAAAATAAATTTTTTTAAATTTAATACTGTAAAAAATAAAAATAAGGAAAATAATTTTATTTTCTTTAATATTTGTAGATTCGTCGAGGAACGCAGATAGTGTGAATAAAAACACTGATTTTATAATAATAATTTAAGAAATAAAGAAAGGAAATTAAAACTTATTTATTGGGATGCGGAATAGAATGGGAAGGACAATGCTGTTGTCCGTGACAGTATTATGTCTAATTAATGGTTTATTAGCGATAGACAATCTAAAAGTGATGTATCAATGGAAACAAATTGACTATGACTGGCCAAATAATGAGACGAAACAAATGTTTCCATTTTATCGTCAAGAAGATAATTTGCCCTTGGGATTGGAGGTCGCTGGAAATAGATTGTTTGTAACGGTTCCGAGATGGAAACCAGGCGTGGCTGCTAGTTTAAACTACATTATGCTTAACGGTTAGTTTGTTATCACGATAAAATTTTGGCTTCTCTCCTTTCACAAATATCATTTAATATCAATATAGTCAATCGACAATAAACGCACTTGAAGATTTACTTCATTAGGTTCCAACCACTCCGTTCACCTACATCACTGTCACGCTACTTACACATTTCACGCTACTTACGCATTTTACTCAAATTACCATTTTTACGTAATTTACGTAAATTTCCATCTTTACGTAATTTACAAAAATTCCCATCTTTACGTAATTTACGTCAATTTATATCTTTGCGTGACTTTTGTAAATTAATTTCCATAATCTTTAAATAAATTACCATATTTACGTATCTTTACGTAACTTACGTAAATTAGTATCTTTACGTAACTTACGTAAATTCCTATCTTTACGCAACTTACGTAAATTAGCATCTTTACTTAACTTACGTAATTCAGTATCTTTACGTAACTAACGAAAATTAGCATCTTTACTTAACTTACGTAATTCAGTATCTTTACGTAACTAACGAAAATTAGCATCTTTACTTAACTTACGCAAATTCGTATCTTTACGCAACTTACGTAACTTACGTAGATTAACATTTTGTCTTAATATACGCCAGTTACAATATACGTTAATTTACATTTTTATGTTATGTTCATAAATTAATATCTTTAGGTAACTTACGTAAATTAACAGTATAAAACATAGAATTTACAGTAATAAAAAAATTTTTTCCCCCAAAAAATTAGATACACGGGAATCCCCGCCTTTAATACCGTATCCAACATGGGAGGCACATCAATATAAGCCAGGCGGTAAAATACCCGATATTGTATCGACATTTCGTGTAAGAGCTGATCGCTGTAACCGACTGTGGGTATTGGACACAGGTCTCAGTAATATTGCCGATACACCGGAAATGCAAAAACCACCGACATTAATTATTTACGATCTATCGAATGATCGTATTTTGCGTAATTACACAATACCTGAAAGTCAAAGAACGGCCGATTCATTATTCGCCAATATTGCCGTTGAAGATGAATCTTGCACTGATAGCTATGGATATTTAGCTGATCTTGGAGGGCCCGGCATTATTGTCTATTCATGGCGGCATCATCAATCGTCACTTGTTAAAAATAAATTCTTCCTACCTGAACCTGAGGCAAGCATTAAAAATTTTAAAAATGAAAATTTTTTGTTTTAATAAGGGACTCCTAATACTTGTTTTTTTCTTCTTTGAAGAAAAAAGTAAAAAAAAATATAGTTATTAAATTAAGATTTTTTGCAGAGTAGTAAATTTAATGTCTCGGGAATTGTCTTTCACTGGAATGACGGAATATTTGGTATGGCTTTAGAGCCAACTGGAGATGGTTATAGTACATTGTATTTCCATCCACTTTGCAGTACAAAAGAGTATTCCGTTAGCACAAAACTTCTCAGAGATGAACAACTTGCCAACAAGCAAGGTATAGTATTAAAAAAAAAATAATTTTACTTTAATCATGCTGATAGATTTCGTTACTTTACCGACTGTCGGAAGGAGCAGAGGTTCTACATTACCAACGGTCGGTAAAGTGGTGAATTTATCTTACCGACTGTTGGTCAGTTAGAGATCTAACTTTCTCGACAGTTGAAAAATAGATAACCTGTTTTATCGAATGTGCATAGTTGAAACATTTATATTTAAAAGTCGGTAAAGTAGGTAATCTACTTTATCGACTTTAGGTAAATTAAATATTCTGTCTATTTAAAAGTCGGCAAAGTAGGTAATTTACTTCTCTTAGGTAAAGTAGATGGGATATTTTTTTTATTTTATACACACTAAACGTTTCTTACAATCCATTGAATAAGTATCTATTAGAAACGTTTTTATCGACTGCAGATAAATTAGAGGCTCTCTATATTCAACAGTCGGTAAAATAGATAGTCTACTTTACCTTTGTCAAATGGATAGTCTAGTTTATTTATCCAACGCCTTTTAGACCCGTTATTTATCAATAGAAAGCCTTTCTTTTCTCAACTGTAAATAAGTTACAGGTTTTAAGTATTTAACAGTCGGTAAAGTAGATAACTTACTTTTCTTCTAGCAAATAAAATATAGTATTTCATGTATTCGACGCTTTCTAGGCCTTTTAATCATTCCTAAGAAACCTTCTTTTATCGACTGCAGATAAATCTAGAGGTTCTAAATATTCGGCAGTCGGCAAAATTAATAATCTTCTTTACCTTATTTTTTCTATTTATTCTAGTCTTTCTAGACACTTTAATAATCAGAAAGAGACTATTAAGTTATGATTAGTAGAAAACCTACTTTAACAACTGTAGATAAGTCAGAAATTGCGCAATACAACATTAGAAAAATTAGGAATCTACTTTGCCGGCTGTCTAATCCGTAATTGGGAAGAGTAGGAATCTACTTTATCGACTGTCGAAAGTACGATTTTTGTACGATCGGCAGTCGGTAAAGTAGAAAACTGATTTTATCAGGCGTAGGTTAACTAGAACCCTTAAATAACCAACAGTGGATAAAGTAGATTTCTATCTAGAATTTCTATTTTAACTTTAGAATGTATAAAAATTTTGCTATTTATTGCAGAATCCGAAAATCAATTTAAAGAATTAGGATCACGAGGTATAAACGGACAGAGCAGTGTCAGCTTCTTGGAGCCAAAATCGGGTGTTCTTCTTTACGCTTTAGTGAATCTCAATGCGATTGCATGCTGGAAGACTGGTACTCCTTATGATATTCAAAATCATCGACCTATTTATATGAATAACGTCACTTTGGTATTTCCGAATGATCTCAAGGTAAATATTTCAAAAAAACTATTTTTTAATTTAAAAATGAAATAAAAATTTAAAATTTACTTTTATTTACTTAAACAAATAAATCTTATATTGAAAATAATTCTAATTTTCTTATTCATTTTGTTTTTTTTCCTCCAAAAAAAATAGATTGATCCGAATGGAAATATTTGGGTGCTCTCGGATCGACTGCCACAATTTATGTACGATCGTTTGGATCCAAATGATTATAATTTTAGAATTTTAACTGGTTCATTGAAGGAGGCTGTTCAGGGAACGGCGTGCGCCGCTGATTCATCTCCTCGTACAACACAGACAACTAACAATCGAAATGCATACGGCCGAAGTGAAAATGGTTTTGAAGTGAAAGCCAACGGAAGTGAAAGACCATTTTGCTCCTATGCAATTGTACTCTTAATGACCATTCTTATCAAAACATTCTTCTAAGTCTGTATTTTTATTTTGTCCTTTTTTTAATTTACTTTTTACGAACACTTTAAAAATTAAGTCTGTAAATTTCTACCTTTTTTTAGATTTTAAGAAAAATTTGTTCCTTTCTTCTTGTGGACTTGAACATTTTTTTATTTTTTTTTCTTGTTTTCAATTTTGTTTTCTTTTCAAGTTTTTCTGATAAGAACATTTTAGTTTGAAATGTTTTTATAAAATTTATTTAAATGTTGAGAGTTTAAGGAGGAAAAAAAATTGTTTTTTTTGCATTTAATTCAAGAGATCTCAAAGTAGAATTTTATAGAGATCGTATTTTAAGAATAGTTTTTTTTTTAAATTAGAAAATAAGTTTTCAAAAATAAGTAGAGAGAAAAAAAAATGATGAAAAAAAAATCAAATATAATTGTACAGAATTTATCTATAAAAAAATATATATATATGAATAAGTGAAAATTTCTTGCAATTGAAGTTTTATTTATAATTTTCGAAAATCTTAATTGGGATAAATATATAAATTTGTGTGAGTGTGACAAGAAATGATTGTCCTGTTTGTATTCGAGAATTCTTATCATTCTCGTAAATTACAATTGGGTTTTTGCGATAAGTAGCAAGTCAATACGCGCCAAGATTATTAAAGTCCAAGTATTATTTTAATGTTTAACAGTGTTAAAACGAAAATAATTGTCTCTTTATAAAGTTCATTTTCACTTTTTTTGTGCTTTTATTTATTTATTTTTGAGTTGATATAGTATTTTTGATTTCAATACTTTTAATTTAAAAATATTACTGAACTAATAGTTAACAATATTTTTTATATTCTGTAAAATAAGTTTTTATTATCTTAAAATTTAATTAACAATTAAAAAAGATTTTTTTTTAATTTTATATTATTTTCATTGTGGGGGAAAAAATGCAAAAAGTTAAAAGTTCAATACCCGGTCTTGGATATCCGTCGGGACGAAATGATCCCATAAAATCTGGTCAGGGTTTCATGGAGGGCAGAAGAATAGACGACGGTGCAGAGGGACTTTGGAGGATCAAGAATGGACTTTATGATTTAACTGAATGGGAAAAATTTCATCCCGGAGGCTCTGAGTGGATTAATCTTACAAAGGGAACCGATATTACTGAAGCTTTTGAGGTTCGATATAAAAGAGTTCAACAAAACTTTTTTTTTCCAAATTTTATTGTTTGTGTTAAAATAAAGTCCGTCGATAATATCTGGTTCGTATCTCCGCTAAATGGTTCTTGTCTGCACTAAATGGTTCTGATCTGTGCTGAAAACAGTGCTTTTGTCGGTAATAACTGGTTCTTATCTCTGCTAAATGGTTCGAGTCTGCGGTAAATGGTTCTGATCTGTGCTAAACAGTAGTGTCGGTAATATCTGGTTCGTATCTGCGCTAAATAGTTCTTGCCTGGGGTAAATGGTTCTATTATGTGCTAAACAGGAGTATATATCGGTAATAAATAGTTTTAATCTCTGCTAAATGGTTCGTGTCTTGGCTAAATGGTTCTGATCTGTGCTAAAAAGTAGAACGTCGATAATAAATGCTTTTCCTTTAAACTAACTGGTTCGTTTTTAAACTAAAAGTCATTAATTTCATTATTTCAAATTCGACATTTTTTTGATAAAACTATTTTCCATTTAATTAATATTGAAAAAATTTTAAAAAAATTTAATTTAACAATTATTTATTAAAGGTCCATCATTTAACCGAAAAACCACAAAGACTTCTTGCAAGATTCTACATTCGAGACGCAAATTCATCAAGATCAATTCCCTTCACTTTCGATGAGAATGGATTTTACAAAAAATTCAAAAAACGAATTCAAATTGCCCTGAAAGATGTGGATTTTCAAAATCCATCAAAATCATCAAATTTCAAGACCGACTCACTTTTAATTATCACCTTAATCTCATCAATGATTGCAGCGTCGACAAATTTCTGGCTAGCCTTCATAATAAGTGGTAAGAAGCTATTTTTTGCAGGAAAATTCTACCTTACCGACCGCTGATAAATTAATCTCTTTACCATCAGTCGATAAAGCAGAAATTTTTTGCAATTAACCAAGGTCGGTAAGGAAGAGCCCTTTGTTTAGAAATAAACGTCTTTGGTAAAGAAGATTGACTACTTTATCAGATATTAAAGATATTATAAATGTTATGTATAAGTATAGTAATAAAGTTTAATTTATTGACTATTAATGAACGATTTCAGGAATATTTCTAGCATGGACAACGATAGCCGCTCACAATTATATGCATATGAAACATCACTTTCGAATGTATTATTTTGATTTGAGTTTAATGTCAAGTAAAGAATGGCGAATAACGCATGCTCTTTGCCATCATCTCTATCCAAATACAATTTGGGATCAGGAAATTTATGCCTTTGAACCGTTAGTGAATTGGTTACCAAGACAAAAGCCAATATTGAGAAGAATGTTGGGAATTATATTAACGCCATTGCTTACAATTATGGGATTTTTAAAAGAGGGCATAAAAAGGTTAGTGTCAATAAAAATTATTTATTTTATCGACGGTTTGATAAGAAAGGCATTCTACTTTGTCGACACTCGACTATGTATTTAATCGACTCACTAAACAATCGGTAAAGTAGAAAATCAGCTTCAATTCGGCAAGGTTAACTGACTGACAGTCGGTAAAGTAGAAAACTTACATATCAACAATCGGTAAAGTAGACAACTTACCTATCAACAATCGGTAAAGTAAATAAAATGTACTGAAAAATATTATTTCCAGCTGCTTTTTTCAATTCTTTACCAATTGAGATTATTTTTTTTTAGGTATTATTTGATTTTCACAGTATGGAAACAATTGGAATTTCGAGATTTAGTGCCATTTTTCCTGCCATTATTATTATGTACAGTTGCACCAAATCCAGTGTCAGCATTTAAAAGTTGGATGATGATAATATTTTGCGGTAGTTTTGTCTTTTTCTGCATTGGAATAAACGCAGCACATCATCATCCTGATATTTTTCACGATGGTGATATTTACAGGTAACGAAATATAATTAAATATAAATAAATAATAAAAATATGAATAAATAAAACAATATAAATAATATAAATAATATTAGAAATATATAATAAATTGACGTTAGTAAAAAGTAATTTTAAGTTAAAAAAGAATTCAGTAAATATACTAAATTTAAACATTATAATTAACTAACTTTAACTAATGAGAAAAATATATTTGGTCAAATTTAATAAATTAAACAAAAGAAATAAATTAAAATAACTATTTTCCTATATATGTGTTTTAAATTTTAAAAAAAGTTACCATCATAGGTAATGTAGGAATTTTACTATACCAACTGTAGGTAAGGTAGAGAATCTCAATATTATTATTCATTAATATGATAATTAATGTATTAATTACTTTTTTCTTTCTTTTCTTTTTTTTAGAAAAGATCTCGATTGGGGTTTATTGACACTTGACACTGTTCGTGGGAGAGATGTAATTGATGATTCAGCATTTTTGACGTTAACTCATTTTGGAGCTCATATACTTCATCACTTATTACCAACTGTTGATCATGCTTATTTGCCACTCTGTGAAAATGCATTTTACGAAACATGTCAGGAATTTAACATTAATGGTCCCGATAGATTAAATTCATTAGAATTGATGAAGGGACAATTTCTCCAACAAATTCGTTCGAATAAAGTTAATAATTCGAGAATGTAAATTTTGTCAAAGGGATAACTTTTTTTTAAATCTAGGAAATAAAAAATAATTTTTTTCAAAGGTAATAGAAATTTAATTAAATTGTTTGTATGATAATTTTAATTCCTCTTCTACTTTCTCTTCTTCTTTCTCTTCTACTTTTTTACTATTACTATTATTATTATTTTTATTATTTATTTTTATTATTATTTTTTTTGCATATTTTTAATTTTCTAAATCCCTGATTTGTATATTTTTAAAAAAAAGCAAATGTAGGTAAAATAGTAAGTTTACTATATCGACTGAAGATAATGTAGAAAATCAATATAATTTTTTTCTTTTATATTTCTAATTTATTTTACAATTATTATTCAAATTTAAAAAATGTTCCTGTAGACCTAGTAGAGACTCTACTATACCGACTAAAGATAATCTAGAGGATCAATATTAATGATCTAGATTAATAATAAAAATTAATAAATAATTAATTAATAATGATCTAGAGGATCATATTATTGTTCAATGTAAAAAATTACTGTTGATAAAACAGTAATTTACCATACCGACAGAAGATAAAGTAGATAATCAATGTTAACCAAAGTTGGTAAAGTAGGTATTTTATTTCTTAACTATTGGTAAGTGGACTAATTATTCTACTAAAAAGAGTTTCTTGGTTTCAGTAAATCGTGAACATATTTAAAAAAGATAATTTAATATTTAAAGTTTGAATATTTCAAAAAAAAATTATTTCAATTTAATTCAAATTTAATTAAAATCTTTTTAATTGGTTAATTTAAAAAAAAATTAAAATTAAATGTTTTTTAAATTAAGGAGTTAAAAAAAACTTAAATTTTTTTTTATAATGAAATTAAACAATTTTGAAATTAAAATTTTCCACACACTTATTGAAAAGTAGTAGTTTTTATAATAATAATACTTTTTAATAAGAGATTTTCATTTTTTTTTAAATTACCTTATTAATAAATTAACATTAATTATTTTTTACTTTGTTTTCCATTGAATGGAGAAAAAAGAAAATATGAATACTGGAAGAATTTGAATGATTTTCTCCCCCCTCCCTCCTTTCCTATCCTTCTCATCCGAATGCGTCATGTATTATATGCATTGACGCTGATATTAATTTATTATCACGGTGTCTAGAGCGTGACTTACATTTTATAAACACAATGTTTTTTTTTGTATTAATAAAAAAAAAATTTATAACTTAGTTCTTTAGAAAAATAAACGATCAGTTATTGATATGCTGTTCAAATAAATAGACATAAGAAATTTTATATTGTCGCATTATGATTGAAAGTGATAGTTAATATATTAAGGAATATTTTTATTTGTAAGTAAATTATAATAATTATTATTAGTTTTGATAAAAAATAATTTATTAATTTTAATTTATTAAAGTTAATTATTTTGCTTTGAATTTATAAATAAAATTTTTTTTTTAGAAATTTCTATCAATTTTTGCAATATTTTGTTGATTATAATTTTGAAATGAATTATTTATTATAATTTTTACTATGAAAAAATAGGCTTAGAATTTTTGAAATATTTTATTTATAATAATTTTATAATGATTTATTTATTATAATTTTAACTTTGAAAAAATAAGACTATTTTTTATAGTTTTAATTTATTTTTTAATTCTTAAGCCTATTATATATTTTACATTTTATTTTATTATATTTTATAATAATTTGTGTTTGTTAACTTAATAGCAATTAAATTTTTTACAATTCTTGTAATAATATAAACATGTTTAAATAAATTATTAATGAAATATTATTGCAAAAAGGAAAAATAATTAATGAACATAAATCATAATAGTATTATAAATATAATTAAAATTTAAGGTAAAACTGTTTTGAAAAATTTGCATTTTTTAATATAGAGAGATATTGGTTTATTTTTAAAAAAATTTAAAAATTTCAGAAAGATTCTAAAAATAAAATGGGAAAATTAAAAAGTACGGTTCCAGGATTGGAATATCCTTCAGGTCGTGATCTTTATTTAAAATCTGGCCATGGATTTTTAGAGGGCCGAAGAATTGATGATGGAGCTGAGGGTCTTTGGCGTATTAGAAATGGTTTATATGACCTTGAAAATTGGTTGCACAAACATCCAGGTGGCGCTGAATGGCTCACTCTAACAAAAGGCACCGACATTACTGAGGCTTTTGAGGTTAAAAAAATTTTAAAATAAATAAAACTTTTTTTTTAATTTCAAAAAAAAGAATCAAAATTGAATTCAAATGAAAATTCAAGTAAAATTAAATTCAAAACAAATTTTAATTAAGTTTGTATTAGATTCAAACAACCTTTTAATTTAATTTAAATCAATGAAATAAATTTAAATAAATTATTTAATTTAATGAAACTTAATAAATACAGTAAAAGTTAAAAAAAATAACAATTGTAGGAGCAAAAATGAAAAAATGATAATTAAAATTAAAAAATTTATAAAAAGTACTTTAAAAAAAAATTATTTACTCTTTACATTTAATATTGAACAATTAATTTCTAAAATTCGATTTATTAAATTGAAATTAAATAAAAGTAACGCAAAAAGAAGAAAAAGTGTTTTGAACGGCAAAAACGAGAAGTAAATTTATGTAACAAAAAAAGTTAACTGCGTTAAAATAATAATTATCGAGATGAAAAAAATTCTTGTCACGGTAATTAAAAGATTAATTGAACATAGAAGAGGAAAAATATAAAGTGAAAAAAATTAAAAGATAATTTAAAAACTAAAATGTATTTAAAATGAGAAAATTTTTTTTTTACAGGAAAAAGTTCAAAAAGATCACTTTCGTATAAAGCTATTTTTCTTATTTCTACAGTGTCATCATCTTACAGACAGAGCAGAAAATTTATTACCAAAATTTTACGTTCGTGATGCAAAACAACCACGTAAAATGCCATTCACATTCATGCCAAATGGATTTTATCAAACATTTAAAAAACGTGCAGTATTGGCCCTGAAAAATGTCAATTTTCATCATCCTGCTAGGAGTACAAATTTAATTGCCGATTTTCTTGTTTCATCGGCAATTCTCTTTTCACTGATGGCGACAAAATTCTGGCTCGCAATAATTCCTGCAGGTAATATTTTAAAACATTTTTTAATTTAAAGAAAACGCGAAAAATACATTTTTAGATCTTTACCCCCACTTTTCTAAGAATTCTAAAGTTTTAGACAATTTAACAATCTAGAATTGTATTCAGTGACCAAAATTACCTTGAAAACGAGTACCATATCGAAAATAACTCAAAATTCGTTTTTTGGATTTTTACCCCCACTTTTTTTTAAAAAACTCCATTTTTTGGACTTGCGCATGCGTGTGAGTTTCAAGCTTCAAATTTTGACTTAAATAAGTCTCTACTACGTCAAGTAGTAGAAAAAAACATTTAAAAAAACAATTTTTGGGTCTTTATCCCTACTTTTCTCAAAATCCTAAAGTTTTTTGTCAATTTTGCAACCCGAGATTGTATTCATTGAACCGAATTATGTTGAAAACGACTACCATGTCGAAAATAACTAAAAATCCTTTTTTGGTCTTTTTACCCCCACTTTTTTCAAAAAAACTCAATTTTTTGCCCTTGCGCATGCCTGTAAATTTCAAGCTACAAATTTTGACTTATTACACGTCAAGTAGTAGAAAAAAAGCAAAAAAAACCTTTTTTGGGTCTTTACCCCCACTTTTTTTTTAATTCACCCACGCTACAATTCAAAAATCAGAAATCGTATTCAGAGTTCAAAAGTACTTTAAAAATATTTAAATATAAAATTTTTTATGTCTTAAAACTAAAATAGAAATAGAATTTTTCTTTCTAAAAAAGAAATTTTTTTTCAGCTCTATTTCTAACCTGGAGCTGTGTAATTGGTCACAATTATCTTCACATGCGAGATACTTTTCGAATGTTTTACATGGACTTGAGTTTTTTTTCAACAAGAGAATGGCGTATTACTCATGTCTTGAGTCATCATTTATATCCAAATACAATATGGGACGTTGAGGTTTATGCACTTGAACCATTCTTTCAATGGTTGCCAAATAAAAATAAATCATTTCTCAAGAAATGCATATCTGTTCTAATAACGCCAGTCGTTTATGCTCTGGCATTATTTGGTCAGATTATAAAAAGGTAAAAGAGTAATTATTTTACAGTAATAATTACGTTGAGTTTATGTTAATCTAGTAATATCTAAATTGACAATTGTTGTTTAAAAAGGTTCTCTTCTATACCGACTGTTGGTAATGTAGGTTTCTCTATTATTCCCAGTCGGTAAGGTAGATGAACCACTTTATCTTCAGTCGGTAAATTAGAAATTTTAATCTTTTTTTCTTGCTTTCCAACTAATAATCACTATCTTATTTAAAATAAATATAATGTAGATGGACAAAAACATTTTAAAAACTTTATATTCATAATCTTTCTTTTTCAACAGATATTATCTGGTCTTTCGTGTTTGGAAACAGTACGACATTAGAGACATAATTCCCTTTAGTTTGCCATTATTGATGTCTATTGTGGCACCAAATTTTTCAACTGCAGTCAAAACGTGGATAATTATTATATTTTTCACAAGTTTATTTTTTCATTTTATTGGTTTTAATGCAGCGCATCATCATCCTGATATATTTCACGATGGGGACATTGCAAGGTTTGTTAAGAATATAGGAAAAAATAGATTTTTTTTTATTTAATTGTTTATTAATTAAAACAAAAACATTTGATTTTTAAATTCGTTTATTAATTAAAACAAAAAAAATTTCTGATTTTTAAATTCGTTTATTAGTTAAAAAAATTAAATTTTAAAATTCCTGTTTATTGATTGAATAGAGGTAAATTCAAAATTAAACAATTTAAATTATTTATTAACTTAACAAAAGGAAATAAAAAATTTTAATTGTTTATCAATAAAAAATGGAAATTCAAAATTTTTTATTTTATTTTAATACTAAAAAATTAAATTGAAAAGTACAATTTTAAATTGTTTATTAATTAAATAAAATAACATTTGAGTAATTTTAATTGTTTATTAATTTAAAGAAAAGGAAATTATAGAAAAATTAATCCAAATGGGGCAACTTGAAAATGTTTATTAAATAAATGAAATGAAATTTAAATAATTAAAGTTGTTATTAATAAAAAAAGGAGAAAAAATTTGTTTTCCTTTTTTTGGAATAAGGAAATTAAAAATTTAAATTGTTTACTAATAAAAAAAAATTTTAATAAAAAAGTTGTTATTGTTTATCAATTAAATAAAGATGGACAATTTTAAATTGTTTATTAGTTAAACAAATTAATTATGTTAAAAATTAAAAGATATTAAATTTTTTATTAATTTTAAAAAATATATATTTTTTTTTAAAATATTTTGTTGCTCTCTTTTTTATTTCAGAAAAGATCAAGATTGGGGCCTATTGGAATTGGATGCTGTTCGTGGCAGAGAAGTTGTAGACGATTCATTATTTTTGGCTTTAACAAATTTTGGATCACATACACTTCATCATTTACTGCCAACTGTTGATCATGCATATTTACCTCTATGTTTGGATGCTTATTATGAAACATGCAAAGAGTTTCGATTGAATCCCGATGACAAGATGACCTACTGGCAACATGTCAAGGGTCAATTTCAACAACTCACTCGCATTGAATCCAAATATAATTCGAGATAATAATATTTTTGTTTATTTATTTTGGAAAAAGAAATCGGAATTTTTCTTTCTTTCTTTTTTTTGATAGAGAAAAGGAGGGAAAAAGTAATTGAGAAATTTTGTTTGTTAATAGATTCCTAGAAGGATTTGATGAATTATAGATTATAAGTTTTTCCTGGAATTTATTAAATTATGTGTAAATAAAGAAGAATTTTATTTTTCTAAGTTAATTTTTATTTTTACATAGATTTAATCAATATTTAATAATTTCTTAGTAAAATTGCGTTAGTTCCTTAAAAAAAAGTATTTGTGAGAATAAATTATTCGAAAATTAGTTCTTTAATAACTCATTTTTATTATTATTATTTAAAATTTATTTAAAAAAATTTTTTAAATCATTTTTTAAATTATTTTTTTAAAATTGTTTTAATCTAAAATTTTTTTTAAAGATTTGTAAAAAAATGTTTAAAAATTCTAAAAAATTTTATAATAAAGTAATCAAGTTATTAATATAATATTAATTAGAAAAATATTATATAAATTAATAATTTTGCTTCCTCGTGAGGAAGCTTTGTAGTCGTTTAATTTACAAAATTTTTAAAAATCCTTTTGACAAATTTTCTTCTATATGGGACTATGTTATATAAGACCCTGAACAATTGTCCGGATGTATGTATGTGTGTGTGTGTGTGTGTGTGTGTGTGGATCCCGATTTTTGTGAACACGATAACTCGAAGAGGTTTCAACGAATTCGGCTGAAAATTGCTAGGAATATTTATCATAAAAATATCTCGAAATGGATTGATGGACATTAAAAAATCTAATAAAAAAAAAATTTTTTTTACTTTTTAAAAAAAAAATTTTTTTTTCAAAAAATTTTTTTTAAATTGAATATTGAAGTTAATATACAATAAAATCTTCTTCTTTGCATCAAGACGAATCGATTGGTATATTTAAAGTATAAATTGTATGAGAGTTTATAGAGGTAATGACAATTAAAGCAAAAAAATTACCTTTTTTTATCAAAAATTTAGTTCTTTCATCAAAATTATATTCCGGTACAATAAGATTTTACTCATTTTTTTCAATAATCTTATCCGTTGCATTAAAACGGATCGATTGGTATATATAAAGTATATTTTTTATTTGAATTTATAGAATTAAACATAATTAAAACCATAAATTCGCACTTTTATAGAAATTTATTTCCTTCTTAAAAATTATGTTGCTTTATAATAAAATGTTAATCTAGACTTAAAAACAAACTAAAAATCTTCATTTCATCAAGACGAATCGATTGATGTATAAAAAGAATATATTTTATTAGCATTAATAGAATTAAATAAAATGAAAAAATTCACTTTAAAGCAAATTTTTTGCTTATCTTAAAGAGGAAGCAAAATGTTCATGTAATGAACATCTTAATTCACAACTTTTTTAATTTTTGTCCTACAAAAATGTGTCCCGAGGTGAAGTTGTTTGTTTTTATTCCAGTTGTCAGGAAAAAAAAGAAAAACACTTTCAAAATGAAATTGGAAAAAGTTACCGAAAACTGAAATTTCAAAATGAAAAAAATGTCTGTTATTTTAGAAAAACCTTTGTAACTTTTTTAATTTTTGTCCTACAAAAATGTGTCCAGAGGTGAAGTTGTTTGTTTTTGTTCCAGTTATCAGGAAAAAGAAGAAAAACACTTTCAAAATGAAATTGGAAAAAGTTACCAAAAAATGAAATTTCGAAATGCAAAAATGCCTGTTATTTTAGAAAAACCTTTGTAACTTTTTTAATTTTTGTCCTACAAAAATGTGTCCAGAGGTGAAGTTGTTTGTTTTTGTTCCAGTTATCAGGAAAAAGAAGAAAAACACTTTCAAAATGAAATTGGAAAAAGTTACCAAAAAATGAAATTTCAAAATGAAAAAATGTCTGTTATTTTAGAAAAACCTTTGTAACTTTTTTAATTTTTGTCCTACAAAAATGTGTCCCGAGGTGAAGTTGTTTGTTTTTGTTCCAGTTGTCAGGAAAAAAGTGAAAAACACTTTAAAAATAAAATGGTGAAAAGTTACCGAAATCTCAAATTTCAAAATTTAAAAATGTCGGTTTTTTTGGAATACGCACTGTAACTTTTTTAATTTTTGTCCTAGAAAAATGCGTCTAAAGAAGAAGTTGTTTGTTTTTGTACAAATTGTCAGGAAAAAAGTGAAAAACACTTTTAAAATAAAATGGTGAAAAGTTACCGAAAACTCAAATTTCAAAATTTAAAAATGTCGGTTTTTTTGGAATAAGCACTGTAACTTTTTTAATTTTTGTCCTACAAAAATGTGTCTAAAGAAGAAGTTGTTTGTTTTTGTTCAAATTGCCAGGAAAAAAGTGAAAAACACTTTTAAAATAAAATGGTGAAAAGTTACCGAAAACTCAAATTTCAAAATGAAAAAATGTCGGTGTTTTTGGAAAAAGGTCTGTAACTTTTTTAATTTTTGTCCTAGAAAAATGCGTCTAAAGAAGAAGTTGTTTGTTTTTGTTCAAATTGTCAGGAAAAAAGTGAAAAACACCTTAAAAATCAAATGGTGAAAAGTTACCGAAAACTCAAATTTCAAAATGAAAAAATGTCGGTGTTTTTGGAAAAAGGTCTGTAACTTTTTTAATTTTTGTCCTAGAAAAATGCGTCTAAAGAAGAAGTTGTTTGTTTTTGTACAAATTGTCAGGAAGAAAGTGAAAAACACTTTTAAAATAAAATGGTGAAAAGTTACCGAAAACTCAAATTTCAAAATGAAAAAATGTCGGTTTTTTTGGAATACGCACTGTAACTTTTTTAATTTTTGTCGTAGAAAAATGCGTATAAAGAAGAAGAGTCATTCCATTATATTTCGACTAAAGTCGTTGCGGCCTATTTTTAAAAAAATCTCATAATTTGTAAAAATGATGTTTAATATCCGTAGATTTTATTTTTGAGAATTATTTTATAAAATTTTTTGATTTAAACATAGAATTTGAATTTTTAAGTTGAGTTGCACAGAAAAAAGGTTAGATTGACAGTTATGAAAATTTAATAAAGAAGCATGGAAATAATTTAGATCATACAAATTTCTTGATTGATATTTGTTAAAAATGAGCTAATTTACTTGTATAAATAGATTATTATGTAAACAAACCCAAATTAGTAGATAAAAATTGATTTCAAAACTTAACTATAAAATGTCAAAAGTCACTACATTTTATTTACACTTTTCTAAAAAGTATATAAATATTAAAAAATTTATTACTATTTAATGTAAAGTATTTTTAATGTACTTTTATAATATGTGCTAACTTTTTAATTTTATAATATAGAAATATAAAAAATTTTACCTTTAATATTGAGTGTTTCATGATTTTCAGTGATTTTAATCACTTATTTCTTCTCAGGCGGTTAATCAAAAAATCCAATTTTTGTCTTAATATTTAAGTTTGGCCTTCTTTTTCATTCTATTAAATTTTGGTGATGGAGAACGAACTACTTTTAAGTTTAAATTTAGTTTAAAAAATCTGCTGAAAAAACGCATTTTTTTGGTTAAATACAAGTAGATTTTTGCAAGACTATTAAGATAGCCAACTTCAGTGTTATAAAAATACTTGCATTTTAACCAAAAAAATGCGTTTTTCAGCAGATTTTTTAAACTAAATTTAAACTGAAAAATAGTTCGTTCTCCATCACCAAAATTTAATAGAATGAAAAAGAAGGCCAAACTTAAATATTAAGACAAAAATTGGATTTTTTGATTAACCGCCTGAGAAGAAATAAGTGATTAAAATCACTGAAAATCATGAAACACTCAATATTAAAGGTAAAATTTTTTATATTTCTATATTATAAAATTAAAAAGTTAGCACATATTATAAAAGTACATTAAAAATACTTTACATTAAATAGTAATAAATTTTTAAATATTTATATACTTTTTAGAAAAGTGTAAATAAAATGTAGTGACTTTTGACATTTTATAGTTAAGTTTTGAAATCAATTTTTATCTACTAATTTGGGTTTGTTTACATAATAATCTATTTATACAAGTAAATTAGCTCATTTTTAACAAATATCAATCAAGAAATTTGTATGATCTAAATTATTTCCATGCTTCTTTATTAAATTTTCATAACTGTCAATCTAACCTTTTTTCTGTGCAACTCAACTTAAAAATTCAAATTCTATGTTTAAATCAAAAAATTTTATAAAATAATTCTCAAAAATAAAATCTACGGATATTAAACATCATTTTTACAAATTATGAGATTTTTTTAAAAATAGGCCGCAACGACTTTAGTCGAAATATAATGGAATGACTCAGAAGTTTTTTGTTTTTGTTCAAATTGCCAGGAAAAAAGTGAAAAACACTTTTAAAATAAAGTGGTGAAAAGTTACCGAAAACTCAAATTTCAAAATGAAAAAATGTCGGTGTTTTTGGAAAAAGGTCTGTAACTTTTTTTATTTTTGTTCTAGAAAAATGCGTCTAAAGAAGAAGTTGTTTGTTTTTGTACAAATTGTCAGGAAAAAAGTGAAAAACACTTTTAAAATAAAATGGTGAAAAGTTACCGAAAACTCAAATTTCAAAATGAAAAAATGTCGGTGTTTTTGGAAAAAGGTCTGTAACTTTTTTAATTTTTGTCCTACAAAAATGTGTCCAGAGGTGAAGTTGTTTGTTTTTGTTCCAGTTATCAGGAAAAAAAAGAAAAACACTTTCAAAATGAAATTGGAAAAAGTTACCAAAAAATGAAATTTCGAAATGCAAAAATGCCTGTTATTTTAGAAAAACCTTTGTAACTTTTTTAATTTTTGTCCTACAAAAATGTGTCCAGAGGTGAAGTTGTTTGTTTTTGTTCCAGTTATCAGGAAAAAGAAGAAAAACACTTTCAAAATGAAATTGGAAAAAGTTACCAAAAAATGAAATTTCGAAATGCAAAAATGTCTGTTATTTTAGAAAAACCTTTGTAACTTTTTTAATTTTTGTCCTACAGAAATGTGTCCAGAGGTGAAGTTGTTTGTTTTTGTTCCAGTTATCAGGAAAAAGAAGAAAAACACTTTCCAAATGAAATTGGAAAAAGTTACCAAAAAATGAAATTTCGAAATGCAAAAATGTCTGTTATTTTAGAAAAACCTTTGTAACTTTTTTAATTTTTGTCCTACAGAAATGTGTCCAGAGGTGAAGTTGTTGCTTCCTCGTGAGGAAGCTTTGTAGTCGTTTAATTTACAAAATTTTTAAAAATCCTTTTGACAAATTTTCTTCTATATGGGACTATGTTATATGGGACCCTGAACAATTGTCCGGATGTATGTGTGTGTGTGTGTGTGTGTGGATCCCGTTTTTTGTGAACACGATAACTCGAAGAGGTTTCAACGAATTCAACTGAAAATTGCTAGGAATATTTATCATAAAAATATCTCGAAATGGATTGATGGACATTAAAAAATCTAATAAAAAAAAAATTTTTTTTCAAAAAAATTTTTTTAAATTGAATATTGAAGTTAATATACAATAAAATCTTCTTCTTTGCATCAAGACGAATCGATTGGTATATTTAAAGTATAAATTGTATGAGAGTTTATAGAGGTAATGACAATTAAAGCAAAAAATTACCTTTTTTTATCAAAAATTTAGTTCTTTCATCAAAATTATATTCCGGTACAATAAGATTTTACTCATTTTTTTCAATAATCTTATCCGTTGCATTAAAACGGATCGATTGGTATATATAAAGTATATTTTTTATTTGAATTTATAGAATTAAACATAATTAAAACCAAAAATTCGCACTTTTATAGAAATTTATTTCCTTCTTAAAAATTATGTTGCTTTATAATAAAATGTTAATCTAGACTTAAAAACAAACTAAAAATCTTCATTTCATCAAGACGAATCGATTGATGTTTAAAAAGAATATATTTTATTAGCATTAATAGAATTAAATAAAATGAAAAAATTCACTTTAAAGCAAATTTTTTGCTTATCGTAAAGAGGAAGCAAAATGTTCATGTAATGAACATCTTAATTCACAACTTGTTTTGATTGTGATAAAAGTTTGATATCTTATTTTAATTTATAAATTTGTCCGAATTGAAAAGTATTTTATTTTTGTATTATTATTATTATTATTATTATTATTATTTAATTTATATTAAGATTTTTTAATGAGAATTTATTTTATTCTTTATTTTAAAATCATTTTTAATTAATTTCTAATTAGTTTTCATTAAATTGGCCGAAATATGAAGCTAATTCATCATGAGGTGTTTAAATAAATAAATAAATAATTGAATAATGAAATATTATCTATGTAAAAGGAACTTACGAAAACAGTTTCTATACTGCTGTTAAAAATAGAACATTGTGTGCGCACCTTTAATTGCAATCTCAGATCATTGTAGAAATAGTCTGAATCGCAATTTATTTTCTGATGTTCCCAACCGTGTTAAACTTCTGCTGATGAGCCGGACGAGCCGCCAAAAAAAGTCGAGAAAACTTTATACTGTAAGTAGAAATTTTATTTATTATAAATTATAATAAATAATAAACAATTGAAATAAATATTCTCGTCTAATTACACGGCAGAATTTGTCTGTTTATCTTTTTGCGTTTGCTTTTTATTTCTTTAATTCTCCGTTTATGTTTATTTTAATTTTGACAAAAGTTGCAATGTCAACTAAATTGTAATATTATTTTTTTATCAAATTAAATGCATTTGGAAGGGAATATTCTTTTTTTCATTTAATTAAGGCGAAAAGTTTATTTTCTGAAAATTTTGAATAATTGAACATTTGGGTTTAAATAAAAACAACTGTTTTGTTTTTGGTATTAAATTTTGGTAACGTAACCTAAAATTTACAAACTTCGCTTTAATGACGAAATTATATTTTTCATTTAAATATGGAACCAATACGAAATTTTGGCACTAGATTAACTTTTGCTTCGACTGTTGTTAGATTCTTAATTCTTGAATAAATATTTTTATTAATTAACACTTTTTATTAAAAAGTCGATTTTTTGCAAATTTCAGACCGTTTTTTCGACTATTTAAAAAAAAATTGTATTTTTTCGACTATTTTCAAGAAATACAACTTTTTTCGACTTATTTTCAAATATTGCGACTTTCTTCGACTGCTTTTAAAAAAATACAACTTTTTTCGTCTCATTTTTAAAAAGATTATATTTTTTTAATTATTTAAAAAAAATTGTATTTTTAAAATTATTTTTTCGACTGTTTTCAATAAGTACAACTTTTTTCGACTTACTTTCAAAAATTGCAAAAAAAAAACACATTTTTCAGTATAAAGTGAAACTAATTTTTAATTTTTATAGTGTGAAAAATAACTATAGGCAAATCATTCAGAAATGATTTTTGAAGCATTTTTCTAGTTAAATTTTCTAAATTTATACAATGGAAATAATTTTAAATGATTGCAGTTTCGAAAAGTTTAATTTAAAATAATTAATTCTTTGTCCCCAAGTATTTTATTATTCGATTTTTAAAATTCAACTTTCGAAGAACTTGAATTTGCAAAATTTTGAAAATAATTGAACACTTAAAAATTTTAATTGAAAAATCTTTAAGTATAAATTTAAAAATAAAAATCATAAAAATCAACTTCTACAAATTTAAAATTTATTTAAAATTTATTTAAAATATTTACAATTAAAGTACTTCAAAAATTTGATTATTTTTTATATTTTACAATTTCAAGACTTCAAAATTTAATTATTTTTTACAGATTTAACCAAATTTCAATTATTTGGAAGTTTTTCAATTTCATTATATAATTTGAAAAACTATTATCTTTCGAAAATTATTTTCAAAATATTTTAATTATTAATTTTAGGAAATTCTTTATTAAAATAAAGTTTTTAAAAATATCCTAACATAATTTTAAAAAAAAATTATTCAATTTTATAGAAAATCCGGTTAGTTATACTTTCGATAATTTAAAGATTCTGTTAAATAAACTTTCGGTGTTTTAAAGATTCAATAAAATTAACTTTTTTAATAATTAGATTTAAAATAATGTTCGGTTGTGTTTTCAAAATTCGATCAAATTAATATTCGATGTTTTGAAAATTCGATTAAAATATCGTTCGATGTTTTTAAAAATCCGTTCAAATTCAAATTCGACGTTTTGAAAATTCGATCAAATTAATATTCGACGTTTTGAAAATTCAATGAAAGCAATATTCGGCATTTTTTAAAATTTGATTAAAATACCATTCGATTTTTTTTTAAAATTCGTTCAAATTAATATTCCCAATGTTTTAATAATTCGATTAATTAAGCATTTTGATGTTTTTCAAATTCGTTCAAATTAACATTCGATGTTTGGAAAATTCGTTTAAATTAACATTCGATAGTTTAAAATTTTTGGGAAATTTCATACTTCCGGCTTTTTATAAAAAAAATGAATAGTTACAATTATTATTATAAAAAATTGAAACTTTTCTTTTCAAATTTGAAACTTTAACTTCAACTTAAACTTTTTTTTTTAATTATTCAAATAATTTACTTTTGAAAGAAGTTTCAAAAAGTATTAAAAAAATAATGATGAACTTTAGTTAAAAATTGGCAGAAAGTAATTTTTTGAATAGGATGAAAAGGAATTAAGGATAAGGATAAAAATCAATAATATACATGATAAGAATTAATTTCTTAACTTTATTTATTGCTTATTTACTTTAATAAATACATATTTCGCTTTTTTTTATAAATTAAATTACGTTTATAAGGATAGGATAGCAATTGACGACACAGTGATGTTCATTTTTTTTCTTCATTTTGCTTACAGTAATGATAAAATTTACGATATTATTTAAAAACATCTCTCAAATAGTATTTAGCTCTCGCCCTATTGATGTACCGACGGTAATAATAATAATAATAAACCTTTCTCGCTATCGCTCTATTTCACTTTATAATTTCCCCTTTTACCCTTTTTCCCAACCCTCCCAAACCCTTCAAAAAAAAAAAAAAATAATCCCCTTTTGATGATGTTTTATCGCCCAGTTTGGCTTGTCGATTCGCCACTGTTTTTGCGATGAAAAAAAAAATAAATATTTATTGCTCGAAATTGTTCTCTCTACTTGTTCCTCATCGACAATTAATATTCATTTTATCGTGAGACGTCTGTGTCTTCTTCGTCGTCGTCGTCACCACTTTGAATTCCGAGTTTTGTATCTCGTGATTAAAAATATGATGTGTTTTTTTTTATGTGCGTGTGTGTTTGTGATTTTTCGATAATAATAATAATAAATGATGATGATGTTTGGCCTGTTTTTTTTTTTTTTTTTTTTTTGGGATGATGTTTTAAATTATAACGGGATTCTCGACGCGCTAGCTTTTTATTTCTTTAAAATTCACCGTCGGGCTGCAGGTCGAAGCGTGGTGGGAATGCGGAACCGTCGAACTGGGGTTTGAACGCAGGTCGATGTGGCTGAAAATATAAATAAAATTTTGTTAGAAAAAAAAAAAATTAGTCAACATGATTCATTAAGGGTTTGTGGGTCAGTTACAATGGTAAAACATCTGGATCGAGTTAGATGATATATTGAACAAAAGGGGGGTTGATTTTTTTTTTAATTTTCACCTTCTTTATAAGACAAAAATGATGAGAAATGTTTGATAATATGGAAGAAAACGATGATTAAATACACTTTGGATCCCTTTTCGTGAATTTTGTTTTTAGGGATTTTTTTTTTTTGATGAATTTGTCGAATTCAGCACGTTTGTTGTGTTTTTTGTTGTTGTTGTTGTTGTCATCGTCAGCTTTGTCTAATTCTAGAAAAGCTGGGATTTTTGATGAGGGTCATGGTACCTCGGTGAATAGTTAGTATTTTATCCCTAACAGGGTTGCCACAGGTCGGAAAATTTAGGAAAAAGTTGAATTGGTAAAGGAAAAGTCAGGAACTTTTTCATTAAAAGTAGTGGAAAAAATTAAATTCCTAGAATTTATGAGAAAATTCTGAATTTTTATTGTTTTTTTCGTTTGAACCTAAAACTGTCAACTTAATCTCAAATTCTGTAAAAAAAAACCTAATTTTCTCTATTTCTGACAATAATTTCTTTTTAAATAACTTAATTCTTGAAGACCTATCGTAAAATTATTATTCATAAGCTTTTCAATGACTAGTTTTATTTAATAATTCGAAATTAAATGAATTTTAGAAGAGTTACGCTTGTAATTTTCATAAATACATGAACTTTAAGAGCTTTTAATTTGAAATTTTATGAAATTTCAATTTCAAATGAATTTAATTCGAAAGAACTTAGATTGTTGACAAATTTTAATAATTCAAATTCTTTTCAAACAAATGAAAGTTTGGAATCGATATATTTAATTAATTATTAAAACTAATGGATTTTTAGAAGAATTGTAGTTAAAAATACTTTTAAAAAAATTAAATTTTAAAGCAGAAATTCTCTTCAAATTTAGACTATTTTAAAATAATTTTATTAATGTTTTTATAAATAAATAAATAAATTCTGTTGAAAAAGTTTTAAAAAGATTTTACTATTTTACTGTTTACTAAGAAAATTTTCAAATTTTGATTGTAAAGTTACTAAAAAAATTTTATTTTTAAAAATAAAAAAATTTTCTAATAATAAACATAATAAGAATAAATTGAATATATGAATTTTTTAAAATAATTGTATTTCAAAATTTGTTGCCAATAAAAATCTTTGGAAATTTGAATATTTTATACAATTAACTGAAAATTCTGTAGAATTAATTTTTTCCAAAAAAAGTTAAGGACATTTGAACCACTATGACGTCACAATGTGTGAAAAGCATGAGTTTTACAATTGTGACGTCATAATGGTTCAAATGCCCTTAAATTGATTTTTTTTGTTGAAATTATTTCAAGTTTTTACTGAAGAATTTCCGAATTGTTTTAGTCATTATAATTTATCGAATTCGAATGTTTCGAAAAATTTCAATTCCTACCGAAAAATAATAAATATTTATTTAAAAACAAGTTATTGATTAGATAAATGTTTTTTATGGTTCGTTAATTAAAAATTTGAAGATTTTCAATTATGGAAATTTGACTAAAAAATTCTTAAAATATAAGTTAAGAAGGAAAAAGTGAAAAATTCTCTCTAGAAATCAGGGAAAAACAAGAAATTAATTTTTCGTGGCAACCATTTCTCTAAGGACTAAAAATTACTTCTACTACTAAATTTTCTCTCCTACAAGATGAAAAAAAACTCTTACTTTGTGAACACTTTTTTTTAGGACAAAATGTATAGTTTCCAGAAACAAAGTGAATGATTAACGATGTGTTTCGCCTTTTTTGCGCTGAGGAATTTTTTTTTTTATTGTACACACACATTTTTCTCGTGACTTACATGGAACCAGCGCGGTGTGTTATTCCAGCGCGGCAGAAGGTGCCTTACGAGGCTTCTGTGCCTAAGTGAGGGAATAATATTTTCATCAGTTGCGAACGTGTCGCGAATAAAATTTTTTTTTTAAATTTATAAAGAGTCCTGAATTTATAAAGAGAGTTCTGTACCTAATCATGGGGGAATTGTTAATTTTTATTTTATTTTTGATGATTCCAAGATGGGAAACTTACCACTGGACTGAGACCACGGGCGGCACTGCCTCCGCGTCCCTTGGTGCGGAACTTGGTGATTGCTTGTTCCGCAAGGTCTGCCCTCTCTTCGGCCTCCTCGAGTTCCTGTTGTGCTTTACGGAACTTGGCGAGATTTAGTGCTGCAATCTCTTCGGCTTCTTCGATTTGCCTCTTGTACGTCTTGATCTTTTGTTGTAATTTGTCGACCAAGTCCTGCATACGTTCGTGATTCTTGCGGTCCTCATCGGCCTGAAATAGGAAAGGACGATGAAAATCGACAGAATGGAATGTTTATTTCTTTAATATCCGTTCGATTAATTTTTTAGGGAAGCATTAAGTATCCTTAGGGACACTTACATTCGATAAATCTTTTAGGGGAGCATTAAGTATCCTTAGGGATACCTACATTCAATAAATCTTTTAGGAGACCAGAATTCTTAGGGATACCTACATTTAATAAATCTTTTAGGAGACCAGTATTCTTAGGGATACATACATTCAATAAATCTTTTAGAAGACCACTATCCATAGGGATACTTACATTCAATAAGCCTTTTAGGAGACCAGTATCCTTAAGAATGCTGGTCTCCTAAAAGATTTATTGAATAGACAACTAAGAAAAGGTAAGAGTTTGCAATAATCAACTAGGATCCCAAATCGAACGGATTTGTGAATTCAGATCAAACAGAACAGTTGCTAATTGATCGATTTTTTTTGTAGGTTGAATTTTCCTGGTGACAGAAGGATGATTTGGAGGAACAGAAGATTTACCTGGAAGCTAAGTTCCTTGATGCGACGTTCCGATTTACGGAGATTCTTCTGTGCGTCAGCGTGTCTCCTCTGTTCGCCATCGAGTTCGTTCTCGAGTTCACGTACACGTTGCTCCAATTTCTGGATGGCCTTCTTGCCTCCCTTGAGGGCGTTGGCCTCGGCCTCGTCTAAACGCACCTGGAGATCCTTGATTTGTGTCTCGAGTGCCTTGCGGAGTTTCTCCTGGGTCTGAGCGTGATCTTGCTCGGCTCGGAGTTCGTCAGCCAGTCTAGCGGCATCGACCATTGCCTTCTTAGCCTTCTCCTCGGAGTTCTTGGCCTCATTGAGTAATTCATCGAGGTCGGACTGTAAAAATAAAAAATTGGTGTACGGTAAGTCAAAAACTTCTATTAGGTCCTCAAAGAACTATTTTTTTTTTTACTATTAACTATTTTTCCTAGATATACTCACGTGAAGGGTTTGGAGTTCAGCCTCGAGTTTCCTCTTGGCGGCCGAAATGGAAGCGTTCTGAGCGCTGATTTCGTTGAGCTGTTCGTGAGCATCGGCCAATTCTTGTTCGGCTTGACGACGTCCACGATCGGCTTGCTCGAGGAGTTGTCTGCTCTCTTCGAGTTCGTTTTGAAGGGCATTGGCGCGACGTTCGGAAATACCGAGAAGTTCACGGGCCTCGTCGCGTGCGCGTTGCTCCTCCTCAAGTGCAGTCTGAACATCCTTGAGTTGCTGTTGGTATCTCTTGATGTTCTTCTGTGCCTCAGCGTTGGCCTTGTTTGCATGATCGAGAGCAATCTCCAATTCGTTGATGTCGGCCTCCAATTTCTTCTTCATGCGTAGAGCCTCAGCCTTGCCCTTTGCTTCGGCTTCCAATGAGGCCTGCATCGAGTCGAGTGCACGTTGGTGATTCTTTCTCGTATTTTCGAATTCCTCCTCCTTCTCCTGAATACGACGATCGATCTCCTGTCGCACTTGACTGAGTTCGAGTTGACTGCGCAGGACTTTGTTCTCCTCCTGTTCGAGCGCCGCCTCGGCTTCCTCAAGAGCTGCTTGTAATTCGTCCTTCTCGGCCTCAAGGCGTTTGCGTGCCTTCTCGATTTCGTGAATGTTGCGTCCACCTTCACCGATTTGATCCAAGAGGTCCTTGACTTCGTCGGCGAGATTCTTGTTCTCCCTGCGTACGGCCTCCAATTGCTCTTGGCCTTCTTCATAGGCGCCCTTGAGCCTGAAGAGTTCGGTACTGTAGTTGCGACACTCCTTTTGGCTGGCATCGAGTTCGGCGGCAAGATCGTCGACCTTGAGTTTCCATTCGCCAATGATCTTGTCGAAGGCCTTTTGCTTCTTCTCAGCAGCATTGGCAATCGCTGTGGCGCGATCCACTTCGAGTTGAAGATCCTCGACTTCAGTGGCAAGACGCTGTTTGGTCTTCTCAAGAGCAATGACCTTCTGGTTGAGTGACTCAATAGTCTCCTCAGCCTCGGCCAAACGTGCCTGTAGTTTACGTTTAGCTTCCTCGAGTTCTTCCGCACGTGCAACGCCCTCCGATTCGTACTTGGTACGCCAGAGTTGGGCCTCTGCATTCGCCTTGCTCAATTGCCTCTGCAAGTCAGCCTTGCCTTCCGCCTCTTCCTCAACCTGTTCCCGAATGTTGTCCAAATCGTGCTCCAAGTTACGGAATTTGCCCAAAAGTGTAGCACGTTCACGTCCCTCCTCATCGGCGAGTCTCTTCGTGTCCTCCAATTGTGTCGTCAATGAGATCTTGATCTTCGAAAGTTGGTTCACCTGGAAAAAAAACCCCATCAGATTAGCAAAACGAAATTTTAGTTAATTTAAATTTAAATTCAAAAAAACAGTGTGCCTTTATTTACCTGAGATTCGGCTTCTTCCAATTGTCTCAAAAGATCACTGTTCTCAATCGACAACTTCTTCTTGGCAGCATCGAAGTCATTCAAAGTGCGATTCACCTCCTCAAGTTTGCCCTGAGTCTCATTCAATTGATGTTGCAATTGCTTGGCAATCTTCTCTTGCGCGGCCTATTGAACATTCCGGATAAAATATTAGAATACCCTCTTAACTTGTGAATAAACACAGGAAAAATTAAAAGCAAGCAGGAAGCACCTCTCAAAAACAAAGGATTCTTTTTTCAACCTCCAACTTCTCCGAGATCCAACTGCACTTTGGTTATCAGCGTTAGTATGGCGTCTGTTTTCTTTTTTTGGAAACATAAATTAAGGGACAAAGTTACCTTCTCATTGCTTAGATGATCGACAGTTGCGCGAAGATCGTTCAATTCACTGAAGTACTGAACCTTCTCCTTTTCAATCCTGTTTTAGTGTCGAACATGGAAAATAAGAATTTTTAGGGGTAATTAAAAGGCATTCGTGAAAAAAAGGAAATGTTATAGTGTATTAATTAACCGGAACGGAAATTTCTGAAAGAAAAAAAATAAGGGGAAAGTTTTGGTAGTCACATTGAACGGCACTGTCTAAAAGAAAATCAAGGGGGCACATTTTTCGGATTTTTTTTTCTACCTTCTCCCTGGCGACGACATCGTTGGCCGCTCGGGCGTTGTTCAGTTCAACGTGGATGTCATTGCGGCCTTTTTCGGCCCTAATGGGAAACATTTCGGAAAAATTTAATCAAAAAAAAAGATCGCGACGGATTTTTTGTATTTTAAGAATGAAAATTTAAGTCTACATGTGAATAATTCAACTTGCCTGGCTTTAATTTTGTTGAGTTGATCGATTTGTTCTCCCATTTCGGCAACGGCGTCATTGTGCTTCTTGCGGAGGATGGCGAGGGCGGATTCGTGTTGGATATTGGCTTCTTCGAGATCGCGGCGTAATTTGCTTAATTCGGCTTCACGTTTCTTGTTGAGTTCGATTTGAGCCGATGTTGCACCGCCAGCTTCCTCAAGACGTTCGCCAAGTTCCTCGAGTTCGCGGGCAAGATCGCTGCGTTGTTTCTCGGCCTTGGCGCGCGCTTGACGCTCGGCCTCAACCTCTTCCTCGAGTTCCTCGATACGTGCCTGGAGTTCCTTGATTTGTTTCTGTAATTTGCCAACCAATGATTGTTCGTCTTCCAATTTTGCCGTGAGTGATGAGAGTTCCTTGTCCTTGCGCTGAATAGTCTGTTCCAATTCCTTCTTGTTCCTTTCGAGATCGGCGACGGCCTCTTGCGTAAGCTTGAGATCGCCTTCAACCTTCCTCTTGTTCTTCTCAACGTCGGCGCTGTAAATGAAAGTCATTTTAGAAAAATAAAAGATTTTAGATAAATTAGGATTATTGTAAAAAAAAGAACATTTGGATGATAGGAAATTACTCCTGGTACCTACCGAACTTTCTTTTCGCGTTCGAGAGTGTCTTCAAGTTCATCAAGTGTCTGCTCAAGCTTGACCTTAACTTTGGTGAGATGATTCACCTTGTCTTCGGCGGCCTGGAGTTCTTCGGCTGTCTTCTGATTGACCTCACCTTGGTTCTTCTTCTCCTTGTTGAGTTTATTGATGAGCTCATCCTGGTGGGCGATCTCCTCATTTAGATTACGAATCTGGTGGTCCTTGGTTGCCTTATCCTGCTCCGATTTCTGGATCGTTAATTCCAAGTCTTCGATGTCTTTCTTCAGACCCGAAACCTCTTGCTCCAATTTTTTCTTTCCTTGGAAGAGATTGTTCCTAGCTTCCTCCTCTTGAGTGAACCTATCCGTGATGTCCTAGAACCGAAACAATCTCTCATTAAACTATCCCTACAATTCTACAATTCTGCAATTCCATAATTCCACAATTCAACTAAAAGAATGTCTCTTAAATTTGTTTCAGGAAATCAAGTGATAAATCAGTTGGGTTCATCTGTTTCCCATCAGATGTGGGCTAGAACGAGAGTTTATTTGAATAGTGCGCGGGGCAAGACTTTTGAATGACGAAATGCAATGAAAACCTTGAGAAAAAGGGGCTAACGATGCGCCTAATATTAGGTGGAGATTGGCTCATATGGAAGGAATATTGGCAAGCCGTTACAGGTGACTTGATGACTCTTGCGATTCGTCATCTCAATATGACACAGGGGCGGAAGTGCTTGCGCCAAAGTGTGCGTCATCCTCGTCATTAATAAGCGCCACACCTGTTACCTCTTTCATTATCCACTTATACTTCTTCTTTTTTCCAGAAAAACGAAGAGGAAGAGGAAGAAGAAGAAGAACCTAAAGAGTCATCACCACGCCTACTTCAAATAACCTGGAATCTGGGATTTCGTTAAATTTAGACATCCTCCCCTCTTACGATACTTTTTGCTGCTCTCACCCTAAATGGAGCATGATTCAAACACAAGGTAAAGTATCATCATAAATTAAAATCGTTTTCTTTCAAATTAGTTTAAAATCCTAAAGATTTATCATAAAAAATAGTATAAAAATACAAAAATAATAAAATAACTAGATAGAATAATGAAGTACCCTTCTAAAATAGTTTTAAAATAAAAATGCTTTATTAAAACACTAAACGATTAGGCAGTCTTTTGTAATAACGAATAGACTATTAATGGGACAAAGAATTTTTTCTCGCCTATTTCAAGTTTTTGCAAGTTCATTCAACTCATCATTATTGCAGTCGATAGCATTGCTCTACTTTAAATCTGTCCTAATTTGCGCTTTAGTGGCCTTTCTTGGTGCCGATAATCTAATAATAATCAACTGTCAATCATTTTGCACTGATGCAACATAAAAAATTTTTTTTCAACAAACATCTCAGCCATTCATGGATTTCATGGTGGTGGTCATAAAAATTCATAACCTCTTTTTTCGTTTCCACATATTCTTAGGAATTCAAAGCAAAACATTGTTTTACCAACCGATGTCATATTTATACTATCAACGGAAATTAATAATCACTAAATAAATATTAATATAAAAAGTTTTTCTCGTTGAATTAGATCATTTTTACATTCTTATGACATAAAAAACTTTGATTTTTTTTCAGGAATTGGAATTCAAGTGATAAGAAAGAAGAGGAGAAAGTAACCTGAAGATACATCTTCCCCCCGTTAAACGGGGGTTTTAGAAAACCAAATCGTAATCTTAAAAAATCCAAAAAAGAGAAACTAAAAATAATTTCTCAACAAAATTAAATTACTCGTAAATGCCACTGACAATTAGAAATTTAAAATACCCTCTTGCTTCATTTTGAAAAAATTAATAATTCAATAAAATCATGATCAAAAAAGTAGTTCCAAAATTATTAGTTTTTAAAGAATTATATTTGAAAATAATTCTACTTCTATTAAATTATTTTATATCAAATAATTTCAATTAATTTTCATTTCGTAATTTAAATTTATTTATATTGAATAATTCCAGTTAATCAATTCTAATTAAATAATTCCAATTAATTTTTTCTAAATAAATAATTTGATTTACTTTTTAATATTTACCCATTATTTTAGTTTAATATACTTTTAATTTATTTAAAATATTTAATTCTTAAAGAATTCTTATTAAATAATAAAATAATTCTTATCAAATAATTTTCAAAAAATTCTAATTAATACTAATTTTAATTAATTAAAATTATAGTTAAAAATAAATGATTAGTTACCTAATTAATTCTAAATTTATAACTATCCGTTTTTGTGGGATGAGTAAAAAAAGTTTGATCAAGATGCGTAATTTTGTAGCGACTATTTTGATTAAGACGTGAATTCTGGAGGAATAAATCTCACCACCACCCACTGAATTCTTTTGACGATTATTTTCACACTTTCTAAATATTCCCCAACTGACTAATGCACTCATCACCTCCGTAACTTCTTTTCATTTAAAATTTGAGGCAATTTTTTTTAACGAAACGGAAACATTTGTATCTCTTTCCTCTTCAGCTTGCAAAAAATTACAATTCGCAAAAAATTTAAACTCTGGAGGGCAAACTTTAGTTCTCTCCTTTCCTTAATTTTAGATATCTGTTTATGAGAATCACCCAACCAAAAATTTTAACCCAAAAATATTATACTGGAACAGCATAAGTGTCGTGTGCATAAAACGATTCATTTTCTCATGTCAAGTCAATTTTAGTTAGAATGATTATATCTAAGTAAAATGATATAATATTTGTGAGAAAGGATAATTTAATTTTAAAGGAGAAAATTCTCCAATTTTTATGACTAAAATTGTTTATTTTTAGGAAAGTTCTATTCAGATATTTTATGCTAGAATTTATTTATTTTTTATTGACTTTCTGAGGAATTTTTTTTTACCAATTTTTTTCTAGAATTTAAATTTCACGATTTGGACAAATTTTCTACAAGAGACAAATTTTTATTGCACTGTTGATTATAAATAAACTGGAAATTTTTATAAAAAAATGGTTTTTAGAGAAAAATATTTTTTAATTTGTTTAAAAGAATTTCTTTTAAAGGAAATAGGGATCAAATTTTTAGAAATAAATAATTAAAAACTTACCGCTAATTGTGACTCGAGATCAGCCTTTTGAGCTCCTAATTTCAATGCTTTCTCCTGATATTCAGCGAGTGATCCCTTATCACCGTCGAGTTGTTTCAACAAAGTTGTTTTTTCCTCCAACAATTTTGTATTAAGTTCCTCTAATTCTTTGCGCATTTTCTCCTCCCGAATCCATGATTCCTCGAATTTCTTTGCCTTCTCTTGTAATTCCTGAAAGGCAGTTTCAGAAATTTTGTTATCGCTCACTGGATCCTCCATTATTATTGCCTTTTTTTCGAAAAAACCACTTCAATTGTTCGTTTTATTTTAATTTTTAAAATATTTTCCCAAAAGTATCTTTTATAAAATAATAAATTTTTTTAACTTGTTAATTAAAATAAAATAAAAATTCAATTGCGGCGTTAATTTTTTTACGCGGTTTCACCTCTTTGGGGTGTCGTTCGATAATTCAGTTATAAAATAAAGTGCACGACGATCAAAAGTCTTAGGCTAATGTAAAAAGTAGTAGAGGGAGAGGATTTGTGATGAGGGAGGGAGGGTTAAAATAAGAAAGGAGGGGAAATAATCTCTATTCACTCGACGATTGGTCAATGATGATGATTTTAAGTAGAAAAAGGGTGGGGAGTAATAGGGGGATAGAATTTTTGTCGTATCGTTTCGTTGCGCGCACGTCTTCCAGACTGGTAACAAATTTCCCAGATTCGCAACTTTTCTACCCGCGAAATTTTCTCTCTCTCTCTCTCTCTCTATTTCGGAAATCTTCCTTTTTTGCGTGGGTCGCGAATTTCTCATCTTTCCTACCACTATTTCTTGTAAAATTTATACTGGACCAAAATTACGGAATATTTATAACCGATCTTGGAACGTGATCTTCGTCAACTGGAAGGAGAGAGATGAGAAGGGAAGGGGGATCATCTAAAAATAATACGAATCACGTTAATCTTCTCCAAAATTGATTCCAGTGAAGTTTTTTCAGTTTTTTTTAAATTACCATTTCTGAGTAAAAAAAAATTTCAAATTTAAAAATACCGCGGTTAATTTATAGCTACTGGTGGGGGCAGGTTGATTCACATGGTTCGTGGTTATTTTTAATTTCCCAGTATTTATGCATCAGATCTTTTTATTTTATTCAGTAATTAGTTTTTCTGATCTTTAGTCGGTTTTTAAAGTGGCGAAAACGAAGTGTAGCTTCACTAGCAGTATTGATGTTAAGTTATTTATAAATAATATTGAATTTTTTTTTAGGAACCGAAAATCAAGTGAGGAGAGAGACCAGAAAAGGACATGGAATTCAAGTTAGAAGAAAGATGAGGAAAAGAACCGAAGATGTAGATTCCCCCCGTCAAACGGGGGTTTTGGAAAACCAAATCGTAAAAAAATCAGAAAAATATTTTCTTAGAATCAAAAACAATTTCTTCTAAAATCAATAATTGAAGACACTTGTTAAGAAATAAACATTCCTTAAATTTTTATTTAAAAAAATATCGATTCTTAATTTCATTCAAAAGGAAATGAGACTTTCCACGAACTCAAGGTCGAAGCAAAAAAATCGTAGTTCGCCTTAATTAATTGAATTTAATTCACTAGACTCATAGACGAAAATAGAAATGTCGTGGAACATAGAAATTATTTCTAGAAATGTTGGCACGCCAAAACTAAAATTACTAGTCAGATGTTAAAAAAAAAGAAAAAAAATCTAATTCCATTACGTAATCTTAAAAAAATAATAGTTCATTGCTCCGAAAGATTTTGTTTTCAAATTGTCATGTTAAATTTTATCACGTTTGAAATTTAACTTTTTGTAAATTGTCAACACACATTGTGAATGATTTAATTTACAACATCTGTGAGCTAGTTAAATTTTCATTTATTTGGCGATTCGCCAAAATTGAGTGGTTTCTTCGCTAGTTTTCATATTAAATTATAGAGATGTAAATGTTAAAATATTTGTGAATTTGAAAATACTCACGGCAAGTTCGTCTTCGATGCGAGTTGCGTTCAGAAGGGGTCTGACCTTCATCCACAACTTCCACCATGGCCATGTGCGCAATTGAAGGTAACGACGCAAGTTGCGTTGTACAACTTGAAGGGCCAAGCGTTGTTCCTGCAATTTTTTGTAGTCCTTACGGGCCAAGTAACCTCTCATAAAGGCTTGCATCCATGAGAGAATCTTGCTTAGACGTTCATCACGGAATTCCTCCATTTGACCCAAGACTCCAGCACGGAAGAATACCTGATAATTTATTTTTCCAAATTCCAAAATTGTTTCATCACAAAATACCAATTTTTCTTTTGGTATACATCATTTTGTTTAGTTATTTTTCATGCGATTCATGCTATTTGGAAATGGTTACTTAATATATTAAAATTTGATGTCTTCCTATGGATTTTCATTTAAAAAACACACATATTAATAATTGCGAATATTTTGTTTTCGTTTTGGCACAAGTTTTTTTAGTGACTTGGAAAGCAAAACGGAATTCTCACACTTAAAACAAATTTCTTGTTAGCAATAAAATGGTTGACATTTTCTCAGGTTCTTTTTTATCATGAAATTTTTCTCACTGAATGTGAAGTCTGAGAAAACGCAACTTAAAAACGAAAAATGGCGATTGCAGAGTCGAAGGTGTCTTGTACCTTACTGCGACCCATACGGTATTGCTCAGTAGGGACATTGGCTGCATCAAGGATGATCTCAGCAGCTTTTTGAGGATCCATGTTGTCTTTTACTTTGTTGGCACACAGAATTTTGTATCTGTTTTCGTGCGCGCAGGATAAACAAGGAAAATAACAGAAAAAAAGTGTTATAGATTTTTTTTGCATTCTTTGGTGTCCAGTGGAGAATTGCGGATTTCTATGTTTCTTTTTTAATACAACGAATCTAATCTACTAGGTTCATTAGATTAGACTTCGATTCCAGAGGGCAAATATTTTAATACTATTAGCAGTTTTTTTTTCGTAATTAGGATTTTTTTCTTCATAATTTGCCGTCTGGGATCAGTAATAACATGTGATTAGCTACATGGGGAGGTTGTGTAAAACATGATTCATTGCCGGTTGTTCCGGATTTGCGGAATCTACAATCAGCAGAGCCTGTCTAGTGGCTGGTTGTTGTTACAAGCTAAAAAATTTTTGGATCTCAATAAATAAACAGTAAAAAAGAAAATGATTGGATTCGGAAAAATCATGCCTTGGTATGTCCAAGACGGTATTGATCGCCGTCTAAACCGGATGATTCCAAAACAGCAGCGGCCGCCTTCTTTGGATCGCCAGCGGCTGCATCGACCGCAGCTGGTGCCAAGATTTTGTACCTAAAGTTGGTGTGGGTCACGCACAAAAAAAAGGGCGAATTCATTCATTAGTTTAGGATTCTACGAAAACTGTTGGATTTGTTTTAGGGGGTCTTGGAAGATAAGTGTCATCAATTAGGGTAACGAGAGTTTATTTCCTCCAATGGCTTATTTTCAGTCTCCAGGTTCCTTCGTTGGTCTGCTACGGAATTCGTTTTTTTTTCTAACTACGATGGATTAGATTTCAAAGGGGCGGAACAATTTATAAAGAAAAAAAAGAACAATCATCAACTACAGGAGAGTAGATGTTAGGAACTAAAATACATTTAAAGGGAGATGTGCGGAATCAGGTCATTCAGTCTCTTTGTTTCAATTGAACCATATGTTCATCTGAATGCAAATGAAAAGCATTTAACTAGGAACCATAAATATGGAAAGTATTTGAATAAAACACCTCAAAAAAGATCCCAAATTATTGGAGATCAGAATAGATTCCATCAACTTGTATATTTTCTCCTAGGATGAAAGTTAAGGGATAGCATACAAAAGGAAACAGTATAATACGGGGAAAATCTAATAAAATTCAATCTACGGGGTAACGGTTTAACAGGCATCATACTTACAAAAGTTATTCTAAAGGGTAATTGAAATGAAAACAATCTCCAGGTAATAAATATTTAGTCCAAGGGCTTCAAAGGATAACAAACTCAAATCAGAGGGTTTAATATCAAGGGTAACAATCCGAATGAAATCAAGTCCATAAACTTTAATCTAAAGGGTCACAATTAATTAACTCCAAGGGGGACAAAATTTTCAAAACAAAGGGATTACTCCAAAAATGTCATCAAAATGGGATAAAATTCATAAAGGTCGTCAATAATCCAGACAAAGGTGGTCAATATTGTACGAGGGGTAGAAAACAATTCGGTGGAAGAATCATTCTTGCAAATTAATGATTTTCCATTTATGGGATCTTTTGCGGAAAATGAAACTAGCCTTTGTATGACCAATCCTGTAGCTGTCTGGATCGAGACCAATAGAATCGAAACATTTGGCTGCTGCTATTTTTGGATCCTTTTCTGCCGTCATTAGTGCCGGCGCTAAGATGAGGTAACTGTTCGCGAATAAAGAAAAAGGGTTCACTTTTTTTTGGAAATTCTAGGCTGTAACTGTATGTACCTTAGTGGACTGGATTTTTGTAATTCAGCATAGAGAAAATGTTGGTGGACCATCAATTCCAAAGTTCTAAAGTTTTTCGAAATCTCTACCGATTTAGATGTACTAATCCAAAAGTTAGGTATTATTTTCTTGATTGATGCACCAACATTTTTTCCTTCTTGTACTGATAATAATATTAAAAATAAAATAACAGTAAACTTAGCAATTCCTATGTGAACCTAATTTAGGTTCCGGATCTTTTAAAGGAACGTGTAGCATTGATTACCAATGCCACATGCGTGCTTTAAAGATTCAATTAAGAAACTTATGATAGTATCAGGTGTCTTGAAACTTAGTTCCATTGTTTCCATGGAAAACTTACCGCAGTTTGAAGTCGGGATAATTCATTCTGTTGGGGAATCCTTTACGGCAAATACGGATACCCTCAAGTACACCGTTACAGGTCAATTGATGCATGACCAAGTGAGAATCAATGACTCCTGGCTGTTTCAATTCATTGGGAATGATACAACGTACGAAGTGAGGCTGAGTTGCTCTCAAAGTTGTCATCAAATTATTGAGTTGCTCCTTGTAGGATGATGATACAGTGGAGAAGCCACCACCCTTCTTACCACGTCCTCCCTTGCCACCGGCATCACCGCCACCACCACCAGATTGTCCAGGATGATCAGCGAAGATCTCAATCAAAAGTTTGTTGGTTGATTTCTTGAATTGATCGACAACAGTGTCGTTCAACGGGTCCTTATTCTTTTCCAACCAACCGGTGATATTGTATGGTACCTAAAAGAAACAAAGTTTAAGTATTCGGGTGGTAAAAAAAAATTAAAAATCGTTTTTCTTTCAAATAATTCCCAACTTACGTTTCCGGCATAATGGCCAATGGCGAAGTGAGCAGCTTGTTGACCTGGCTTTGGTGGTTTTGGTTTCAAGAAGTTAGGACTCTTGCCAAGATGATTGTTGTTCAATTTCTCCTCGAAGGTCTTGTCGGTGGCTTTCGGGAACATAGACTCTTCCTCAAGAATGGAGAGGATACCCATGGGCTATTTTTTCGTGGAGGAATAAGAGAAAAGAAAAGTTAGACAGAGAGCAAATTTTCGTACAGTCATTTTTGAGTCTTAGCAATTTCCAAGAGTAGCGTTTTCTACTGTTTTTTCATTTTACTTAGGCGTTGATTTTGATATTTGTTTGAAAATTTATACTTTATTGACGCTACGAGAATTAATTAGAGTGGTAATATTTACTGGTGGTCAGTTTGCGATCTACAATGACATTAGCCTTCGATTTTCTCTGTTAAGTAATGAAATAAACCATCGTTATTGTAACTGATCGAATGGATCACGTAAAACTGGAGATTAAGAACCGGAATTTTTAGTAATAACCCAAATTTTGTATCAACAAGAAAATTTAAGGTAACATGTTTAGAAATTTTTGGATACCACCCAAATTTTTGAATCGAGACCAAAAGTTGTCGATCATGACCCAAAAGTTAGCAAACACCCAAAACTTGATTATGATAACTGGAATTTTACACTACCACCCAAATATTTTAGTAGTCACTTGAAATTGTGGATCCTGATCCAAATCTTTGAGTGAATAGCCAAAAATTTATTATCAAAATAATATATTGATAGGTACTTAGAAATTTAAGGCCACAAACCAAAGTTGTGACTGATGAGCAACATACCGAAACTTGTGGTTCATGACCCAAAACTTTAGGTAACTACCAACATTTTTCGATTAGGATTAATGAATAAATTATGACCCAAAACAAATTTTGTGATTAAGATTACAACCCAAGAATTAGATATCTTTCCAGAACTACAGATTATGATTGGAAAATTAACGGATTACTGATAATTACTGATTCACTGATAATGTTTGGTAAAATTAAAGATGTTTTTCTAGAATTAAAAATTACTATTGCTCGATTGCTATGAAAACGCCGCTACTCTTAGTTTTTTCTTTAACAACGACTTGTGCATCTTCTCGATTATCGAATGAATTTCCAAACGCCATTGTTAATCCTTTCGATAAAGGAAGAATGCAACATAACTCGATGATAATCATCGAGAATTGGGTCCACTATGTACGAATTTGAATTTTTCAGTGTCAAGAAAATTCAGTTCCGTAAAAATGGTAAATTTACTTAGGGAGTATAATAATAATCAGAAGGATACAAGCAAGCCCAGCGAGGCATTTTTTGGTTATTCACATCAAACATTGCGGTTTTGTTTTTGTTTGTTAATAGCGTACATTACCTTCTCGATGAGTTCGATGGTCGGTTGTAAATCCATACCAAAATCAATAAAAACCCAGGGTATACCCTGTCGTTCATATTCCTCTTGTTCAATAACAAACATAAAGTGATTGAAATATTGTTGTAGTTTTTCGTTCGTAAAGTTGATGCAGAGTTGTTCGAAGCCATTGTACTGAGCCGGAATTAGAAAAAGGAAAAAAATGCCAAGAAACACAACAAACAAAGTTTTTTTTTCAAATCACAAAAAAGGAAAATAAAGTAGATGGTGTTCGAATCTGAAATAAAAGTTTGTTAGTCACATGCTTTTTGTTTGTTTTTTTGTTTTTGCTTATGTCGAAAGTTGCATGCTGAAAAATGCTTTCGATTCTACTGACAAGTAGCGTATTTTTCTTGGTCTGTTCAAATCATTTCCTTCTGATTGTATATTGTTTTTTTTTTTTTGCGAATGATTGGAAATTGTTTCAGACTTCTTCTACCTTCTCAATGAGATCAATTGTTTGTTGAAGGTCCATGCCAAAGTCAATGAATGTCCACTCAATGCCCTCGCGAGTGTATTCTTCTTGCTCAAGGATGAACATATGATGATTGAAGAATTGCTGCAACTTCTCGTTGGTGAAGTTGATGCAAAGTTGTTCAAAACTGTTGAACTGTTCGTGCAGGATGATGAAAACAAAAAAAAGAGAGGCAACAGCTGTCAATTCACTGCTTTGCTTGCCATATGATGTTAATCCTTCAATTTTCGAATCAATTTTTTGATCTGATTTTTAATTCACTATAGTCTTAGGCCTTTTTTTTATTTGATTTTTTAAAATCATTTTTTGATTTCTTTTTGGTATGTTTCTAAATATCTTGAAAACATTCCAAAAGTGAAATTGAGCAAAAAGCAAAGGTTTGTCGAAAATTGAAGAATATGAATGGTCACTGTGAAAAGAAAGAAAGATGTTATTGGGAATTATGTATCGGTTGTTCGAGATGGTCTGATGGAAATGACCAGGATTATAATTGTCCTGGTTAAATGACACTTTTTGTGCTGTTTTTAATGTTTTTATTTTAAATAGGTAGAGGAACACTTTTTTAGTGCTTTTTTAGGTATGTTTTAGGTAATTCTGTAGGTTGTCTTTAAGGTTCACAAGAGATAGTCAATGCCCCCAAAAACCTTTGACCCACATGAGAAACGGATTTCCGTTCCTTTTTTTAATCGGAATAAAGGATTATTATTGCGTTCCTGTCACGCCCTTTTATATGACTGAAAAAAATGAGGAATGGATGTTGAGAAAAAAAAACCGGTATGAAGTCGAAATTGTACCTTTTCTTCATTCCAACAAGCATCAAAACGAAAAACGAAAAATTCTTTTGTCGCACTCAGTTTATGTCCTTCTGGTGGGTTTTTTTTTCTTCATTTTTTTTTGGCATTTAGCTGCGTTCTTTTCTTTTGTGTACTGATACCTTTTCAATAAGTTCGATACAAGCGAGAAGATCCATGCCAAAGTCAATGAAGGCCCATTCAATGCCTTCTTTCTTGTACTCTTCTTGCTCGAGTACAAACATATGATGATTGAAGAATTGTTGTAATTTCTCGTTGGTAAAGTTGATGCAGAGTTGCTCAAAGCCGTTGTACTGTATTCGTGAAAGGCAAATGCAAGAAACAAAGAAACAGACACAGTGAAGGATGGAATCTTTTTTTGTAATGATTTTTGTTTTTTTAAGGGGGTGGAGTAGTGTAAGAATCAGGAACAAATATAGGTAGATGTTGGTTGTTCCCTTGGAACTGTGTTCTTAGTTCCAGAATGTTTCGGAAAATCTGTTTGGTAGGAGGATTGGCAAATAAAGCAGCATTTTTAGAAAGTGGATAATGTTTTTGGGGATTTTTTGGCACGAAAATAAGAATGAAAAGATAAGAGGACAAGAGACAAAGTAGTGTGTGAGAAAACAGTGGACGATCACTTGAATAAACAAAAAAGCGTTAGATCAAGAATGCAATTTTTGTTTTTGCAGCTCGTTTTCATCTCCAAGATCACTTAAGCAAGATCTTGTGAATATTTTTTCATGTCTCATTTGCTTTGCTTTTTTGGTTCTCGGGTAATACCTTCTCAATGAGTTCGATACATGCGAGGAGGTCCATGCCAAAGTCAATGAATGCCCATTCAATGCCCTCACGTGTATATTCTTCTTGTTCGAGGACAAACATATGATGATTGAAGAATTGCTGCAATTTCTCGTTCGTGAAGTTGATGCAGAGCTGCTCGAAGCTGTTAAACTGTTCGAGAGCAATAAAGGTCAAAATAGACAGTAATCAAAATTTTATTCTTTGTTTTTTCATTTCTGTCTGGGTCTCTGGGATGATGGTATTAAGAAAAAGAACTATAAAAACGTCGTTCATCGCGTCTTTTATAATTGTCGAAAATGAAAAATTGTTTTCTTTCTCCAATGAGAAGTTTTTTTTTCTAGGGATAGCACTTATGCAAAAACTGATTAAAAGAGGAAAAAAAAGGGTCTGCCTTTTTAGGAAAAAGAATTCTTTTCCTTTTGTCAAACATACTACAAGGGGGTTGTATTTAGACAAAATTATTTTAGAAGTTAGGGTCAGTTTGAATTTTTTATTTTCTTAAATGACTAGGCTGGGCCAAATGTTTGAATTTTCAATAAAACAAAAGGCAGAATCTGTAAACTGATTTTGCCTTGACTACTTTAACCCTGTAATCGATGGATTTTAATAAAAATTTACAACCAATTGACGAAAAAATCATCACACTGACTGACCCTAACCACATAAAAATTGTTTTCAAAAATCATGGTTAATCTATGTTCGCAAATTCCCCAGGTCGTTCACTTTATTGTTGTATTAAACTCTTTGGAAAAAGTGAAAACAACCTGTTGCCGTTTCATTCTTCAGAGAACGGTTTTTAGAAAATTTGTCATCTACCAAACACTGTGATGATGATAATTCCAAAAAGGTGAAGTCCACTGTTTTTATTGTTCCTTATTTCTTGTTGTTGCTGCTGCATCTGCTGATCATGATGATAATGATGCTATTGGTGATGGTAGTGGTTGTGGTACAAAAAGGATCCCAATTTTTTCTCTGTGACTTTGGAAAGTTTGTTTTTGAATCAAGATTATACAAACTGTAGAAACCATCGTTTGGGTCTCTAAATCAAAGGATCGTTGTTTTTTAGGGAATGTCTAGATACCTCTAAAATCTTCAGAAATTAAAGGTAAAGGATAGTCATGCTCATTGGGGGGGTTATCACTCATTAAAAACCTAATTTGCAATCTTTTTTTTCACTTTTCCTACCTTTATAGCTCGTGAATTCTCTTCCCTTAGTTCGCATAATTACAGGAAAAAACTTCTCTGGATTAATTTACAAAAAGAAAAAAGGATTTTCTCATCAAAAAACAATACATCAATTGAAGAAATAGGTAGAAAAATCTTCGGGTAAAGTCTTCTAATTCAGAACTTTGTAAAGTTCGAAAACAAAGTTTCTACAAAACGAGCAATATGGATAAGGGGTTTAAAAATTGAAACACTAGGTTCAAGTTGTTTTTGGGTAGAGACAAAAATAATTTTGTTTTTCGATTATTTTTGTCGAAGGGGTATAAAAAAAGAAGGGGGGGCGGGGGTTTCTCTCCAGGAAATTGGGAGAGTGAACTCTAACCTTTTCAATAAGTTCAATACAGGCTAGTAAATCCATGCCAAAATCAATGAACGCCCAATTGATTCCCTCTTTTTTGTATTCCTCTTGTTCAAGAACGAACATGTGATGATTGAAGAATTGTTGTAATTTCTCGTTCGTGAAGTTGATGCAAAGTTGCTCGAAACCGTTGTACTATAAAATTTGGATTTGATTTTTTTTTAAAAAAAAAGAAACATTGGTAGTTGTCAATTCCACCACTAAATTGAAAATTTGTGAATAGTGTAAAAAATATTTTGATTACAACCATCTCCTATTTTTTGTGACGGGGGAGGGTGGGTGTTCCTGTTGATTCTTTAGGATATAAAATGTTTATGAAGAATTAATTTATTTTTGAACTAAAGTAATTTTTAGAACTAGAATAATAATATTTTTTTTTTGAACTCGAATAATAATTTAGAACTAAAACAATACTTTAGGACAAAAATAATAATTGTTGAAATTTATAAAAGTTAGTTGTGGTTAACTTACGTCGAAGATTTCGAAACCAGCAATATCCAGTACACCAATGAAGTGTTGACGTTTTTGTTTGGTGTCTAGGGTTTCGTTACACTTCTTGACCAACCATTTGAAGACTCTGTCAAACATGGCCTTCGACATGGCACCAACGGAGTAGGATACCTGATCCTTATTACGTCCTTGGGTGACGAATTCATTACCGACCTTGATTCTTGGTTTGAGTAAATTCTTGTACAAGTCTTGGCAGTCGACACCAAGCAATTTAGCAACACGGTCACCTTCCTGTAGTTTTGAAGACAGAGAAAAAGAATTAAGTAACAATTTTTTTTTTTTGGGTGGGTGAATCTCATGACACTTATTGGATTTGCTTTCAGGATGGACAGCAAGTCAAAAATTAATAATCCGAAAACTTTATATAGAAACCAAAAATTTTCCTTAGCAAAGCGTAATATTTAGTAAAAACCCAAAATTGTACATTATGATCCTAAACTTGCGGTAACCAACCAAGAATTTGGGACACAACCCAAAAATTTTAGTGACCACCTGAAATTGTGGATCGTGACCCAAAATGTTAGTATCCACCTGAATTTGTGGATCATGACCCATATGATTAGTTAAGAACCCAAATAGTTTGGGACACTAAAGAAAAATATGGACCATGACTAAAAGCTTTAGGTGGTCACCAAAAATTTTGGGTCACCACCAATAACTCATTGTTATTTTCCAAAAACTGTTGATAAGTACAAAAAAATTGTGGTAACTACCCAAAAATTGTAGTAACCACCCGAATTTTTGTAGCATGACCCAAAACATTAGTTAAACACCCAAACAATTTAGGATACCAACCCAAAATGTGGATCATGATCTTTAATTTTTAGTAACTTCCAAAAATTGTGGATCATGACCAAAAGATTGCGACCAAAGATCCAAAATTGTGGATTGTAATCCAAAAATTGTTACAACCACCCGAATTTCAGTATTTTGACCCAAAACTTTAGTTAAACACCCAAACAATTTAGGATACCAACCAAAATTGTGGATCAACATTAAAATCTTTAGATAGCTAACCGAAATTTTGGATCATCACTATAATCATTGAGTACTGACCCAAAGCATTTGGTTACTATCTAAAATATTCGGTTACTATTCACAAAATTAATGATGACTTATTAATTTAATTATTGTGATGAATTAATGATGATAAATTAAAGATGTTTACGTTCGACAACTAGTCAAAATTGTTGACCAAGACCCCAAAATTTCGGTAATCATAAAAAAAATTGCGAATAATGATACAATGCTCTTGTGAATTATCCAAAAAAATCTTTTCTATCTGACCCAAAGTTCTAGGTGTTCAATCAAAATTTAAGTTCTTTAGCCAAAACATTAGGTGGCTAAAAAACAAATTTTTAATCTATGTCCCAAAACTTTAGGTAGCCACAAAAAAAATTTTGACCATCACTTAAAGTACTGAGAACTGACCCAAAATTGGGTTCAGATTGGGTACCATACAAAACATTCGGTTTACTATCCAAAAAATTTATGTTTATCTCCAACATTCGGCTATCTTGTACAAAATTGTTGAGCACCACCACAAAATATTTGTTAATTATCAAAAATATTGAAGACTCTAATCCAAAGCTTTTGGAAACAGTCAAAAATTAGGAATCATGATCAAAAACTTTCGCTAAATACCGATTATGTCTGAACTACAACCTAAAATTTATTCGAACCTAAATTCGTCGTTTACTTTTAAACCAAACCCTAGTTGTCATGATCTTCTACCAAAAGTTGTCAAAAAAAAAAATTGACAACAAATTTTGTGGTTTAATACAAACATCAGTGCCGTCAGCTTCAGCCTGTTCTTCTCGACCCCTTTGCTTGAACTTCATTCCTCCCATGTGCATCACAGAGGCAGTGATCTTGTAAATATCATTTTTCTCCTCCTGAGTGAATCCAAGAACGTCGAAGGCTTGCTGCAGAAAAACAAAATTAACCATGAAAATTTGAAAAGCAATTCCCTAATCCAAATTCAATTTGGATCCTAAAAATTACGGGTCATTAAAAACGAAATAACAAGAAATGAAAGACTTTCCATTTCTGTATTTCGGTATAGCAGAAAAAAAAAGTATTGAATATTTGCGGATTGAAAAAAAAGGAAGCAAAGAAAGCAAGCGGACGGACAAAGTAAGCAAGACGTAGACATTTTTTTTTTTTGAGAAAGCTTTTAGAAAGAGTTACAAATTCCCATTCATTTGGAGAAGGAAATTTTTCACTCGTTGCAACAAAAGAAAGACGTTTCTTTACACAATGAGCGCAGAGAGCGAAGCTGAAGCATAGCTCGTGTTAAATAGCCGCTTCTTCCCTGAGCTCCATTTTCTTTTTTTTTTTAATTATTTTTTTGCAAGTAGAGAAAAAGTAAAACAAAATAGTATTCGTTTCTTTGTTTATACAGTACGAACCGATTTTTCTTTCTCTATTTTTTTTGTTTTGTTTTGTTTTTATAATGGCAAGTCTTCTTGCTTCTAGAAAAACCATTCTGATCTTTCATGCTGGAAAATGTTGGCATCTCGATCTGCTTTTTTTTTTTTAAAAGTAAAAAATTTCTCCCCCCACATACCGGGGTAGTAATGTTTACTACCTAGAGAGAAAGAGGATTGAAAAATAACCGCATTACAAAAGGAAGAGGGAAAATTTTTTTTCTTCATGATTCACAAACATGAGAAAAAGAAAAAAAAATAAATTTTGTTTCTTTTTTAGGTAAATAGTCGATATTTGGGTTCTGTCTTTTTTTTTTTTGGGAGAAGTAACAAATTTTCCAAAAATCGACAAAAAAAAATTGTTCTTGGGGGATTGGAAAACACTAGAAAGAAAAAAAATAGGAATTTGGAATTAAAGAAATAGAAAAAAAAGAAATAAAAAAAAAAATGATGAATGGTTTGCTTTTAAGGGACTTACGTCCGTTAGAGTACATTCCTCGCCGTCATCAACGTTGGGGATTGTTACTTTTCCCTGGGACACGTTGTAATAGTCGTAAATGTCGTTCGATAAGTAACACATGTCTGCGGAAAAGATGGAAAAAAATTAAATTTTTTTCTTCTTCGTCTAATTACTTTTTGCTTTCTTCATTGATGATGATAGTAAACAGGGAATATAAAAGTACAGCAGCCCATCGGAATTTATTCAAGAAAATATGATGATTTTTGATGATTTTTGATGATTTTTGATGATTATGATGATTATGGTGATATTGATGATAACGATGACCATAATGACTATAATGACCATGATGACCATGATGACGATGATGATGATTGATGATGATTGATGATGTTCGCTAAAAATTTTAATGATTAGACCAACAAAAATTTTTATTTTCCATTGACATAATGTAACCTATTGAAAAATCCTGTTCGAAATAATAATAGTTTAGTTATTTGCAATTTTTACTTCTTACATTTTGCAGAAAATGAATTGTCACGAATTTTGGAGAATTAAGAGAGAAAAAAATCAAACAAAGAAACATTGTTTATATTTTTTGTGAGTTACACCACAATGAAAACGCAGGTTCTAATAACGGAATTTTGGAAAGATTTTCACGGTCCATGCGGTCGAAATTTTGTGAATATTAAAAAATTCTATTTCTATCGGAATTTAAACCAAATTCCGATGGAAATCAAATAGAATTCCCTGGGAATTCCGATTCGATTTTCACTTCTGATTCCGATTAGAAAACTGAATTATTTTTGTAATCAATTACAAATTCTTGTGAGATTTGTAATTTTTTTTTTATTCCAATCGGAATTCTGATTTTAATCGGAATATTCTTTGAATTATTTTCAAGTATTCTTTGAATTCTTTTAGAAGTCTAATAAAATTCCTTAGCAAACTTTTGTTACAGCTTCTAATTAAAAATTACCAAAAACAATCAGATTTTTATCTAAATTCCATCAAGAATGAAAAAGAATTTTTTTTTGCGAATTCCGACGGAATTTCCGATTCATTGTTGTACTCTCATTGAAATTCACATTAAAATTCCTATTTCATTTTAATTTTAATTGAAATTGACAAGATTTTCATTGTAATTTTTTATGGAATTCCAAAATTTTGTATTTGCTTCCAGTTTAGAATTCTCATTTTATTTAGAAATTCCGTTTTAATTCCGCAAGTGTAATTCTTCAGAAGATTAACATTTTTTTTGAATTCCGTTGAAAATTAAAAATAATCAAATTCCAAGAGAATTTCCGATTTTGTTCGAATTTTAGTGTAGAATTTGAAAATTATTCCAATTGTTTGAGTTACTATAATTTCTAGTTGTAATTACAAATACGATCGGAATTTCAATTGAATTTTCTACGAAATTCTAAATTCTAATGATTTCTTTTTAAAGTCGGAAATTCTATCCTGAATTCCGATAGAATTTTAAATCAATTTCTAATTCTAATCGTAATTACAAATACGATTTGACTTTTAATTGAAATTCCAACAAAATTCTAAATTCTAAGGATTTCTTTTTAAAGTCGGAAATTCTATCTGGAATTCCGATAGAATTTCAAATCAATTTCTAATTCTTATCGTAATTACAAATACGATTTGACTTTTAATTGAAATTCCAACAAAATTCTAAATTCTAAGGATTTCTTTTTAAAGTCGGAAATTCTACTGGAATTCCGATAGAATTCCAAATCGACTTCAAATTCCTGTCGTAATTGCAAAGACGATCGGAATTTCAATTGAAATTCCAACAAAATTCTAAATTCTAAGGATTTCTTTTTAAAGTCGGAAATTCTATCTGGAATTCCGATAGAATTCCAAATCCATTTCTAATTCTTATCATAATTACAAATACTATCTGAATTTTAATTGTAATTCCCACGAAATTCTAAATTCTAATAACTCTTTAAAGTCGGAAATTCTATCTGGAATTCCGATAGAATTCCAAATCAATTTCTAATTCTTATCGTAATTACAAATCTGACTTTAAAGTCAAATTCTCAAGGAATTCTAATATTTTATTTTTTCAAATGAAAATATCATATGAATTTATTTAAAATTCCAATGAAATTCCAAACGATACGATCGGAATTTCCATTATGGTGGAGGGGGGAATTGCACTTTCCGAGAAATCTTTCCAATACAGTCAAAAGGGAAAAGAAAATGATGTTCCTGTACTAATTTATTTTTTAATTTCGGAAGAGCTGATCGGGGGGCGGGTTTTCAGAGAATTTGTCACGAGAATAACAGTTTTTTTTCTAGCAAAATTTTGAATTTTTTTTTTTTTTTTTTGGTCGAAAAATGTTTTTCTCCCGCCCCCCGACAGCGACAGCCGCATGCGGTTGGTTATAGCAGGATGCTGTGCGGCGGGGGGCGAGGACTGCATTTTGGATCTTCCTCAAAATCATTCGTAACACCCCTTTTTCTTCGTCACTAGCAATGTTTTCCAATTTTTTTTTTAATTTGAAAAAAAGAAAAAACATCCTATTTATTTGAATTTTTTGTCAAAAATAATTTCTTCCAGTAAGTTTTCTTTAAAAAAAAAAAAAAAAAAAATATCCATCCCACTTTTTTTTTTTCATCACCAGAAGGAAGATTAAGGGATTATACGAATGCGAAAGGTGTCCGCAGATTAGAAACATGGACTTACGTCCGTTTCTTCCATTTCTGAAGAGTCGTTGACACCGGGAATTCTCGTCTTACCCTGGCTAATGTAGAAGTAGTCACCAATCCGGTTGCTCAGGAATAACATTTCTATGGAATTGTGATAGGTACTTGCTTTTGTTTTTGTTTTTAAAAATTCAAGAAGAAAAAAAAGGGGGTGGAGATGTTGTAATGCATCAGGCAAAAGGGCTATCAGCTTTCGGTCAGCGATTATGTGCAGTGATTAATGAAAAAATGGTGCAAAAATAATTTCTTTTCTTTGAGATGTAAGAGAGAATTATTAATGAACCAAATTTTCCTTCAGCTGCGAAAGTTATTTATTTATTTATTTTTTTTTAAAGACAAGAAAGTGATGGAAAGAGTTTTTTTTACTGCAATGATATAAAGATAAGAGGAAAGTGATAGAGAGAGAGAGAGAGAAAGTCTTTTGCTGAAATGAACACTGAGAAAACAACATTTTTAAATCAAGTAAAAAAATAATTTCAAGTGATTTTGTTTAACTGAAATTAGTTTGTAAGCTTAGTCCCAATATATAGAAAACATCTACTGCTTTGATTCAAAAGATATTTTTTGTTTAAATAATTATGTTTAATTCAAACATATTTTCTATTTTGATTTAAACAAAACATATGTTTAAAAATTTTATGTTTCATTCAAACTTAAAAGTTGATTATAAATAAGTTAAAATCAACCACAACTTATGTTTGAATTAAATATAATATTTCTTTAAATGGAACAAAAAATTGGGTTGAATTAAACTTAAGTATGTTTGACTGTAAAGCAAAGATACTTTAAGATTGATTTCAACAAAATATGTTTAAATCAAATAAATCGTTTTCTCAGTGAATATTTGAGTTAAAGAAAAGTGAAGAGGAAAATAGAGATATAGTGAAAGAGAGTCGAAGTTATAAAGGCCATGTGACGCTGTAAAAGAAGAGAGAAGAGTAATAAGGCTTTTTGTGGATGAAGCTGAAACAGAAGTATAGAGAGAAAATGGAGAACAGAATTTCTTGTGTATATATAGAGAAAATTATTGTTAGAAATAAACTTGTTAGTAGAATAGTTGAAAATTTTTTTTTGTTGTTCTGCTAGTAGACGGAAGAATTGTTGTTGTGATTGTGCTAATAGAGAGAAGAATTGTTGTTGTGATTGTGCTAATAGAAAGAAGAATTGTTGTGATTGTGCTAATAGAGAGAACAGTTGTTGTTGTGGTTATGTTATTAGAAAAAAGAATTGTTTTTGTTGTGCTAAGAGGGAACAGAATTGTTGTGCTTGTGTTATTGAACTCGTCATTGTTGTTCTCGAGCTAGCAGATAAAAATTGTGCTTGCAGTTACTAGAAAATATTGTTGTTGTACCAATAGATGAAATTTTTCTTCATGTGCCAGTGTTTAAAGATTTTTTTTCACTTTCAGAAGCTGCTTTTTTTTAAATGAACAGATCTTTTTTTTAGCAGTAGATATGAAATTTTTGCCACAACAGTAGCAGAAGATATTGATTATATTTAAGTTCAAGCATTACATTAAGGTTCCATTAGAAGAATTAGTTAAAAATTCTGCTCTGGCATTAGATTGAAGAAATGATGATTTTGTTCTATTTTTCTATCAAGACATGATGATTTTCGACTGGTTTTATTCAAGAAATGACGATTCTGAACGGTTTTAAAATAATAAATGATGATTTTGCCTGGTTATATTCAAGAAATGACGATTTTGTTCTGCTTTTATCCTCGAAACGATGATTTTGTTACGTTTCCTATCAACAAATGATGATTTTCGTCTATTTTAATCAAGAAGTGACGATTTTGTACTGAATTAATTTAAGAAATGATGATTTTGATCTGTTATTATCAAGAAATGGTGATTTTTGTCTGGTTTTATTCAAGAAATGACGATTTTGAACAACATCAATCTAAGAAATGATAATTTTGTTCTGTTTCCTATCAACAAATGATGATTTTCCTCTATTTTAATCAAGAAATGACGATTTTGAACAACTTCAATCTAAGAAATGATGATTTAGCCTGGTTATATTCAAGAAATAACGATTTTGTTCTGCTTTTATCCTCGAAACGATGATTTTGTTCTGTATCCTATCAACAAATGATGATTTTCGTCTATTTTAATCAAGAAATGACGATTTTGAACAACTTCAATCTAAGAAATGATGATTTTGATCTGTTATTATCAAGAAATGATGATTTTCGTCTGGTTTTATTCAAGAAATGACGATTTTGAACAGCTTCAATTAAATAAATGATGATTTTGCCTGGTTATATTCAAGAAATGACGATTTTGTTCTGCTTTTATTCTCGAAACTAGGATTTTGTTCTGTTTTCTATCAACAAATGATGATTTTCGTTTATTTTAGTCAAAAAATGACGATTTTGCTTGATAATATTTAAAAAATGATGATTTTCGACTGGTTTTATTTAAGAAATGACGATTTTCAACAACTTCAATCTAAGAAATGATGATTTTGATCTGTTATTATCAAGAAATGATGATTTTCGTCTAGTTTTATTCAAGAAATGACGATTTTGAACGGCTTTAATTTAATAAATGATGATTTTGCCTGGTTATATTCAAGAAATGACGATTTTGATCTACTTTTATTCTCGAAACTAGGATTTTGTTCTATTTTCTATGAACAAATGATGATTTTCGTTTATTTTAGTCAAGAAATGACGATTTTGCTTGATAATATTTAAAAAATGATTATTTTCGACTGGTTTTATTCAAGAAATGACGATTTTGAACGGCTTCAATCTAAGAAATGATGATTTTTCTTGGTTATATTCAAGAAATGATGATTTTGTTTTGCTTTTATCTTCGAAACAATGATTTTATTCTGTTTCCTATCAACAAATGATGATTTTCGTCTTGTTGTTTAAAGATATGACGATTTTGTTCTAGTTTCATCTAAGAAATGATAGTTTAGTTCTATTTTTATCAAATAATGATTTTTGTCTATTTTTAATCAAGAAATAACGATTTTGTTCTGGTTTTATTTTAGAAATAATATTTCTGTTCTATTTCTATCATGAAATGACGATTTTTTTCTGCATTAATCTATAAATTGATGATTTTGTTCGGTTTTTATCAAGAAATGATGATTTTCGTCAGTTTTTATTCAAGTTGTGACGATTTTGAACAACTTCAATCTATGAAATGATGATTTTGCTTGGTTATATTAAAAAAATGATGATTTTCAACTGGTTTTCTTCAAAAAATGATGATTTTCAACTGGTTTTATTCAAGAAATGACGATTTTGAACAGCTTTAATTTAAGAAATGATGATTTTATTCTATGATTATCAAGAAATAGCGATTTTTGTCTGGTTTTATCAGTAAATGCTGATTTTGTTCTATTTCTATCCAAGAAATAATGATTTTGTTCTGTTTTTATCAAGAAATGATGATTTTTGTCTGTTTTTTTTTCCTAGAAATTGATGTTTTTGTTCTGTTTCTATCAAGAAATGATGATTTTGTTCTCTTTCTACAAGAATTAATGTATTTCATCTGGTTTTGGGTCAAGAAAAATTTCGACAAAATTTCGATACCGGAATGTTGGTATTCTTGTTCTCATAATAAATAAAGTCAGAGGTCACTGTCAATATTTCATCAGTACTAGAGAATCGTCTTTCCGTTTAAACAATTGATATAATGATTAAATAAGTATTGCAGCAGCCATAGCAAATGTTTGCCTTGCGGTTCCCATCTTCATTTCTGTAGGTGATTCTAAATAAGAATTTGTTAGCACAACTTAAATATTTTGGTACAGTTTTTTTAAGGAATAGTTTAATATTGTTGTGCGTGTGGATGATCATGTAGACAATGTTGTGACTGTTGAGAAAGATAGAGATTTAGTTTTAGTAAAAGATAAAGATACAGATAAACTTGTAGTGGCAGTAGATAGAGATACAGCTAAATTTTTAGTATCACTGCAAAAAGAAAGGTACTAATTGAATACCAATTTTTGTACTAAATCGTTATTTATGCTTCTATTTTTAATACCTAAATTAGTTCTACTTTAGAACCCCTTTTTTTTAACAGTGTAAATAAAGATACAGATAAAGTTGTAGCAGAAGATAAAAGATACAGTTAAACTTGTGGGAGTAGATAAAGATTCAGTTAAAGTTGTAGCAGTAGATAAAGATACAGATAAAGTTGTAGCAGTAGATAAAGATTCAGTTAAAGTTGTAGCAGTAGATGAAAATAGAGTTAAATTTCTAGCAGTAGATACAGTTATAGATAAAGATGTAGAACTATAGATAAAGTTGTAGTAGTAGAAAAAATTACGTTTCCAATTGTAGCAATAGAGAAAATTACGTTTCTAGTTGTAGCTAAAGATAAAGTTGTAGCTAAAGATAAAGTTGTAGCTGTTGATAAAATTACAGTTCATGTTTGCAGCAGAAGATCATGTTGTAGCAGTACATAAATCTACAGATCATGTTTCTTATAAAATTAGCATAATGTTCGATAGCAGTAGACAAAAAGAAAAAACTATGCGCACTAGCAAAATGTGTAAATTTTTCTCCTTGTAAAATTGTGAAAAAAGTAGAAAGAATAGAAAAGAGAGATAAAAAAATGGAGACGTATAGAGAAAGTATAAAGAAAGAATTGGCGGCAACATTGTTCAGACAAACAACAGATATAAAATAGAGAAATAATACTTGGAAGCACAAAAAAGGCGAACAATGTTGATTTCTCTCAACATTAGTGGAGCTTTTGTTTTTGATTTCTCAAAAAAAAAAAAAAAAACAACAACAAAGTAGAAGTAAAGACTCCACCATACATGAATGCATGCACTTACGTCGGTAACAATAAGTTCCTCGCCATCATCAAGACCAGGAATAGTGGTTTTTCCTTGTGACACAAAGTAGTAGTCACGAATGTTGTTGGACAGCAAACACATCTCTGCAGAGACCAAAAATGAAAAGAAAAAAAAACAACATGCGGGTCAGTGTAACCATACCATTGTTCCTTGTGGTTTTTGGCAATTTTACGAGTCCATCGTATTTTTTGGGAGGGTTTTGTTTTGTGGAAGTTTGTTTTGTTTTCACCATTTTGTCAATGAATGGTTTTTTATGTTCATTGTTTCCAACTCTAGTTGGGGTTATTTTTAATTAGGGAAGTTTCTACAGCAAAAAAAAAGTGGAGACGTCCCTCTCTGAAGGGTGTTGATTGACGGTGAATAAGTCATTGTACCGTCTGCTCCTTTTTGGGTCAGTTCCATTTGCCATTGGACATCTCTAACTATAAACTAATTCTACAATAGCAAAGCTTACATCCTTTTGGGAAAATGAAATCATTTTTAGAAATTCTTCCGAACTTTGGTTACAAAATTAAAAATTTGTAGGTTCCAAATTAAAAGTCTGTAGGTTCCAAATTAAAAATCTGTAGGTTCTAAATTAAAAATGTTTTGGTTCAAAATTAAAAATGTTTTGGTTCAAAATTAAAAATGTTTTGGTTCAAAATTAAAAATGTTTTGATTCAAAATTCAAAGTATTAATACTTTTTTAATTAAGATGATTTTTTTTGCCCCTAAAGGATGTAGACTTTTGTCTCTTGGTTGGGGAACAAGAAAACAACTGTTAGTTACAGAGATAATTTCATTTTTCTCCGAACAGAACAGATTGCAAAGCAAAAACTTTAGTTTAAACTTTAAACAAGATTATTTTCTAAAAAAAAAAAATCAACGAAAGAAGAAAAATTCAATTTGCAAAAAGAATTTTGTTTTTTTTTTGAGGGGAGGGAAACAATTCCGCACGATCCGTTCGGCGTTGTTTCTTACGTCGGTTAACTGCAATTCCTCTCCGTCGTCTACGTTGGGAATAGTGGTTTTTCCCTGAGAGACAAAGTAGTAGTCCGTGATGTTGTTTGTGAGACAGCACATTTCTGTATACGAAAGGAATTTTAAGTTTAACGAGAAAGGATGAACAAAAAAAGAAAACAATAAGAGAAAAAGTTGTCCTCTCGAGGAATGAATGTCGTTGTCATCATCTTGGACAAAAAAATTTTTTTTTCTTGAACCCTAAAATACGTTGTGTTCTAACCTGTTCAGAAAAAAAACTGAGACATCGTTTTTCGATCTAATTTTCAATGACTTTGCGATGAAGGAAAATGATTTTCTAAACTTACGAAAAATAGTGGATGATACGTTATAGAGGTTTCGTTAAAATTGAAAGAGTACAAGACAAAATTTAGTGATATATGAAAAAAAAGAATTGGCAATTACTTTCTTCTTTTTTTTCATATTACTATTCAAATTGTTGTTGTCAATTGTAAAAATTCAGTTTAACGAAAAATATTTCTAAAGTTCGTAGTTTTCAGAGATGCTTTCTTACCCTTGAGGCCTTTAACTGATCCTGACATGATCTGGTAGAAGATGTGGTAGGAACGCTCGAGGGTTTGTTGGGAAATTACACGAGCTTTCTCCAATAGATCTGAAAGAAAATTAAATGTTTGTGATTAATTGGATAATTAATAAACTATTAAGTTTTTTGAATTTTTGCAAAAAAAAAAGTTTTCAATAATTTCTTCAAAATTACACATTCATCCTTTCAAAGTTATTACTTATTTCAATTATTATTTTCTGGAATTTTTAACTAAACTTCGTTTTTAAGTGAATTATTTTTCATAATTTTTGAAAAAAGTTAATTTAATAATTTAAAAAAAAAGTTAATTTAATATTTTTTGAAAAAAGTTAATTTAATAATTTTTGAAAAAAGTTGATTTAATAATTTTTGAAAAAAGTTAATTTAAAAAATTTTTTTGAATCCATTTCTTTTCAATTCAATTTTACGTGAAATTTCGATTAATTCGGAAATTCTTCAATTAGATACACGTTTAGAAAATAAATAATTGACATAATTTTAAACACTTTCGATTATGCTTTTGAATCAAAATAAAAAAAAAATTAGAAAAAATTTTATCCACAGAATTTTTTATGAAGCAAATGAAAAGTTTAGTTTCTTATATTATCATTTGAAACCTTTACAAAAATTCAATTATTTCCAAAAATTTCAATCCAGAATTTTTATCTAAAACCTCAAATGGAATTTGATCTTTAAATCAATTTTTTAAAAAAATTCTAAGAGAATTTAAATTTTTAAATACAAACAAAGATAATTTATTGAATAATTGAATGTTTTTTAAAATTGCATTCTTATAAATAATTTTATTAACAAATTTTCAAATAATTAAATTCTTTCGACGAATTTTTTGATAACATTTTTAAGAATAATTACAATTTTTCGAGGAATTCGATTTAAACATAAATTGAAATTAAGCAATGAATTTTATTATTTACGAAACTAATTGAAATTTTATAAAAAAAGTATCAAACAACTAATTTTTTTTCGACAAAAATTATGCAAATTCTATTTTTAATAATTGAATTTCACGTGATGTTTTTTATTATTTTAAAAAATAATTTAATATTCGTGTAGAATTTTATCTAAATTGAATTCTTTTGAAAATTTTTATTAAAATAATAAATAAATATTTAAATTATTGAATTAAGAAGAATTTTTTGAAAATAATTCAAATTTTCATATGAATTTTATGAAAACTTTTGAAAATAATTCAATTTTATTGTTTTGGAAAATAATTAAATCACTGTGAAGAATTTAGTGAAAAATTTTTAAAACAATTTATTTTTTTTTTGAACATATTAATGAAAATTCTATTTTAAATAATTGAAGTCATCTGAATTTTTTTTTGATATATAATTAAATTTTTGTGTAGAGTTTGATTAAAATTTTTGTTTAACAATTTAAATTTTTCGGGAAATTTCATTAAATTAGTAGAATATTTAAATTCAATGAATTTAGACAAGTTTTTGACAATAATTGAATTTTGTAATGAATTTTATTAAAATTTTTCAAACTAATTGAATTTTGCTACTTATTTATAAAGATAATTAAAATTTTGACAAGAATTTTTTTTAGATATTTTAAAAATAATTGAAAATTTTTGCCATGAGTTTTATTAATTTTGAAAATAATTCAAATTTTGACATAAAATTTATTAATGTATATTAATTTTATAATTAAATTCTTGTGATAAATATTATTGTTATTTATGAAAATAATTGTTTTTTGTTATTAAAGTTCATTGAAATTACTGAAAATAATTGAAAATTTTGGCAAAGAATTTTATTGATTTTCCAAATAAATTCCATTCTTTTGATGAATATTATTATTTATGAAAATAAATGAAATGTTTGCCCTGAATATTATTGAAATTTTTGAAAATAATGGAAATTTATTAGTTTAGTAAAAATTATTTTTTAATACTTGAATTCTTTTTGAAATTTGATTAAAATAATCGATGTCTATTCAAATTATTGAATTAGGAAAAATTTTTTGAGAATAATTTAAAGTTTGCCTTGAGTTTTATTAAAATTTTTGTTAAAGAATTAACATTTTTTTGGGCAATTATATAAAAATACTAGAATATTGAATACCATTAAAATATAGAAAACATTTTGAAAATAATTGAAATTTTGCCATGATTTAAAATAAAACATAAACAAAATTTTGAAAATAATTGAAATTTTGCCATAATTTAAATTAAAATTTAAAAACAGTTTTAAAAATAATTGAAATTTTGCCATGATTTAAATAGAAATTTAAAAAAAATTTTGAAAATAATTGAAATTTTGCCATGATTTAAATAGAAATTTAAAAAAAATTTGAAAATAATTGAAATTTTGCCATGATTTAAATTAAATTAAAAAAAAAATTTTTGAGAATAATTGAAATTTTGACGAGAATTTATTTTTAATTTATATGAAAATAGTTGAAATTTTGATGAGAATTGTATTTTATTTTATGAAAGTAGTTGAAATTTTGGTAAAAACTTTTTTTTAATTTATGAAACTAATTGAAATTTTGAGAAGAATTTTTTTTTTAATTTTTGAAAATAGTTCAAATTTTGACAAGAATTTTTTTTTAATTTTGAAAACTAGTTCAATTATCGAACGAGAATTTCTTTTTAATTTTTGAAAATAATTGAATAACTGTAAAATATTTCAATATTCATTGAGATACGTATAAGTTGAATTATTTCAGAGAATTGCGTTAAAATTTTTTAAATTCTAACTACATTCAAAAGAATTAAAATTTCAAGTTTTTAATAAAAGTTACTTTGCCAACTGATTCATTTTGTATTAACTTTATGTCACTATTTCGTCAATATAAGTATACGAAACTATTAAAAAAAAAAAAAAAAAAAAAAAAAAAAAAAAAAAAAATACTTACATGTTTCAATGTCGGCACCGGCCAATTTTCCAGAAGGACCAAAGTGAATACGGATGAATTTACCCTAGGTCGGAATAGAAAATTTAGAATTAGACATGAAAATAAATTTTCACGATAGGGGAAAATAGAGAAAGTAATTTTTCTTTTTATACTTACGAAACGAGACGAGTTATCGTTACGCACAGTCTTGGCGTTACCAAAGGCTTCAAGTACAGGATTTGTCTGTACGACCTGATCCTCAAGGGAGCCCTTCTTTTGCGATGTTTCATCAGCTTTCTTCGTTGACGCACCGACGGTGGCGAAGTACGCAATTACCTTCTTCGTGTTCTCAGTCTTTCCTGCTCCGGACTCTCCAGTGATCAACATAGACTGATTTTCGCTGTCTGTGAACATTAATTTTTTTTTTTTTTTTTTTTTTTAATAACAAAACTTACTTGTCCAAAAAATCTTTATTTACTAAGATTAATAAAAAAAATCGTCAACTTTTCTGTTTTAACGTCCAACAGTTTGATCTTTGGAAATCTGATGCCAAATTTCTTAATTTTTTTTTTTTTTTTTTTAATAACAAAACTTACTCGTCCAAAAAATCTTTATTTACTAAGTTTAATAAGAAAAATCGTCATCTTTTCTGTTTTAACGTCTGACAGTTTGATCTTTGGAAATCTGATGCCAAATTTCTTAATTTTTTTTTTTTTTTTTTTAATAACAAAACTTACTCGTCCAAAAAATCTTTATTTACTAAGTTTAATAAGAAAAATCGTCATCTTTTCTGTTTTAACGTCTGACAGTTTGATCTTTGGAAATCTGATGCCAAATTTCTTAATTTTTTTTTTTTTTTTTTTTTTTTTTTTTTAAACTTACTCGTCAACATGTTGACATAGGCACCATCAGAAATGGCGAAAATATGAGGTGGCACTTCGCTACGCCTCTTGCCACGATACATCTTGGCACAACGTCCAGTGTAGACTGGGAATCTCTTGTAGGGATTGATAGCCACACAAAACAGGCCCGAGTAGGTCTATTCAAAAACGTAATTTATTCATTAAAATCAATTTTTCCTTTTTAAATTCAATTTTCAATTTAACAGAATGAAAAACAAAAATTAGAAAAAATGAAATCAATAAATTAACAATCAGAAAAACAATAACGAGAGTCGGTCTGCAACTCTTCGTTTCAGGAAAATTTTTATTGAAGAAAAAGGAGAATTGGAAATTTTGACAATTTTTCAAAAAAAGAGTAGAAATTGTTTCTTTTAGGGTGATAAATTTTTAAAGTTTCATTTTATTTGGTTTTTCTATTTTTTCTTCATTAAAAATTTGCTTTTTCAACATACATGAAAATGGAAAAATTTTTGAGCGAAGATACTCGTGTTCTTTTCGAGTTTTCGCTGTTAAAACAATGTTTCATTATAAGCACACAAAACAATGATAATATGAGTTTAAGAAGGATTTTTTTTCTTGTAAACAATTTTTTTTGTTGATATTTTGAAACAGAAAGAATTTATTTCTTCATTAAAACGTTTCTATTTATTTTAAATTTTAAGAAACGTAGTTAAAAAACAAATTTTTTTAAAACCAAAAAAGTACCCAAAAATTTCTAAAAAAAAAATGTCAAAAGTTAAAATTTTTCCCCTACTTTCAAAATAATTGAGTTATTAACCAAAAAATGGCTAAAAAATTTCCCAAAAAAATGACAAAAGTTTAAATTTTTCCAGGGGTACCAAAAATATCCGAATTATTAACCAAAAAATACCCAAAAAAAATGACAAAATATCCGAGTTATCAATCAAGAAATACCCAAAAAATGATAAAAGTTTAAATTTTTTCCAAAGGTATACACAAAATACCCGAAATTTTGAAGTTTAGGTTAAAATAATTTTCAAATCTGTTTTTTTTTATTTTCTGAAAAAATCCTTCTTGATAATTGTGGAAAAACAAGATATTTAAAAAATGGAGAAATAAAAATAAAAGAAATCAATTTGTAGTCACACGAGATAGTTGGACAGGTCTGCCATCCCAACACCTCAGGCTAGAAAAATAACAAATGGATGCTGAAAATTTCTCATGCCGACAATGTTTATTTTCTTTGCTCGTTTCAAGTAGTAATAAGTTATTAAAAATAATTTTCAAAATATTTTTTAAAATAATTTAAAAACCAATTTTAAAATAATTTAAAAACCAATTTTTAAAATATTTAAAAAGCTTTTTAAGTCTGAGTTTATTTTTAATTAGTAGATAAAAAATATACTTTTTAAAAAGTTTATTTTTCACCTATTAATTTTAAAAATATTTTCAAAAATAATTTCAAAACATAAAATACTTTTTTTAAAATAGTAATGAATTTTTTTTTAAACATTAATGAATCTTTTTTTTAAGTAATAAATATTTTTTTTTTTAAGTAATAAATATATTTTTTTTGAGTAATTAAAAATTTTTTTTAAAGTAATTGAAAATTTTTTTTTAAGTAATTAATATTTTTTTTTAAGTAATTAAAATTTTTTTTTAAGTAATTAAAATTTTTTTTTAAGTAATTAAAATTTTTTTTAAAGTAATTAAAATTTTTTTGTTTTAAAGTAATGAATATTTTGTTTTTCTTGAAACGAACAAAAAAAAGTGATGTCCGAGTACGTAAAAGTACTGTTATCGAACATCTTCTTCCCCTAAAGAGGGGAATTTTCAGAATTTAAAAAAAATAACATATTGAAAACAAGGAAAATTTTTTTTTTTTTTTTTGACGATCCATCCTCTAAAATGAGAAATCTTACGTAGATAAGCTTAAAGTAGTAACGTTGTTTCAAGTTGTGCAATACTGAGGCATCGTTGAGGTAAGTCAAATTGGACATATCCTCCGCTTTTTCATACTTGGGAGGATTCACTTGTTGCAATAGATCCTTCTTGAAGTCCTTGGTCTAAATTTCATGGGAGCAAAAAGAAAAACGAAAAATTAATTTTCATCGTGAACAAAATTTACACTCACATAAATCATTTTGCTGTAATAGCGTTGCTTCAAATTGTGCAAAACAGACGCCTCATTTAGATATGTCAAATGTGCCAAGTCCTCGGATTTTTCGAATTTTGGCGGATTCACTTGTGACAGTTGATCCTTTTTGAAGTTTCTAAACTGAATATTTTCAGAAAATGATTTAAACAATTTTTTCCTTCTTTTTTCATTTATAGTATTTTTGGTTTGTTTTTTATTTAATTTATTGTTTTGTTTTTTAATTAAGTTTTTGTTTTGTTTTGTTTTTTTAACTTTTTGTTTTGTTTTTTTTTTGTAAATTTTTGTTTATTCAGGACTTCAGGTGAAAATTTTACATTATTTTGGCAAATTACTACAAATTTCCCTTACTTTGACTTTTTAGCTTTGAATTAAGGAGTTAATACAAAAAAAATATATGTTTTCAATTCAAAACTATGTATTTTTTACGACAATTACTTGATTTATACGAAAAATTACCCTTTCTTGCGGAAATCTGCGAAAATTTTACCAAACGTATCCCATTCTTACAGATAATTGCGATTTTTGTCAAAAAATACCAATTTTTAAGAAAAATTTCGTTTTTTTTACGAAAAATTATCTTTCCTACCGAAATTTGCGAATTTTATCAAAAATAACCCTTTTTTTACCGAAAATTACGATATTTATAAGAAATTACCCTTTTCTCCAAAAAATTCCGTTTTTATACGAAAAATTACCCTTTTTTTAACGAAATTTGCAAAAGTTTGAAAAAAAATCTTTATTTACGGAAAACTACGATTTTTATAAAAAATTACCTATTTTTTCCAAAAATTCCGTTTTTTATAAGAAAAATTACCCTTTTTTACAGCAATTTGAAAATTTTATTTAAAAAAATCCTTTTTAACCGAAATATTCGAGTTTTATTAAAAAATCACCCTTTTCTACTAAAAATTCCGATTTTGATACGAAAATATATCTTTCCTACCCAAATTTGCGAATTTTATCAAAAATAACCCTTTTCTTTACAGAAAATTACGATTTTTATAAAAAATTACCCTTTTTTCCAAAAAATTCCGTTTTTATACGAAAAATTACCCTTTTTTTAACGAAATTTGCAAAAGTTTGAAAAAAAAATCTTTATTTACGGAAAACTACGATTTTTATAAAAAATTACCTTTTGTACCAAAAATTTCGATTTTAATACGAAAAATTACCCTTTTTTACCGAAATTTGCGAATTTTATCAAAAGTAATCCTTTTTTTTAGCAAAAATTACAATTTTTCTTAAAAATTACTCTTTTTTACTAAGAATTCCGATGTTTATACGAAAAATTACTCATTTTTTTTTACCGAAACTTGCGAATTTTATCGACAATAACCCTTTTTTTTCCTACAATTGCGATTTTTATCCAAAATTACACTTTTTTTACCGAAAAGTCCGTTTTTTATACGAAGAATTACCTATGTTACCGAAATTTACGAATTTTATTTAAAATAACCCTTTTTTTTACCGAAAATTACGAGTTTTATCAAAAATTACGCTTTTCTACAAAAAATTCCGATTTTGATACGAAAAATTACCCTTTCTTACCGAAATTGGCGAATTTTATCAAAAATAACCCTTTTTAACCTAAATTGTAGTTTTTATAAAAATTTAACCTTTTTTTTACCAAAAATCCCAATTTTAATACAAAAAATTACCCTTTCTTACCGAAATTTGCGAATTTTATCAAAAATAACCCCTTTTTACCTAAATTGTCGTTTTTATAAAAAATTACCTTTTTTTTACTAAAAATTCTGATTCTAATACGAAAAATTACCCTTTTTCTTATTAAAATTTACGAATTCTATCTCGAATTGTTTTTTTTTAATCAAAAACTACCCTTTTTTACTCCAAGTTACGTATGTTACGAAAAGTTACGTATTATACTCCAAATTACGTATGTATTTTTCGTCTAGAGGCAGATTTTTAAAGTTTTTAATTATTCCAAATTGGTGGGTATTTTTTTTTTTTTTAATCAAATTTACTTCAATTCACCTGATCTCATTTGTATTAATCGACAGTTTTCGGGTTTCAAATTTTGAATTTTTTAAATCTCAAAATCTCTTCAGAATCGTAAACTCGAAGTCCCGAAAGCTCTCGGTTGACAAGTTTTCAAACTAACTTTGTGGGATTTAAAAGAAAAATAGCCGCCATACTGGATACGCCATTTTGAATTTTTAAAATCGAGTAAATTTAACTTTAGATTCGTATAATTAGCGAGTTGAAACAAAAAGCCCTGAGTAACAAGTTTGAAAAAAAAATCGTTTGGGTTTTTTTTTTGATTGGCACGAAAGGGATTGTAATAAACATTGTATTTTTTTTGTTGTAAAAAATCGGATTGTATTGCAAAAGTACCATTAATTTTTGTATTTAAATGAAAGTAGGCAAAAATACGCTGGAAGTTAACGAAAGGGTTAGAAAAAAAAAAAAAATTTTGTATTTTTATAGTTTAATTAGAAAAAAATTTTTGCCTTGCATTGTGGAAGTACCATTAATCCTACTGTATTTCGATGGAATTCGGCAAAAATCGCTGGTAGTTAAAAAGAAGAGTATGTATTTATATCAACAGGTTTAAAGGGAAAATGGAATTCGCCAATGTTACGAAACAGTCACATGTGTTTTGCTAAATAGGGAAAAAGTGGGGGAAAAACGAAAAAGAAGAAGAAGAAGAAGAAGAAGAGGAATATTTTATGTCTCCCTCACTATTGCATCAGACAGTTTCGTTTTTGGTATTTACGCTGTCTCTCTTTTCTCTCTCTCTCTCTCTCTCTCTATTTTTCTTGCTTCCTAGTATCATGTGTTCTCTTTCTCTCATTCTTCGACTTCTCTCTGCTCGCCTGTTCTAAAATTACTGTGACCCGCGTTTCGAAACGTGGCGTTTAGTTTTATTATTAAAGCCCCCGGTACTCAAGTCGCTAGATCGTCTAACAATAGCGTCTTTTTGGGCTTCAGTGACGAAGACGATAATGATGATGATGATGAAGAAGAGGACGAAAAATGAGAAGAGGGTTTGCTGAACCTCATTACGCAATCCGATTTCACCAACACACAACTTTTTTTTTTTTTTTTATAATGCGCATGCTCGCAACAAAATTCTCTGCTTTTTCAGCTCCGACTAAAAATAAATCATTATTATTATACTATTGTTGCAATAGAGACTCTAAGAAAAAAGTAGAAACAAAATAAAAATTTCCCAATTTTTTTTTTCTTCTTGAAAATAATTTTTATACTGTCCTTTACGGTCTGTACTTTGTTTTTAAAACTGTTTATTTTTACCTATTTTTTTTATTTTTTTAGTATTTTATTAAAACGCCAAGAGTTCAGGTAAAAATAATAATTTTTTATGAGTTACGTTGTGAAAAAGTAAAAGTTTCGCTAGACATTTTTTTTCTTTCATGAGTTCAGGTGCGTATTAGAGAACATGGAAAAATTCTCAGGAAAAGACAGGAAAAATCTATGAGTTATTCTTGGAAAGAAGAACTCAAGAAAAACTTTTATGAGTTTAGCTAAAAGAGAATTTTACCCATTTTGGTTGGAATAATTTTTAGTTATATAGCAGCTCTATAATGTTTTAAGACATTTACTAAAAATATACTTTAGAAAATTTGGCTCAAAAAATTTTATGAGTTGAAGCAGAAAAATCTTAAGAGTAAAGTTAGAAAAATCGTTCATTGGACAAAAATTCTAGAGTTCAGTGTAAAAATTCTAAATGTTTAGTTTGAAAACTCTTAAAAGTTCAGTGTGAAAACTCTCAAAGTTTAGTATGAAAACATCAAAAGTTTAGTGTAAAAACTCTAAAAGTTTAGTTGCTAGAATTTACTAAGAATTGTCTGGAAAACTCATAAGAGTTTCATTAATGAAAACAACATCAAATATTTAAAAAAAAATTCTAATTTATATACTTTATGAGTTTTATATTTAAAAAAAAACAGTTTCTATGAGTTTTAGTAAAAAAAAAATTTCAAAAGGCTTAACTGTGAAAAATTTAGAGTTTCACCTTTGAAAATTTTAAGAGTTACAAAAACACTGAATAAAGAGCTAGTTAACTCTTGAGTTTAATTACTGAAAATAGAATTTTTAATGTTTAAAGTTATTCAAATACTTAAATATTGAGAAAAAAGTGAAAAAAGTTTTTTTTAATGAATTTTTGCTAAGAGTCTCATTAAACACAGCTTTTATGAGTTTCGCCAATATTCCTTAAGAGTTTTGTTAGAATAAACTTGAGAGTTAGAACTAAAAATAATTCTGACTTTAACATTGGTAAATATCAAGAGTTCTGCTAAAAAAAAATTTAAACAGAGTTTTTTGAAAATTTCAAGAGTTCTAAAAAGAAAATTTTTATGAGTTTAGCTATAAAAAACACCATTGGGACTTTTCGCCAAAATTCTCCCCTGAGTTCAACTAGTGAATTTTTCGAATTCTACCACTAAAAATAGTTTCTTTTTTGGAAATTTTCTTTAAGAGTTTTACGTGAAAAATTTTATGAGTTTCGCTAATACTAACCATAATGATAACCAATTTTCTAAAATACAGAAATGAATTCATTTCCAAAACTCTTGAATTTTTTTAACTGTGACTAAAAAAATATCTTTTTGAAGAAGAAAATTTTATGAGTTCCATTCTTGAAAATCATACGAAACATGACAATAGTGTTTTACTAAAAAATTACGAAGAATAACAAAAAAAATTATTTTTATGAGTTTCTATGAGTTTTGATATTTGATATAATTCTCTTATGAGTTTTTCTTGTATTTTTCGAATTTTACTACTGAAAATAGCAAGATGTAAAATATTAAGTTCACCTAAGAAAATTCTAAGAGTTTACTCAAAAGCGTTTAAGAGTTTATCTTGAAAATTTTAAGAGTTTTGTCTTAAAAAGTTTAAGAGTTTATCTTGAAAGTTCTAAGAGTTTATCTTAAAAAGTTTAAGAGTTTATCTTGAAAATTTTAAGAGTTTACTTAAAAGCGTTTAAGAGTTAACCTAAGAAAATTTTAAGAGTTTCCTCTAAGGCGTTTAAGAGTTTATCTTGAAATTTTTAAGAATTTGCTCTAAGGCGTTTAAGAGTTTATCTTGAAAATTTTAAGAGTTTTGTCTTAAAAAGTTTAAGAGTTTTTTTTATTTTAAACAACCCTTAGGACTTTTATTTCTCTCTTCCCTATTCAGTTTTTAATATTTATTTCATAAACAAAAAAGATGATAATTTTGAGGGAAAGAAAAACCTTTTTATTTATTTAGCGTTAAGAGTCTCAAAATTGAAACTATGTCAAATGGATCATTTCCGTAGATGCGCGAGGTTTTAAATTTCAGTTAAGAAATTTTTGCTGTCATGAATGAAGGAGTGGGCGAGGGCGATTCTCTTTTATTTTTCTCCATCCCCCCCCACACTCTTCATATCCCCTCCCACTTTTTTTTAGCAGTGTCTACGTATGGTCAGCTTTATAGAGAGGGTCGGCGAGTCCCGAAGGTGTTATTCTGTTCTTGAAATAGAGTCAGAGCGACCCGATACGGTATGGTGGTGGTGATGATTACGCCAACGCCCGGCGTCACCCTACTTTTTAGCTTAATATATATATAGTGCATATATAAACATATATATATATATATATATATATTTTCTTCCCTAGTGTTGTATCGCTAAAACGTTTTTCCTCATTTAGACAGCGTCTCCCGTCCCTGAAATAATTCCCCCCCTCTCTTCTCTTCTTTCTCATCATCAGCCACCCGCTCATCTTATACACAAAATCACCAAACACGTCCTTCAAAAACATTGTTTTTCTATTTTAACTTCTTTTCTTTTTTTTTTGATAATTAGAATTCTCGAAATTCTTCGAAATTTAGTTCTTTTATACCTTCTTGACTCACTCCATTGAAAAATGTATTTTTATTTCAGTTATTTTTTATTTTTAGGTTAGGAAATTGATTTTCGATCTTCCGTTAATTTTCGTTCGATTGAGATTGGTGTTAATGTTAATCCTTCCTCGACCTTTTTTTTGAATTTTTTTCCAACTCTCTTTAATCCTTGAGACACATCACCGAAAAAAAACATTTTTAGTTCCATAATTACTGATTTTTAGGTTAGGAAATTGATTTTTGACTATTCATTAAGGGAACACTAGCTACTGTTTGTTTTGTTTTCATTAGTTTTAACTTTTTTTTTACTTCTCCTCAGGTCACTCCATCCGAAAATACATTTTTATTACCCTACTTTTTAATTTTTAGGTTAGGAAATTATTTCTCGATCTTCCGTTTATTTTCGATTGATTGAAATTAAGGTCAATTTTGATTCTTCCTCGTCCGTTTTTGAATTTTTTTAAAGGACTTTTTAATCCTTGAGGTACTCTACCGTAAAAAAGTTTTTAGTTACATAATTACTGATTTTTAGGTTAGGAAATTATTTTTCGATTTTCCAGTAATTTTCGTTTGATTGAAATTGAGAGTATTTTTAATTCTTCCTCGACCTTTTATGAATTTTTTTTCAATTCTCTTTAATACCTGAGACACTTGACCGAAAAAAAGTTTCTGGTTCCATAATTACTGATTTTTGGTTAGAAAATCGATTTTTGATTATTCATTAAGGGATCATTAGCTACTGTTTGTTTTTTTATTCCTTTTAATTTTTCTTTACTTCTCCTCATGTCACTCCATCCGAAAATACATTTTTATTTCCCTGCCTTTTAATTTTTAGGTTAGGAAATTATTTTTCGGTATTCCGTTAATTTTCGTCTGGTTAATATTCGGAGTATTTTTAATTCTTCCTCAATAATTTTGTAAATTTTTTATTCTTTTAACTTTCCGTAAGTGACTCGGTCGAAAAAAATCTTTTGTTTCCTGTTTTTTTAGGTTAGAAAATTGATTTTCGATTTTTTTAATTACCCTTCGATTAAAAATTGTTTCTCTTAATTCTTCCCCGCATTTTTTGACTTTTTCCGAGTTTATTTTACTTCCTCTTTAAGGAAGGTTCCTAATTTCTTAGTTTTAGGTTAGGAAATTTCTTTTTGATTTTCCTTTTTTACCCTTTAGTAGGAATTTCGATTTCTTTGGGTACTTTTACTTCATCTTGAGTTACTCCATCGAAAAATATTTTACTAATTAAGTAAAAACTGATTTTTAGGTTAGAAAATGAATGGACAGACTTCCGTTAAGTATTTTTTGGGGTTATAATTTCGTTTCTTTGGGTTCCTTTACTACCCCTTGGTCTACTCTATCGAAAAATATTATTGATTTATAAAAATTAAGGATTTTTAGTTTAGAAATTTAAATAGAAGCCTTTTTTACAGTGGAGAGGAAGTTGAGAATGAGAAAGGAGAGAAAAAATGTTTAGGGACTTTTTCTAAAATTTAAAGAAAGGGAAAAAAGGGGCAACTTAATAGGGAGAAAATGTAGAGTCTAAAGAAAGGAGTAGGGAAATTTTTAATGGAGACTACTAACGAAACATTGAAGTTCTAAAGAGGGGATAAAAAGTAGACAAAAAAGGAGGTTAAAAGTGTAGTGGAGAAGGAATAGTCTCTAGAAAAAATTTTATGGGTAAAACTACAAAAAAAAATCGAAAGGAAAGATCTAAAAACAAATGTCAAATAAAAAGGACAGAGGAGAATTTAATCCAAAAAGAATTTTTCAATGGAGGAGAAAAAGAAGAGGGACTATCAAAGGGAAGTGGAGCAATGCACTTTCCAAACAAAATCTTTTTGAAAATTACTTAACTAATAGATTTTTAGATGGAGTAAACATGGAAGCAACCAAAAATTCAAGAATGAAAAAATATTCCACTAAGAACTAACAAAAAATAAAGGAAGAATTTTCATCCTTTAAAACAAACGGATGAGAAGAAAATGAATTCTAAGAAATCAAACGGGGAGAACTTTACAGAAAAAAATTTTCCAAATGGAGGAAGATCAGAAGTAACTGAAACTTGAAACAGAAAATAAGAATCCCAAAAAGAAAAAAAATGGGAAGGGATTAAAAAAAGTATAAAAGAAAATGTGTCATTAAAAAGTAATGAGAAGTGAAGTAACTCGATTTCTAATAATCGAAGCGGGGAAAAACTAACCAAATTGGCAAATTTTCAAAAGTGTGTCATAAGAAACGATCGAAAATCTCAATGAAAACAATAAAATTACCAAGGAGTTAAAAAAAAATTGTAAAAATATATAAGAATAGAAAACACTAACAATATGAATGAAAAAAAATTATTGGTATTTAATTTATAAAACGAGAAAAAAAAATTAACTAAGAAAAGAAATTTTATTTCTCAAGAGAACAAGTCGAGAAGGTTCGAGAAATATTTCTTGGCACAATCGTATCAAAGAGTTTGGGCGCAAATTATTCAAATATCTTCCGGCTTGGATCGTTCACTCTTTAACAATTATTTATTTCGTCTTACAAATTAATTAACAACTATAATGTCAAATCAAAAAATAATTATAAATAATAGAAATAAAAAGAGAATTATAAAAATAAAGAATTTAAATAATAATAAAAAAGTAATTTAAAAAAAAAACTATTTTAAAATAAAATAATAAAATAAATAAATAATAATAATAAAAATAATAATAATAATAAACAAAAAAACAATAACGACAATTAAAAGTTTACAATTTAGAAAAAGAAAAATTATTTTTATAAATAAAAGCCTAAAAAATTAATTTCCATTCACAATTTTTTGTTTAAATAAAAAAAAAATTTCACATAAACAAAAATAAAGTTAGGAAAATTTTTTCTTGCTCTTCCATTTAATTTGATAATTAAATATGCAAATATTTTGCAATTAAAAAAATTAAAAGAATTTCTAAAACTAAATTTTCCAAACAGTTAAATATTTGAAATTTTTTTAAGAAACAAAAAATATTTTTTACATTCTGCACTATTTATGGAAAATTGTGAAAAATAGTTAATTTTAAATATTTATACATTTCGATAATTAAAATGAGAAACGTCTTGAAATTTTTGCACTATTCTGTCATTTTTTACTTTATTTTCGAAGTAACTTTTATTTTATTTCGATTATCAGAGAGGGAGGAGAAAATTAAGAAAAAAAAAATTAGTAAAATCCATTTTCAATTAGTTTTTTTTCAATTTCACTAAGAATATTTTAAGAGAAATTAGTAAAAACTCCAATAGAGGAAAACTGCTTTTTAGATTTGAAGAAAATTATATAGTAAAAAATTTACTAGAAATTTGTAATTTTTAACTTAAATTTGTTTATTAAAGTATTTACTAAAATTATTTATTGAAATGTTTACTGAAATGTTTACTAAAATACTAATTGTTTAGTAAATATTTACTACAATTTTTACTAATTATTTATTAAAATAAATTTATGAAAATATTTACCAAAATTATTTATTAAAATATATTAGAATTATTTACTTCATTATTTACTAAATTATTTACTAAACAAAATACTAAATTAGTCAAATTTACTTTGACTTTTTTTAAAATTCCACCCAAAAAATGTTAACTAAAACATTAATTTTATTTAAAAAGCTTTTTTCACTACAGAAATTTGAAAAATTTAAATGTTTTTTTTTCAAATGATTTAATTTTTTTAATTTTACTATTTCTTATGAATTTTTTTTAGATATATTAAAAAAACTGCAAGCAATTATGTACCGCAAAGAATAATTCTTAGGAGTCCGTTTGATGAAATAAAAAATTTAATAAATAAAAAAAATAATAAGTAAAATTAACAAAATTAGCAAATCCACTAAAATTTACCACGAAAACAAGAAGAAAAAATTGACAGAAATTACGGTCAAATAATTTTTTTTTTTTACTTTCTAAATATTGAAATAAAAAATTTTTCCCGTTTAAATAAAAATTTCTTTTCTTGCAAATGGAAATTGAAAAAAATATACAAACATAATTAAGAAATATATTTTTAAATGAAGAAAATTGATGAAAAAAGGTTTACAATGAAAATTAATAAATAAATTTTTAAAAGAAGGAATTTGAAAGAATTTTTTTTTTTTTTTTTTTTTTTTTTTAAGAAGGAAAATAAAAAATAAAAAATTCTTTTTTACATACCTCGCCGCCAGGCAAAGTGACGGAAACCAAATCGCCCTTGGTGGCTTTAATTTCACCAAGAAGATATCCTTCCTTTTCATCGGGGACCCAGCAAGCTTTCTTCGCATCATAGGGCTTAGTTTGATCGATTCTCTTCTGTTCAAGTGAAACGAAGAGATATGGAGTTGGATCGGGATCCTCTCCTTCTTGTACTACTGGCCTCGGCATCTTGTCTACTTTATTTCTTCCTTTATCACTTCCTCAAAAAATATATTTATTTCAAATTTTGTCCCCACAAAAAAAAAATGATTTATTAACACTCTGTATTATGTTCTTTATTTATTTTTTTTTTATTTTGCCTTTTTTTCTTCCTCTACTCGTTCAAGTAAATAAATAAAAAAAATAAAATAAAATTTATTTGCAAAGTAGTCGTCGTCGTTGTTGTTTTATTTTTCGTGCGTATTCCTTATTTATTTTTTTTTTGTCAAAAAAATATTCCTTCTATCCTGTTTTTTTTCTTCTTTTTTTTTTTTTTCTTTCTTCTGGCTTCGGCGGCGGACGGACTACTTCTGGCGGCACGATCTGGGCGGCCCTGTAGACAAAATTCACTTTTAATTCCCCCTCCCTCTTCTAGAAAAAGCTCACTCGTATTTTAGTCGGGGGGGTCATCAACGTCGTTGCAACGTGGAGAACGAGGTACCGAAAACGCCACCAATACTCTCATCCCCCCCCCCCCACGATCTTTTATGTTCTTTTTTCTTCGACACATCATTTTCTCCCTTCCCCCACCATACCACCCCCACTCAACGTTATTCATCGCTGCAGGAGATTTTTTTTTTTTATTTTTGGAAAATGAGGATTTAACGGAGATTTTTTTTTTTAGAAAATTCATCGACATCATTGCGATCATAATATTTCATCATAATTTTTATCATAACCATTAACATAAACATTATGGTAATCATTATAACAATGATAATCATAAACATTATCATAATCATTGTCATTATCACAATCATCACGATAATCATAATCATTACCAATAATCATTATCATAATCATTATGATAGTGATAATGATTATGATTATCATAATCATTATCACAATCATTATGACAATCATAATCATAATCATTATCACAATCATTATGATTATGATAATCATAATCTTAAACACTATCATTATGATTATGATAATCATAATCATAATCATTATCACAATCATTATGATAGTCATAATTATTATCACAATCATTATGATAATCATAATCTTAAACACTATCATTATGATAATCATAATCATAATCATTATCACAGTCATTATGATTATGATAATCATAATCATTATCACAATCATTATGAAAATCATAATTATTATCACAATCATTATGATAATCGTAATCTTAAAAACTATCATTATGATAATCATAATCTTAAACACTATCATAATCATTTTTTAAAGCATTGTGATAATCATTATCGTAATCATTATTTTATAATTATTACCGTAATTATTAACATAATTATTATCATTGTCACAATAATTATCATAATCTTTATTATAATCATTATCGCAATTGCGGTAATAATTATAATTATGATTATGACAATAATTATCACAATCATTCTAATAAGCATTATCGTTAACAAAAATCGTAATCATTATCATAATCATTTTCATAATTTTTAACATAAATATTATGATAATGATTATCACAATCATTACGTAAAGAACAATCATTATGATAATATGTCATAATCATTATCAAAATCATTTGTCATAATCATTATCAAAATTATTTGTCATAATCATAATCATTGTCATTATATAATAATCATTTATCATAATCATTTATCATAATCATAGTAGTAATCATCATCATCATCAAAATAATTATAATTATCAACATATTCATTCACATAATAATCACAATCATTAACATAAAAATCAAAATCCTTATTAAAATCATCATAATCATTGTGATAATTTATTATGATAACATTATAATAATGATTATGATAATGCTTAACACAATCATTACTTTAACAAAAAATCATTATCATAATCATTATAATTGTTAACATAATCATTAACATAAAAATTCTAATAATTATTATAATCATCATAATCATTATCATAATCATCATCGTCATAATTATCACTAATATCATAATTACTATCTTCAATATAATCATTATTCAAATTTTCACAATCATTCTCAATTTTTATAACATTATCATAATCACATTCGCAATCATTATCATATAATCATTATCAAAATTGCAGTCATGATGATTATCATGATCAATTTAAAAATTATTATCATAACCATCATTTTAATTATTATGATAAAAATGATTGTAATCATTACTACTAATATTGTTTTAATTTCAAAACGGAATTAGCAATTTATTATTAATAATCATCATTAAAGAAGAAAAACTATTATTAAGATGATGATTTAACAAAAAATTGATTGTTATTGACAAAAATAACTCATTATTATTTTCATTAAATTTGCTAAAATTTGCAAAATTTGATTAACAATTATTAAAGTGATTGGTTTAAAGCTTAAAATAAATGAAAATTATCAAATTGATGACAATCATAATGTTGACAAAAACTTCAGAATTTATATTATAACATTGATAATAATAATAGTTATAATAATAGTAATAATATTAATAATAATAGTAATAATAATAATAATAATAATTATTATTATTATTATTATTATTATTATTATTATTATTATTATTTAATAACAGTCGTAAAAATTATGTTTATGATAAATTGATGAAAATTACAAGATTGATGACTATGATAAAATTGATGAAAATCATGAAATTAACGAAAATAGTAGAATTGATAAAATTATATTGATAATAAATTCATAATAATTTCGTAATAGTAGTTAAATTGATGATTATGAAAAAATTGATGAAAATCATAAAATTGATGATTATGATACAATTGATGAAAATCATGAAATTGATGATTATGATAAAATTGATGAAAATCATAATATTTATGAAAATTGTAACATTGACGATTAACAGGAAATTAATAAAAATTGGAAACATTGAAATTTCTCATAAAATTATTGTAAAAATTGAAATTTATCATAAAATTGATGAAAATTGTCCAATTTACAAAAATCGTAGAACTAATTATAAACTAATAATTTTTTATTTATTTAGGTAATTTATATCATATAATAATCGTAAATTGAACGTTTTTCTATTAAATTTACGTTTATTATGATATTAATTTTAATGAATTTCTTTCTCTACATTATTATATTTTTTGATGAAAATTGCAAAATTGATGATTATGACTAAATTGAAGAAAATTTTCAAATTGATTATTATGACAAAAATGGATGAATATTGCAAAATTGTTGATTATCATGAAATTGATGAAAATCGTGATAAAAGAAAATTTATCATAAGATTAATAAATAAAACATCAAGTTTAAGAAAATCATCAAAATAAAAGCTTTTATGAAATTGATGAAACTCATAAAATTGAAAAAATCGTCTATCATCAAGTTGTTGATTATCACAAGCTTGATGAAAATTATCAAATTGATGATTATGATAAAATTGACGAAAATTGTAATATAGATGCTTATCATAAGATAATTGAATATTGTAAAATCGAAAATTAAAATCGATAAAAATGTGAGAAAATTCTTAAATATCATAGAAAAATTTTAAATAGTAGAATTGATGAAAATTGTAAAATTAATGAAAATCGTAAAATTAATTTATTATAACAAAGTTGATGATTCTCATAAAGTTAATAACATTTGAAAAGATTTACGAAAGTAATGAAAATGATGAATTTAATAATTTCTTATAATTCGATGATTTTAAAAATTGATGAAAATTTTGTGACAAATTCTTAAATTATCGTCTATCATAAATCTGATGAAACTCATTAATTTGATGAAACTCATTAATTTGATGAAACTTTAAAAATTGATTATCATCTTAAATTTGTGAAAGTTTGTAAGATTAATGTTGATCATAAAATAAAATTTTATTAAATTGATGAAAATCAGAATATTAACAATTGTCCAGAATTTGATGAAAATCGTAAAATTCGATACTCTCGTAAAATTGAGAAAGTTCATAAAACTAATAATACTTATAAAATTGACAAAATTCGTAAAACTGATAAAATTCATAAAATTGATGACAATCATAAAACTGATGACAATCACATAGATGATGAAGTTTCTTAAAACTGATGAAATTCATCAAATTGATGATTTTTGATGAAATTGATCATTATCATGTGAATTGACAATGATTGCAGAATTTGATAATTTTGACAAAAATTGATGATCACAGAAATTGATGATTATCAAAAAAAGTCTAGAAAATTTTTCCAAATTCTTCATTAGCATAGTTATTGTTAATTTTAATGTAAAATAACTTGAGACTTGAACGAAAAATTTATGTCTTCATCATAAAACAAATTTTTAAAAATCATCAAAAATCATCAAAAGTATGAAAATTATCATTAGCATCATCAACTTCCGACTAGATATCATCAGAAAAAAAATTATTCTCAATGATGAAATTTTTCCCAAAAAAAAAAAAACATCATCAACAGTGAAAATTAATTTCACTAATACTCCTCAAGAATTTGTTGATTCCGGTTAAAAATCCAAAATACACCAAGATTTAAAAGACGCAAAAAAAAAAATTGGTTGAAATGTCTCTCATCACAAAAATACGAAGAAACACTTATTTCGTAATCCTTGTGTGTCACATTTTGTGGAATCGAGTCAAACACCAAAAAAAAAAAAAAAAAAGAAGAAAAAAAATTTTTTTTTTTCACATTTTCGACAAATTTTTGTCAATCACCACCGCACCGGAAATAACTGCACTTTTTTGATTAATTTTCCTCTCTATACTTTAAATTTCAAACACTTTCTCTCTCTCTCTCTCTCTCTCTTTCTTTTCATTAATTTTTCTTCCGACGATTTCGTCCCAATGTTCTCGCACGTTGCAACAGAAAGAAAAAAATTTTTTTCCTTCTACAAAATTTTTTGTTAATGAACATTTTAGAAGTGGTGGGCAAAAAAAAAAACCTTTTTGGAAATAAAATTAAAAAAAAAAATTTGTCTAAAGAAAATAAAGAAATTTGTATGGAAAATGAATTCTTTTTTTTTTACTTTAATAAAAAAGGGAAATTTTGTTTTTTAAATGATAAAAGTTTGAAAAATTTTTTTTTTTTTTTTTTTTTTTTTTTTTTTTTGGGAAAAAAACAACCGACGTGAAGGACTTACGTTAGAGAGCCGTTCTGTCAGGGAGAGAAGCGAAAGCTCCCAATATAAGCGCGTGCAACGTGATCCTAGCTTGTAACGAAAATAATGATTGGCTCACAATATCGACCAATCAGAATGCTCGTTAGTTACTGGGGCAATCTACCTTTTTAGGTGGAGATGATACCAAATGTGTGACAAGGGGGTTACCAACGAAAAATTTCGGAGTAGCGTTTTCAGAAAAGGGAGCGAGAAAGAGAAAAGAAGGAGAGAGAGAGAGAGAAAGAGAGAGAGAGAGAGAGTGAGAGAGAGGGGGAGGGAGAGAGAGATGAAAATAGACGTTCAAGAGGAAAAACAGACTCGTCAAAGAAAAGGAGCCTTCCTCCATCAACCTTCTTCGTTCCTCTTCCTTTACCATTATTTTCTACTCTTCCCCTCCCCCCTCTCTCCCTCATCTACCCCCACTTTTTACACAATACGGTTTTTTTTCCAAAAAAAATTTTTTTAAATTTTTATTTAACATTTAATGTTTTATTTATTTATTTATTTATTTACTAGTTTATTTAACATTCAAAAATTTTCAAAATATTATTTTATAATTTCTCTTTTTACCCTTAAACAATTGTAATAACATTTTTTTCAACATTTAATATTTTATTTATTTATTTATTTATTCATTTATTTACTAGTTTATTTACCATTAATAATGTTTCCAAATTTTTTTAAAAATAATATTTATTAATAATTTCAAATTTTACCCTATTAAAAATTGCAATAACATTTTTTATTTAACATTTAATATTTTATTTATTTATTTATTTACTATTTTATTTAACATTCACAATATTTCAAAAACTTTTATTTTAATTAATATTTTTTTATAGTTTCTCTTTTTACCCTTAAACAATAATTGTAATAACATTTTATTCAACACTTAATATTTTATTTTTTTATTTATTCATTTACAAGTTTATTTACCATTAATAATTTTTCACAAATTTTTTAAAAATATTATTCATTTATAATTTCTAATTTTACCCTATTAAAAATTTCAATATTATTTTATTTAACATTTAATATTTTATTTATCTATTTACATTTCATTCAACATTTAATATTTTATTTATTTATTCATTTACAAATTTATTTACCATTAATAATTTTTCCAAATTTTTTTAAAAATAATATTTATTTCTAATTTCTAATTTAACCCTATTTAAAATTGCAATATTATTTTATTTAACATTTAATATTTTATTTATTTATTTATTTATTTATTTACAAGTTTATTTAACATTCATTTACAAATTTATTTACCATTAATAATTTTTCCAAATTTTTTTAAAAATAATATTTATTTATAATTTCTAATTTAACCCTATTTAAAATTGCAATATTATTTTATTTAACATTTAATATTTTATTTATTTATTTATTTACTAGTTTATTTAACATTTATAATTTTTCAAAAAACTTTTTTTTATAAATAATATTTTTTTATGACTTCTAATTTTATCCTATTAAAAATTGTATTAATAACATTTTATTCAACATTTAATTTATTTATTTATTTATTTATTCATTTACAAGTTTATTTACCATTAATAATTTTTCCAAATTTTTTTTTAAATATTATTTATTTATAATTTCTAATTTTACCCTATTAAAAATTTCAATATTATTTTATTTAACATTTAATATTTTATTTATTTATTTATTTATTTACAAGTTTATTTGAAATTCATAATTTTTCAAAAGACAATTTTTTTTAAATAATATTTTTTTATAACTTCTAATTTTATCCTTTTAAAAATTGTAATAACATTTTATTTCTCATAAAAGAAGACAATATCGATTTTTTTCACAATAACAAGAAAAGAATTTAAATCAAAAATTATTTTTGTGTGAAAGTCAAAGGTTATAAAATAAATTTCAGTCAGAGAAAATATTTTAACCATGTTTAATAATTTTAATTTATTGAAGAATTCGTTGAATTTTGGAAAAATTCATGCGTAGTTTTGTAGAAAATATTAATTTTTTTGTTTGCCTCCTCAAAAAAATTGTTATTCTTATTATTTTTAATAAATTTTTTTTTATTTTCAAACAGCAAAAATTCGGTTTGAAAATAAAATAAAGTTTGCAAAATACAAAAATCGATATTCTTATTTTTGAAAATAAGAAAAAAATTGCCAAATGCAAAAATTTATATTATGTTTGAAAAATTTTTTTCTTTTAAAAAATAAAATTTCCTTTTTAGACAGAAAATGCTAAAAAAAATACTATTATTATTCAAAAATTGTTTTTCCTCAAAATTAATTTGTTTATTTTTGTAACTAATTTCAGATCATATTTTTACACATAAAAATTAAAAAAAAAAAGATAATTATGGTTTGAAATTAGTTACAAAAATAAACAAATGAATTTTCAAAAAAAAATATATTTTTTACCATTTTCAGTCTAAAAACAAAGATTTAAAAAAAAAATTTTTTCAAAAAGTTTGAAAATCAATTTTTTTGGTTAGAAATTTTTGTTCCGTATTCAAAAACAATTATTGTAGAAAACGTCGCATAGACTTCAAAATCCAACCAATTTTGCAGATCTTAATTTTATCATATTTTATTATTTTTTACAGATATAAAACTTATGATCTGAAATTAGTTAGAAAAACAAGAAGAAATTAATTTTCCAATACAAAATCCAAATTTTTATGATTTGTTTTTAGCATTTTCAGTCTAAAAATAAAGATTTAAAAAATTTTTTTGTCAACAATTTTTTTAATCATTTTTTTCTGGATTCGAAAACAAATATTTTCTACAAAATTACGCATTTAAAAAAGAAAAATAGCAATTTTTCAGTAATATAAAAAATTGAAAAATTGGCAAAATATTTTTGTCTTTTTCTTTTAAAAAGTCTGGGATTTTTTTTAAATTCTGCCCTTTTTTCATTAAAAAACACCTTCAAGTATTTCTTAAAAATAATTCTTGCCTTTTTTCATTAAAAAATTTTTAATTCTTTCTTTAAAAAAAATTCTTGTTTTTTGCATTTAAAAAAAAAATTTTTTTTCTTAAAAATTACGTCTATAACGAAATTTTGTTTATAACAAATTTAAAATTTTACAAATATGCAATATATTTAATTACTATCACAAAAAAAATAAGTAGAAACACTATTTTCAAAATTTAAATCAAGCTAGATTTTAATAAAATAATAATAATGATAATAATAATATAAAATTAATAATAATAAAATAATTGATAAAATTAACGAATTAGAAAATGGAATATTGGCGCTCAAGGGGTCCAATATATATAGAATATCAGTCGAGGGGGGTGTATTTTTAAATTGAACAGAAAACACATTATAAGACCTTGAACCTCAAGATTTATTTATAAAATTTAAAAAGCTGTTATATCATTAGAAACATTTTTAATTTAAAAAAATTTTAAAAAAAAATATAATAAATTTATAAATATTTTGTTTAATTAATAAAATAAGTATAATTATAAATATAATAAAAATGTAAATAAAATATAAATATAATGTAATAACAACATTATTTATTATTATAAATATAATAAACAAATACAAAAAAATAATTTAAATAAATTTAAAACAAAATATAAAAAGTAAGTCCTATTGCAAAAAAAATTATTTTTTTGTTAAATGAATTTTGAAAGAATATAAATTTTAATAAATGTTTGAAAATTTCTAAATCAAATGTTAAAAAAACTATATCGAAAATTGTTTTTAATAATTTTCCAAAATAATTTTTGTTGACTTCGCAAAAAAAAAATTCCAATATATTTTTTCTTAAGAAAATAAAAATTATCCACAGAAAAAAATATTGATTTTAATGGATGTTCATTAATAATTTTTTATGACTTTTTAAAAAAGAAAAGAAACATTTTCAATTTACTTTTTCTTGAGAAAATAAAAATTATCTAATATCACGACAAATGTGAACATTGAAATATTTATTTGTTAAAAACAAAAAGTACTGAAAAACTCTTTTACATTGTGACATTTAAATTGGCTAAGTAAATAATGAAGAATGAATAATTCTTTTTGTCAAAGTCTTATTTTTTTTGTCACTTTTATTGTTGTAAGTATCAGAATATTATTATTATTAATAAAAAAAAACTGAAAAAAATAATTTTTTTTTATCATTATTTTTAATTAACTTTTAACTAATGATTTTCCAGTCAACTAATACTTAAAATTAAAAAAATAAAAGAGATTCATAAATATCATATTTATTTTTTATAAAACATATAAAAAATGCTTTAAAGATTCTGAAAATCAATTCTTTTTGCTTGGAATTTAAGAAAATATTTAAATTATTTTCCCGATATATAGTTAAAAATACCTTTTGTGGACTCTCCTATTAAATATTATTTTCAGATGGCTAAAGCGAAATCAGAATTTGTTTCGTCTAATGAGAGGACCTTGGAAAAATTGTACTACATTTTTCTCAAAATTATTCCTCAAATGCTGAATGACAAAGAAATTAATTCTTCCATTATTGATATCAATAAAAAATTTGAGGTGATCGAAAAAGATGCACAAACTATGAGTATAAGTGATCAAGATTATTTAAAGCCATTAATGGATCCTATTAATCAAGTAATATCAAACAACTGTGAAGAACGTTCAAAACTTTTAACGCTAGAAGAATTTTATATAGTAGTAAGTTAAAAAATTATAGAACAGTTTACAAAAAAAAAAAAGTTTTTTTTAGTATATTTTTATTTACTTTATTATACATATTGTAGTCTGCAAACATATGATTTTATTATTTTGCTGTCTATACTATTTTTAGAAAAACGTTACTGAAAAAGCATCAGGTGTAAGTTTAAAAAAATTTTCAAAAATGTATTATTTTCAATGAATTAAAAAAAAAATTATCTATTATACAAATAAGGAATTTATAACTAGAATTGTGAATATTTTCAGAAAATGACGACAGAAGATTTAGAGATGATATTAAATTTTACTATCTATCAATTAGTGTCGATTTTAAAAAATAATTTACCGAAAATCGATCAATGTTCTTTAGATATTAATAAAAGAATTGAAGATTACAATAAGACAGTGCTTTTGGTTTTATTTAAAAATTTTCATTCAAAAAATAATTCTCTTGAAGTAAGGATACATCAAGATTTGCGTATTACAATGATAATGTTAGAAGTTGTGATAATTGATGTGGAAAACACAAAAATAAAAAATTGCAACGTAACCGGAAAATTGAGTGAAGATGGAAAAAATTTTCAAAACTTTCTAGTAAGTGAACAAAATTCATTTCATTTTCATTTTATTCTATTAATTGCAGTGAATAAATATATAAGTAATGTGAAAACAACCATTTTTTAAATAGTTTTAATAGTTTTAAATATATTTAATATAAACTAAAATATAATTCTAAAAAAGTATTTTTATAATTATTGCAGAAAAGTTTATTAAATGTATATACTTATAAAACTGAGTGGTTTCAAGCATTGAAAAATGCTGTGCCCCTATTGGGTCTATCTGTTTTTGGATTATTAATTACATTCTTCGCAACCAAGCGTTAAATAAACTTGATTTATGCCAAAAATTATCACTGTAAAAAAAATACTGTCAGAAAATTTAATTAAAATTACTGTTCAAAAAAGGATTATATAAAAAAATAAAAATCGTCTCTTTACTACTAATTTTTTTTTACCTTACATTCCATACAATTGAAACACACGCATACCTTACACTCACTTCTACTATCTTAACTAAATTAATAATTTCGTAGTAGTAATCCGCCAGAGCACCGGGTTTCCGTTTCCAGTTCCAAATGCCTTTTTTGGCTTTGTCAAAATAATATTTAAAAAATTAATCAAATTTCCGCTTAATACCATAATCATCATACCCCCTTATTCTTTGAAAAGTTCCCCACACTTAATTTCCCTACCACATTCTTTCAAACTCATTCAGCCATCTTTCCCCTTTCCCATCCTCACTTAAAATCCACATCACACTATCCCCAATTCCCCCCACACTACCAATCACACATCTCTCCAACACATGTTCCGTACCTTCCACTTCAAAGCCACACATTCTACACTTTTTTTCGTTTCCATCCATCCAGTATTTACATTCTTTCACTCCCTCCCCCGTTCTAAACCTACATAATCTATTCCATCTATCATACTGTTTCATTCTCACTAAATACACCGGCACATTCACTCCTTTCACCATTTTATACCATCTATTATACCGTGAATCCGCAATCCTACTCCATCTCTCCTCCTCATCCCTCTTCTTCCAACCCTCCATAACATCCCTACTATTCCTTTTTTCCCTGTTCCAACGCATCCCTTCTTCCCCTTTTCCATCTTGGCACCCCTTCCCTTCTTTTCGCCTCGCCCCTCTTTATCAATCTCAAACATTCCCTCGCTAACTCACTCCCTCTACTCTGTTCTAACTTTTCCTCAAACCCCATTGCTCTCTTTCTTTGTCTCAAAACTAACTTTTCCCTACCAAGATCCTCCCTAATCATATACCCCGGACAGTTTCAATCCACCCCCACAGTCCATCTTAATAACCTTTCATGCAACCTTTCAATCTTACCTATCTTACTCCATCCCCACACTTCCACCCCATACCTTATCACCACCCATACCAATGCATCAAACAACCATACTCGTTTTCACCAGTCATTCTTAAATCTTCTCTCCCCAATCCCCCATATTTTACTCATCATTCTCCCTCCCTTCTCCACTCTTCTTTCCACATTTAATTCTTGCCCACCATTCCAATTAAACCAATACCCCAAATAACAAAATTCATTCACTTCTTCCACCCTTCTCCCATTCATCCTCCAATCTACCTCCTCCAGACCCCCTTTTTTCTAAATCTTAATATCTTTGTCTTTTCAACATTCACCCTCAAATCTTTTTCTCTAACATACACTTCAAACTCTTTCATTGGCAACTTCATCCCTCTTTCATTTTCAGCCATTAAAACCACATCATCCGCATAAGCAAAGGCGTACACTTTCTTCTTTCCCAATATCACTCCACCTTTTCCTTTCCTTTGCATTCTCTCTTCCAAGTCAGCCATCAACAAATTAAACAGAATTGGACTAAGGGGGCAGCCCTGTCTTAACCTCCTACCCAACCGCTCCCTAATTTTAATATTTTCCCTTGTATCCTCGTAGAACTCCTTTATTCTCTCTATTAAACTCTGCCCTATTCCCAGTTCCCTCATCACCTTCCACAGAATACCCCTATATTCCTCCACCCTGTCCCCTCTCCCTTGTTTCACTATTGGCATTATTAATCCAGACTTTCATTCCTCCGGCCACCCTTCTCCATCCCACACCATATTCGCTATCTTTCATATCTCATCCCTCACTACTTCACCCCCCATATTTTAAACATTCCCCTTCCATCCCATCACCTCCCTGCAGCCTTTTTTTCTTAATTCTTTGCAATGCCTCATAAATTTCTTCTTTTGAAATTTTCCTATCTCCTTTCTCCTACCTTCCTTCCTTCCTCTACCCCACCACTTAACCCTTTTGAAATAATCCGTCCACTCCCTCAAGTCTATTTCTTCATTTACCCCCTTCCACGATTTCCTCTCCCTCTTGATCATCTCCCATTCCCTACCCTCCTTAATCGCCAATTCCACCTCCTGTAAGAACCGCAGCTTACTCTCCTCCCTTTTTTTTCTCACCATCTTCCCATGTTCCCTGTGTATTTTATTGTAAACCCGCCTGTCAGTTTTACCCGCCCTCCACTCCTTTACCGCCTTTCTCACACCGAACCTACTCCTGTCACACTCTTCGTCCCACCAACCATTCCTCTTTCCATCTCTTCCTCCTCAATCCCTTTTTTCACATCCCTCAGGATTCTTCCCAGTCTTTTTAGTCGCTCCTCGACCCCACCTTCCTTTTGAAACATTTCCGCCTTCTCCTTCACTCTGTTACCAAACTCCAGTAACCTTTCCTCTTTTCACTTTCCCATTTTAACCCTTCCTCTCTTTTTTTTCCCCTTCTTCATCAAGCGTATTTCTGCAGCCTCTTTCTCTGCCACCCTTCATTGCCACAATTAATGGAAAGTAACCGGAGTCACTCTCCAACACCACCTTCATCTCTTTTATCAACCTCTTTGTCCCTTCCTCCGCTATCACATAATCTATTACACACTCCCCACCCCCCTTCCTACAAAAGTATATTCGTTCCCTTTGTCGCCCTCAATACTGCCATTACAAATCTCCCAACCCGTTTCCTCCAAAATACTAATCAATTTCCTCCCCTCTCTATCCACCACCTTATGTTTCGACACTCTTCTATACTTTTCTTCCTCCTCACACCACTCTACTCCACTCCCCCCACCCCACCTAATTCCCCCAAAACCCTTATCCCTGCCTAATTCTCCAGTATCCCACTTTACCCGCCACATTTCTCCATTCACCCACACGCAATCCTTCCCCCTCCTTAACAAGCTATTATTATTTATTAAGGGGAGGGACCGGTGAAATTTCAACCCTACGATATTTACGCTGTTGAGAGGTGCCAATTTATTTTCTGGCATTATTAAGGATCTAAATTTATTATATAATGTTAAAATTTAAAAAAAAAATTTTTTGACCATTTTGAAAATTTTTTTAAATTCATACAATTGATTATTCAGAATCGTAAAAAGAGCCTATAAAAAAATTAGTAACAAAAAATATCAAAAAATGTAGAATTTTTTTTTTTCGAAGCAATTTTTAATTTTAAATATCAAACTTTGTCAAAAAAATATTGAACGTCCATAAACAACAAATATTTAGATGAGTTAAATATTCAGCGGTCCCTCCCCTTAATATTAAATAAATAAAAATTTTTTTTTTTATTCGTGAAAAAAATGTCAATATTTGTAAAAATCATTTTATTCTTGCCAGAAATTTTATTAAAAGTTTTGTAAATAATTAATTTCTATACAATTATTTTTATGAGAATTCTAATTTAAATAATAATTAAAGTACTGAGACATTTTTTATTATTTATGATGAAAAAAATTGAATTATTAAAATCTAAAGAAAATGGTTGAATTATTTAAAAGACTTCAATTAAAATTGTATTTAAAAATAATTAATTTCCTTTGAAGAATTTTTCTAAAATATTTGAAAATATTTGAATTCCTGTAGAAAATTCTAATATTTTTGCAAAAAAAGGAAATTTTTTCAAAGTATCTAAAAAAAATGTTTTTTAAAATAGTTAATTTCCTGTGAAATTGTATATAGGTATTAAAAATAATTGTAACTCTACGAGGAATTTTATTAAAATTTAAAAAAAAAATCCATTTTATGAATTGAATGAAAATAATTGAAGAGAAATTGTATTAAAATGTTTAAAACAAATAGAATTTCTATTAAAAAATTTGTTATTTTTAAAAATAATTGAATTCTTGATAAATAATTAATTGTTTTGAAAAATAATAAATATTAGGAAAATTTTATTTTACATAATTGACTTTTTGCGAACGATTTTATTAGATTTTGTTTTTTTTTAAATAATTGAATTTACAAGAAAAAATTTCTTTTTCTTAAAATTAATAGAATTTTTGCGATAAACTTTTAAATTAATTATTTTTAAAATATTTGGAATTCTACGATGATTTTTATTATTTATAAAAATTAATTATATTCCAAAAATAAAATGTATTATTTAAGACAATAATTGAAATATTTCAAAGAAATTGGAAAAATTATTTTGTTAATTAAATTCCACCGAAATTATTATTTTTGTTAATAATTGAATTTGAATTTTTTTTTTCTTAATTTCATACAAGTGCAATATTTTCAGCATAGTTTACTTTCGCCAAGATAAATATTATATTGTCATATTAAAACATTTTGAAGGAAAAAAATACATTTTTTAAAAGGTATTAAATTTTTTTTAAAGAAATATAACTTTGCACGTGCAGCACTTCAATCTTTTTCGCTGAAGGTCACAAAAATAAAATGTCAACAATTTTTTTTTACTGATTCATAGAAATAAGAAAGAATTTGGAAAATATTAGATATTGAAAATCATTGAATGTTGAAAATCAAAATATTTTTGAAAATAATTAAATTTTATAAAGAAAGATATTAAAATTTTTGAGAATAATTAAATGTCTGTGTGGCAGTTTATTAATTTTTTTCTTTTTAAATGATTGAATTTTTTCCAACGATTTGTTAGAAAATTTTTTTCAATAACTGAATTTCTAAAAGAAAAATTATTAATTTTTGAAAATTATTCAATTCTTGTAATGAATATTGTTACTAATAAAAATAATTTAATTTTTCAAAGAATTTTATTGAAATCTAAAAATAATTTTATTAAAATACCTCCAAATAGTTAAACTATTGGGAATAATTTTGTTATTTATCTTTAACAATTAAATTCTTGCAAAGAATTATTTATGTAAGAAATTAAATTCTTTGGAGGAATTGTCTAAAAAATAATTTGTATTCCTACAATCAATATTATTTATTAACGAAAATAATTGTTATATATGAATTATTTTTTAAAATAATTGAACTTTTCAGAAGAAGTTTATAAATATTCTTTTAAATAATTATTTTTTTTAGAAAAATTATAAATATTAAGAACATTTTGTTTTAAATAATAATTGAATTTCTACAAAAAAATTTTTTAGAATTTTTTAAAATGATTGAATTTCTACAAAAAATTTTTTTAGAACTTTTTAAAATAATTGAATTTAGCAAGAAAAAAAAATACATTTAAAAATAATTGTTTTTGTTTTTTGATTTTTTTTTAGAGTAAACTCTCAAAGAATAAATGAATTATTACAAAAAAATTGTATTAATGTTGTATTTAAAATAATTGATTTCTTTCGAGCAATTTTAATTAAAATATTTTTTTTAATAAAATTGAATTCCTCTGAAAAAAAATTTTTTTTCTTGTAAATAATTGTATTTACCTAGAGGAATATTAAGAAAAACATTTTTTTTAAATAATTTAATTTCTCATGAAAATGAAATGAAATTTTTTTTATGAGCAATTATTGTTAAGGGCATTTGAACCACTATGACGTCACAATGTGTAAAAAGCATGAGATTTATAATTGTGACGTCATAGTGGTTCAAATGCCCTTAAATTTTAAATCATACGATGAATTTGACTATTTATGAAAATAATTTATTTTTTTATCAACTTACAACTTTATTAAAATTTTCAAAAATAATTGAATTCCTCAGAAGAATTTTATTTATTTTTGAAAATAAATGATTTGATGCGAAAAAATTTTATTAGAATAAATAAAAAGAATATTGAATTTCTGTTGGAAAATTTTGTTATTTTCGAAATTATCAGAATTCTTTCAACCAATTTTTATTTTTTTAATTATCTTATTTTTTTATTGTTTTAAATAATTACTTTCTTTTGTGACATTATATAATAAATATGATGAAAGATTTTTTTCATTAATAATTGAATTCTTGTAAAAAAAATTTACATATATTTGTGAAAAGTAATTGAATTTTTCGATCAATTAAAATAGTATTATAAAAGTAATTGAAATTTTTCTATGAGTTTTATTATTTATGAAAATAATTAAATTTTTGCTTAGAATTTTATCAAAAAAAAATCCATGAAAAATGTTATTATTAGTGAAAGTAATTAAATTATTTTATTATTGTGAAGAATTTTATAAAAATTTTGTTAAATAATCGTTTTTTTCGGAATTAAAAAAAATGAATTATAATTCGTTAAAAGACAATGTTGGAAATTAGTTAAATCATACAAAAGGATCCAAAATCGAATTTGGTTAAATTAAATTTAAAAAAAAAAATTAATAGAAAATATTTTTTAAGTAATTGTAATAGAAAATATTTAGTCAATAAAACATCCAGTAATAAAATTCGATGTAAAAAAATGTAAAAGAAAAGAAAATTCTTTTTTACAGTTCTTCTAAATATCAAACACTTTAAATAAAAAATATTTTTTATTACTGAAGAAAAATAAAACTTGTCAAAAACATTTTATTTTATTTTTTTTTGAAAATAAAAATTTATCTTTCACCCACGAATATTGTTACTAATAAAAATAATTTAATTTTTCAAAGAATTTTATTAAAATCTAAAAATAATTTTATTAAAATACCTCCAAATAGTTAAACTATTGGGAATAATTTTGTTATTTATCTTTAAAAATTAAATTCTTGCAAAGAATTATATATGTAAGAAATTAAATTCTTGGGAGGAATTGTCTAAAAAATAATTTGTTTTCCTACAATCAATATTATTTATTAACGAAAATAATTGTTATATATGAATTATTTTTTAAAATAATTGAACTTTTCAGAAGAAGTTTATAAATATTCTTTTAAATAATTATTTTTTTTAGAAAAATTATAAATATTATAAACATTTTGTTTTAAATAATAATTGAATTTCTACAAAAAATTTTTTTAGAATTTTTTAAAATAATTGAATTTTCCAGAAAAAAATATTACATTTAAAAATAATTGTTTTTGTTTTTTGATTTTTTTTTAGAGTAAACTCTCAAAGAATAAATGAATTATTTCAAAAAAATTTTATTAATGTTGTATTTATCAATTAATTGATTTCTTTCGAGCAATATTAATTAAAATATTTTTTTTTAATAAAATTGAATTCCTCTGAAAAATTTTTTTCTCTTGTAAATAATTGTATTTACCTAGGGAATATTAAGAAGAAAATTTTTTTTATATAATTTAATTTCTCATGAAAATGAAATGTATTTTTTTTTATGAGCAATTCTTGTTAAATTTTAAATCATACGATGAATTTTACTATTTATGAAAATAATTTATTTTTTTATCAACTTACAACTTTATTAAAATTTTCAAAAATAATTGAATTCCTCAGAAGAATTTTATTTATTTATGAAAATAAATGATTTTATGCGAAAAAATTTTATTAGAATGAATAAAAAGAATATTGAATTTCTGTTGGAAAATTTTGTTATTTTCGAAATTGTCAGAATTCTTTCAACCAATTTTTATTCTTTTGTTTATCTTTTTTTTTATTGTTTTAAATAATTACTTTCTATTGTGACATTATATAATAAATATGTAGAAAGATTTTTTTCATTAATAATTGAATTCTTGTAAAAAAAATTTACATATATATTTGTGAAAAGTAATTGAATTTTTCGATCAATTAAAATAGTATTATAAAAATAATTGAAAATTTTCTATGAGTTTTATTATTTATGAAAATAATTAAATTTTTGCTTCGAATTTTATCCAAAAATATTTTTTTTTTTAATTGAATTTCCATGAAAAATGTTATTATTAATTAATGTAATTAAATTATTTTATTATTGTGAAGAATTTTATAAAAATTTTGTTAAATAATCGTTTTTTTCGGAATTAAAAAAAAAATGAATTATAATTCGTTAAAAGACAACGTTGGAAATTAGTTAAATCATACAAAAGGTTCAAAAATCGAATTTGGTTAAATTAAATTAAAAAAAAAAAAAATTAATAGAAAATATTTAGTAAATAAAACATCCAGTAATAAAATTCGATGTAAAAAAAATGTAAAGGAAAATAAAATTCTTTTTACAGTTTTTTTAACTACCAAACACTTTAAATAAAAAATATTTTTTATTACTGAAGAAAAATAAAATTTGACAAAAACATTTTATATTTTTTTTTTTGAAAATAAAAATTTATCTTTCACCCACGATTGATAGCACGTTTTCCAATATTAAGCAAAGAATTGAAAAAATAGAATCATTGTAGTTTTGTTTGAAGAAAGAATTGGACTCTCGATTTTTCTTTAAAATATCAGTGAAAATGAATTCTTCATTTTTTTGCGTTCTTTTGATTGCCACTTGTATACTTACAGCGGTAAGTATATTACACACGTTTTATGTTTAAAAAAAAATATATATATATATATTATTCGAAGAATAACGAAAATATGATTTTTTATTAAATAAAAATAATTTTTTTTTAGAAAAAAAATTTGAATTTTTTCTAAAATTCAAAAATTTTCAGTCAATTGTTGAATTTTTCTACAATTGAATTGAGAATGAAATGAAAAATATTAAATTACTCTTAAATTTTTTTTGTAAAGGTGGTTCAATCGGATGTTGAGCCAGAAAAATTAAAGAAAACAGAAATTGAAGCTTATTATACTAGATTTTTCAAAGTTATTCCGAAAATGATAGATTCTGAAAATAAAATGAATTCAATGAATGTAGAATTGGGTAAATTGAATGTTGTAAATAATAAAGATGTGTCAAAATTAACGGAAATAAACAATTCTTTAAATAATATGGAAAAGGAGAATGAGAAATCACTTAAAAGTTTTACGAAACCGCAGTTTGATATTTGGGTAAGTTTAACAATTAAAGCATAAAAAATAAAAAATTTTAATTCTTTACACGATCATAATTCATAATAATATATTCATAATATTAATTTCTGTAACGTGTGATTTTTTTTTATTTTTAAATTAATTTAAATGTAAATTTAATTTTAATTTTTTATTCAATTTTTCAGAATACAGTCATTGGTAAATTGAACACCGTAAGTGCGATAATTAAATGAAACATTTTCTTTGTAGTTCATTTCTTTTAAATAAAATTTATTATATTTTTGTACAGGTTTTAAACAAAGAGGACATTAAATTTGGTTTTGATTATAATAGCCGTCAATATGCCACCGTGCTAAATGAAGAAAATATTCGTAAAATCGAAAACTGTCCCGATAATAATATTACAAAAATAAACGTAACTACCTGCAAAACGGCTTTGCAATACTTCATAACTAATAATAATACTACAGTGAATTTAACCAAGGAACATCTTCTTAATGCTACCACAGCTTTAAATGATCTTTTCACATATAAATATAGTCATATATTCATAGACTGTACTCCAACCGCACCTATAAGTGCTGATGGAAGAACACTTTTAGAACTAGCAGTGAGTTTAAAATTTTCTTCTACTTTTCACTATATTACAGAAGAAGAAAAAATTTTGAAGGAACAGAAAAATATTATCATTAATTTGTAAATGTGAAAAAAAATATTATCTTTATTTATATTTAGAAATTTATTTATTTATTATCTATATTTTATTGTCTTTGCTTTCTTTTTAGCAATCTATAGCAAAGAAAGGGATTGTGATTAGTCCTTGGAAAAATATAATTACAATAGGCGTTGCTGTTCTCGGTACCCTTTCCACTTTAACACTTATTGGTGCCAGATTCATGATGGGCGGCACATCATCATAATTCTTTTAAATCCAGAAAAAAACATAATGAGGCAAACATTTTAAAGGCCTTATTAATATAATACAGATTACATTTATTTTGTCAAAATACAAAAACAAATGTATTAACATGAAAATTTTGAATTTAATAAATATTCTTAATTACGAAATTCTCTTTTACTTTCATTAAATTAACATTAAACATCCAAAAAAATATTTCTTTAAACGGTTAGACAATTTTTTTTTCAACAAAAAAAAATAAAATAAAATAGGTAAAAAATTGAAATTTTAATTTTATCTGAATTCCTAGATTTTTAAATCCATGAGTAATTTTGCAGAAACAATTTTTTTTTTTTTTTTTTTTGAATCCAGAAAAAAATTGACAAAAATAAAGAAATAAATTTTTCAATTTTAAAAAAACTGAATAATTCAATAATTTTCAATATTCCCTACATTAATAATAAATTTTCGTTAAACAATTCAATGGTTTAAAAAAAAAAAAATTGAAAAAAAAATTTCATCAAAAATTGCATTATTTTCATTAATAATAAAATTTCCACAGGAATTTAATTAGAATAACATTTTCAAAAAAAAAAAAAATTCGAAAAAAATGAATTATTTAAAACTTATTTTAATACAAATTCGAAAATACTTTTTCCAAAAAATTATCTTTTTTACATATGAAAATTCAATTTTCAAAACAAGTTTTCTTTTTGAAAGAATTCGAATCGAGAATTCGATTATTCTCATAAATAATAAAACTCAACAAAGAATTTAAATTATTTTTTTAAAACTGTTTTAAATTAATTTATCGAAAAAATCAATAATCTTCCAAAAAGATAAAATTTTTATATTAAAAATTTTTTTGATCAAATTTTAATCAAATTTCTCAACAAAAAAAAATGTAATTATTCTTAAAAATTTTATTAAAATTCTTCGAAGAATTTTCCAATGAAAAATAAAGTAATGAATTTCATTAAAAATTTCATATCCTAATTGAATTTTAAAACCATTAAAGGGGGGATTTTCTTAATTAATTGAAATTTGAAAAAGTTTTCTTTGAAAATTATAATTTTTCATCCTTTTTTTTTTATTATTTTATTTAATATTAATTTTTACTTAAATTTTAATATTTTAATTTAATTTTCCGAATAGTCGAAATTTCGTCAAATTCAATTGTAAATAGATGTATTTAAAAAATATCAAAGAACTTTTTCAAAAATTGTTAAAAATAATTTACTTAGAGACGAATTTAAAATTTAATATAACATGATTTTATCACTAGGTCATTTTTAAATTTTAATTATTCGAAATTATTGAATTTCAAAAAAGTTAAATTTAAAAATTTTCAAAACTCTCAATTCCAATGGAAAAATAGAAATAATTAAATATTTATTTAAAAAAGAAGTTATTGATGTTTTTGAATAATTTTACATTTAAAGAAATTCGTAAAATAAATGTAACAGAAAATGTTTTCCTTTATTTTCTAAAAATTCTTAATTTCTCAATTTCATTTTCAATTAAATTTTGTAATTGACAAATAAAATTCATAAGTACATTCTTTTTCTGCTATATTTAAATGGAAATTTGAATTTTATTGAAAGAAAAAAAATATTCTAAATTATAATTTTTTTTTTAATCAAAATGGAAAATTTTCTACAAAAAATATGCATTTAGAATATTTCTTATTATTTAAAAATTTGAAAAAATTTACAACATTGAAGAATGTAGTAATGGTTCTTATCATTGTTTTTAGATAATATAGTTCAAAAAATATTGAAAAGCTTATTTTTTTTAATGAAAACAATGGAAAAAATATTTTCTTAATTTTAAAAGCATTAAATTTTTCCAGTTTTGTCTTTCAATATTTCGACGCATATCCAATGTGTTCATTTTTTTTCATAAGTAGAAGATAAATTATATTCTTGTTTTGCACGAAAAATCGTGAATTTAGGAAAATAAAATTCGATGAAAATTATGTGAAACAATTTTTTTTTTTTTTTTAATATTGTTAACAATAAAATATTTTTTTTACAAAAATTTGTTAAATATTTTTAATCATGATTTTTAAAATAAAATTCTATATTTTTTTTTGGAAAAAAAGAAATTAATTTACGCTATATTTCTATTTCGCTATTACAATTGTTTAAAAATCAAATTCCATTTTTTTAGGAATAAAGAAAAAAAGTTTATAAATCATATTTTTTTTGACAAAATTATATTTTAATTGAAATTTCGTTTAAAATTGTAGAAAAATTACTTTCTTTCTAAAAATAGTTAATATCTCGTAGAATTCCATCTTTATGGAAATAAAGAAAAAAAATTTATGAATAATATTTTTTGACTAAATTTTATTTTAATTGAAGTTTCGTTAAAAATTGTAGAAAAATTATTTTTTTTCTTTCTAAAAATAGTTAATATTTCGTAGAATAATGTGTTGTCCACATTAATATATAAATAATTTTTTTTTTAAATTTATATAAATAAAAATTTGCTCCTTGAATCAATATAAATAGAAATTTGTTTTATTTTAACTAAAAATTTATTAAAAAATGTTTTTCTTGAATAAATTTTTATAATAATTGTCAAAATTTGTTATTCGAATTTCATTAAGAAATTTGACACATGGAAAAATCAATATTTTCTTTTTACAAATATTTATTAATGAAACAAAGTGTTTTATTTTTTAAATTAAAAAATAAAGAATAAAATATATGAATTTATAGAAAATAGTGTCTAAATAATGAAAAATTAGAATTTCATGTTAAAATTAACATATTATACATTGTAGCTTAATATAACAATGAAAAAAATAGTGGGTAAATATTGCTTAACTGTCAAAGCTGAAAAACCTGAAAAAATAAACAATATTTGAAAAAATTCCCTTTTTCTTATTAAATGTAATGAATATTATTACTTAATCAAATTTTTTTTTGTTTATTTTGAGATAAGGAAAGAAAAAATTCATTTTACGTCAGAAATTAATAATACAGTCCTAGAAATATAAAGTATTTTTTTTTTACCGAACCTTCTCAGTTTTTTTTTTTAATTCTACCAAAGAGAAATTTTCTCTCTTTAGTTAAAAGTAACTTTTTCAATTAAGAAAATTTTTTTTTTTAACTTTTCCAGTAGATTTTATTTTTTTCGATTTTTATTCGAAAAACAGTGTAAATTAAAATGAAATATTTTTTTATTTTTCTAATTTTGAGTATCTCTTCAATTTTTTTTAATGTAACGTGCCAAAATAATGGGACAATTTTGGAAAATCGTGAAGTTAATATTACTCTTATTAATGAAGTAAATGAGGTAAAAAAATTTCAAATTTTCCATATTTTATTCGATTTAGAATTTGTTTGTTTTTTTTTTATTTAATTTTTTTACATGTAAGACTTTTTTTCTAAAATAATAATTTTTATTTATTATACAATTTTTCTTTTTTTTCTATTTTTGTTTTTCAGCAAAACAATACAACAAAACTCGACAAGATAATATGGACAAATTTTTTAGCAAGACGAATTGTTGCCAAATTTATTAAATATTTTGAAAATGAATTAAATCTTGCAAGCTGTTATAAAATGAATAATACAAATGACGATGAAAAATTAGAAACAAATTTAAAATCCTATTCCACTATTCTTATGAATTTTAATAGAACAATAAATTCCTATAATGATATTATAAATGGAGAATTGGAAATATTTCATATTAATTTTTTATTGGAATTAGAAAAAAATGCAACTGCAGTAGTAAATTCAAAAAAATTGTCAATAATTTGCAATTTAAATGATAATAAATATATAATAAATTTTGGAAATTTAAATAAAAATTTTCAATTTCTAATTAATGCCTACAATTATATTTGTTTAATTGAATTTCAATTAGAGGAAACGCATAAAAAATTGTTATTAAAAAAAAGTATTAGTAGTGATGAAAATGTTCGAGAAATTTTCATTCCCGATGAATATATTATTAAAATTGGAAATATTACTGATATGCAATTTTCAAGTGAAGTAATTAATCTGCAAGTGAGGGAAATATTTTCTTCACTCATAAAGGTAATGAAAAAAAAATTTTACTTGTGGAAATTAAATATTTTTTTGAAAAAAAAAATTTTTATTTTTTAATTATATCTCACTAATGTTATAGTGAAAAATGTCATTCACTTTCATTATGTGACCATATTATTTAATATTATAGAATTTTGTTTTTATATTAAAATTTTTTTTTTTTATTTCTACAGAAGCCAATATCGACAAAAATTGAATTAAACATCAATGATATTGATAATGTTGGTGAGAAATTAACAACAATTTTCAATAATTTTCAAGCAGTTGCAACTAATTATTGTAAAAGTGTATCAAATTTTTTTTTAAAAACCGTAAGGAAACGACAACAACAACAACAGGAAAAAAAAATTCAAACAATCGATAACAATATAAAAACGTTTTACATTCAATTAAAAACTGTATTTCGTGATTATATGAAAATAATCATAAATATTCTTTCTTTCAAAAATAGTGACAAATTATTAGAAAAATTTAATAATTTGGAAAAAAAAATTGAATACGAAAGTAAAAATAATAATCTAACATTATCACTCAACAAAGAGAGAAATAATATTACTCAAGAACAAATAAAAAGTAATAAATTAAATTTAAAAAACAATAATCGCATGCAATTTGCATATTATTTGAAGAAAACTTTTCAACTTTTTCCAATAATTATTAATCAAACTGTAAATATAACAAAACAATTAAATCCAATTGCATATTCAAGAAATTATAACATTTGTAAATTGGATATTAAAATATTTTCCAATATGAAGAAATTTCAAAAAACTCTTTCACTAAAATCATTAAATTCACGTGCGGCTGTGAATAATATGATAATATTTTATAATCAGGTGAGTTTTATTTATTTACTTATTTAATATACCATATTAAGTTAATAAAAAAAGTTAATTTTTTGAAAAAAATAATTTAAAAAAAAAATTAACAATAATAATTATAGGTGAAAATAATTTTAAAAATTTACAGATCAAAGATGTTTATCTATATGGACAGAGAATGAAAATTTGGAATATTTTCCATACGAGTTTCAATATTATTCTCATAAATTACGAAACAATTAGAAAATGTTCTGTAGAAATAATGGCTAACTATTTTAAGCAAATTATGAAAATCGCAAACATCATGAATGGAAATATATTTAAAAATAAAATTTCCATTGACAATTATAACAGTGAAGCTATTAGTTACTGTAAAGAAGCACAGAAAGCTTTGGATATTATGAAAATTTCAATAAAAAATAATAAATATTGTAGAAATGAAGAGATACAATTAACACTTGATCAAGTGAACTTTTTTTCAATTCTAAAATTAATATTTCAATATTCAATTAAATATATTGATAATATTAAATCATCTATGAAAAAGAGAACTTACTTAATGTACGATTCAACATTCATTGAAAATTTACAATCCTTCTTGAAAGAATTAAAATTAATTGACAGTATTTTTGATCACAAAGAGAACATCAGCAATAAGACAATAACAACATTATATCCAACTATTATTGTATTTAAACTATTGGTAAGTTTAGAAAAAAAAAGTTTATTTTTATTAATATTATTTCATGCGATTTTTCTTATAAAAGAATCGAATTATAGATATGTTAATTGAATCAAATTGAATCAATAACAATTGAATTAAATGTAATTACATTGATTCGACTCGAATTAAGTTGAATTATATCGAATTATATCAAATTATATCGAATTAAATCGAATTGAATTGAATTAAATCGAATTGAATCGAATTATATCGAATTATATCGAATTATATCGAATTATATCGAATTAAATCAAATCGAATTGAATCAATTCAAAATGAATGAAATTAAATCGAATCAAAAATGAATTGAATCAAATCGAATGGAAGAAATTCAAATTAAATCGAATTAAATCAAATTATATTTATTAATATTGAATCAATTAAATAAAATTAATTAAAGTTATTTAAATTGCCTTGAATCGAATAGACTCAAATAAAATGAAATCGAATTAAATGGAATCTAATTTAAAAGAATTGAAAAGTATTAAAACCGGAATCGAATCGAAATTAAAAAGCAATCGAGTAAAATTGAATGGAGTAAAATTGACTCAAACAGAATTGAATCAATTCAAATGAAATGGAATAAATTAGAATCAAATTCAAAACAATTGAAATAATTAAACCAGAATCGAATCGAATCGAAATTTAAAAAACAATCGAGTAAAATTGAATGGAATAAAATTAATTCGAATCGAATTGAATTCAATATATTCTAGTTAAATAAAATTGAATCGAATTCTATACAGTCGAATGAAATACAATTTAATCAAAACGAATAAAATTGAATTAAACTGATTATTATGATATTAAATTAAAATTAAGAAATTTTTACCATTCAAATTGAATCGAATCGAATTAAATTTTATATAATCGAATTGAATCCAATATAATTAAAGCTAATTGAATTGACTTTAATTTATACAAATAGAATGGATTTGAGAGAAATTTTTACCAATCGAATTAAATCGAATCGAATTAAGTATTTATTTAAGCGAATTGAATTTAAAAGGAAAGCAAATGAGATCGGAACAATTTTAAATCAATCGAATTAAATGAAATTAAATTAAATATAATTAATTTTATTTAAATTAAATTCAATCGAATTCAATTCAATGGAATGAAATTGAGTTAAATTGAAATAATGAAAAAGAATTAGATTAAATAAAAATAAATTGAATTTCATCAAATTAAATCAAATTAAGTCCATTTCAGTCGAATTCGATTTTATTAAACAAAATCGAATTGAATTAAATCTAATTTAACCAAATTGAATCGAATTTAGTCGAATTAATTTGCAACAATTCAAATGTATAAAAGAATTTAATTTAATTGAATTCAATAGAATCAAGTTGAATTGTTAGAAAATGGATGGATTCAATTGCATTCAATTCGATTTAATTTGATTAAAATTAATTATATTTCACTTAATTCAATTCCTTTTAATTCGATTGATTAAAAATTGTTCCGATCTGATTCGATTTAATTTAATTCCTTTTAATAAGATTTCATTCGATTCGATTCAATTTAACGGATTTTAATTCGATTCGATTCAATTTAATTGGTTTTAATTCGATTCGTTTCAATTGGACTTAATTTAATTCGATTCAATTCAATTGGACTGAATTTCATTTAAAATCAAATTAAATTCAACCCAATCGAATCGAATTAAAATCAGTTAAATTGAATCGAATCGAATTAAAATCAATTAAATTGAATCGAATCGAATTAAATTCAGTCCAATTGAATCTAATCGAATTGAAATCAGTTAAATTGAATCGAATCGAATTAAATTCAGTCCAATTGAATTGAATCGAATTAAAATCAGTTAAATTGAATCGAATCGAATTGAATGTAGTCCAATTAAATCGAATCGAATTAAATTCAGTCCAATTGAATTGAATCGAAATAAAATCGGTTAAATTGAATCGAATCGAATTAAATTCAGTCCAATTGAATTGAATCGAAATAAAATCGGTTGAATTGAATCGAATCGAATTAAATTCAGTCCAATTGAATTGAATCGAAATAAAATCGGTTAAATTGAATCGAATCGAATTAAATCTAATCAAATTGAATCGAATCTTTTTTCAAATAAAAAATGATTTGAATTACAAAAATTTAAATCAAACTTAATAGAAATTAATTGAATCAAACTGTAGTAAACTAAATCAAATTGAATCGAATCTTTTTTCAAATAAAAAATGATTTGAATTACAATAATTTAAATCAAACCTAATAGAAATTAATTGAATCAAACTGTAGTAAATTAAATCGAATTGAATTGCATGAAAGTAAATCTAAATTGTATCGAAGAGAATTAAATCGTTCTGAAACGAATTGAATTAAATTGTGTAAAATTAAATCGAATTGATTTTCTTTATAGAAAACACGATTTTTTGAATTTATATAATAATTTCATTTATTAAATGTTATATAAAATAATTTATAATATTAATTTTTTTTACAGAGTAAGGAGGAATAATGATGGAAACTAATAGAGGGATATAAAACTTCAATTGTACATAACTTAATAATATAAAAAATGTAATAAATTCTTTATGAAAAGAAAAATTTAATATGCCCTTTTTTATATTATAAGTATGATTATATATTTTTTTATTTAAATTTGATTCCTAATATTATTCTAGAGTAAATTTTTTGAAAATTTTAATATTAACTTAGTGTTGTGTGGAAAAAAATTTACCCACGTCTTGTTGATTACATGGCCTTACGATAAATTTTATTAGTTTTTAAAATACTCTTTAATATTTCACCTTGAATATGAAACGTATCTACTTATCATATTTCTATTGTCAATTTATTTGTCAAATTTGCTAATATTTGTATTTGGTTTGACTATGCATCTGGTAAAATAATATTTAAATTAAACGTCAATTCTTATATTTATTTAGTGTTACTTTTTTAAAATTAGATAATGAATACCTATTCTATTATATCACATTAATAGAATGCAGAATTAAATAAAATTGTAACAAATCAAATTCCATGCAATCGCATTGAATTTAGTCGTATATAATAGAATTTAATGAAATTAAATGAATTTTAATCAAATTTCATTGAAATAAATCAAATTAACTGGAATTTAAACAATATGAATCGAGATAATTTAAATGAAATTGATTCGAATTAAAATTATCGCTATTAAATTAAATCAAGTGAAACAAAATCGAACAGAAATTTATTCAACTAAAAGAGAATCAAATTAAATTGAATATTGAATTATGTCGAATTAAATCTAAATGAACTAAATTAAAAAATATCGAATTAAATCCAAACGAACGAGAAATTAATTTTAATTTAATAAAATTTTATTAAATCTATTAAAATTGAATTAAATTAACGTGAAGCAAAACAAATTGAAACGAATTAAATCGAACACAATTGAATTTAATCACATTGACTTGTATGAAATCGAATCGAATTTAATTGAATGTGATTAAATCGAATCAAATTTATACGAATTAAATCTACTTAAATCGAATTACATCGACTAGAATTATAAAGAATTAAATCGCATTCAACAACAATTGAATCAAAATAAATTAACTATTGAAATCAATCATTATAAAACTAAATAATATAGAAACGAATTAAATCGAATCAAATCTAATCGAACTAAAGTAAATTAAATCAAATATAATTAAAACCAATTAAATCGAATTAAATCAAATCAATTCGAATTGAATTAAATCAAAGTAAAACGAATTAAATCGAATTGCATTAAATAAAATCGATCCAAATCAAATTACATCAAATTGAATCGAATTGAGTTGAATATAATTGAATCAAATCAAATTTACACGTATTGTGTCTTTTTCAATCGAACTGAATTTAAAAAAAAACTAAAATAACGGAGAATCGAATCGAACTCAAAAACAATCGAATAAGAAAAATTTAATATTGAATAAAATCGAATTCATAAACAATCCCATCAAAATAAATTAAATAATAAATGAAAATCATATCAAAATTAAATAATATAGAACGAATTTAAATTTAATGTAATAAAACTGAATCGAATCGAAACGAATTAAAACGAATTAAACCGAATCAAATTGAAATTAATTTAATCGAATTAAATTGAAACAAACTAAATCAATTTGAATTAAATATAAATTATTTAAATTGAATTGAAGCAAATTAAAACGAATTAATTCGAATTAAGTTAATTATATTTGAATGGAATTGAATCTATTTAAATCAAATAAAATGTAATCGACTGAAAGTTATGCAAAATCGAATTAAATTGAATCAAAATTAAATCGAATTAAAGAAGAATTGCAAAATTGAAAATATATAATATGCAAAATAGAAATATTATGTAAATAAATTTTACTCGAAAATTGCATTTCTTTAGTGAAAAGTTAGTGATCAGGGGATAAATTAAGTCAGCGTTAATTATTAAAAGTCCAAAATGGCAGATTCAATATGGCGGACGAATTTTGAAAAAATTCATGTTTTTTTGTTTACTTGAGAGTTTATTCCACGGGAGTTTTTTTTAGGGGTCCTTGACGTTGTCTAAATTTACTTATGTAAAGTTTTAGCGAAACTTTCAAATTATTAATTCAAATTTAATATTTATAAAAGTGGCAATTTGTAAAATTTTTAATGCCCAATAGAAATTCTTGGCACAAAAATGATAAATCTAAAGGATTTTTGGCTATAAATATAAACGCATTTTTATCAACATTTGACTATAATAATAATAATAATAATAATAATAGTTGCTAATGTTGCTGTTAAGTAATTCTTATTACGCTGGTGTATAAATCATTTTCTGTGACAACAATTTCAGACGTATATTTGTAATTTTTTTTTTCTTAATTGAAATAATAAATTTAACCCCGAAGACAAAAATATTTGGCCGAGAGTTTCGTTTTTTTGGTTTATTATGCTCTCTTCCAAGAACAAATTTTCCTCTTTCATTCAACTTTTTGCGCGAAATAGTTTCTATTTTCACTTTCACTTTCACTTTGAGAAAATTTAATTTTGATTTTCACATTCACTTTGATACATTTTTTTCTTTTTACTTTCATTTTCAAAAAAAAAAAAAATCGTTATTCAATTAATTAATCAATTAATCAAACAATTTAATTAATTCAGAAAAAAAAATTGATAAAATTCATCAAAACTGCAATTATTTTCAAAAATAAAATTTCCACAGGAATTCAATTAATTTGAAAAAAAAAATTCTAAGCAAGAATTTAATTATATTTTCAGAAATAATAAAACCCATCGAGAAATATCAATTATTTTTTTAATTACTATTTTAAATTTAATTTAATACAAAAACATAATTATTTGCATAAATACAATTTTTTCCATGAATTCAATAATTTAAAATACAATTTTCATAAAATTTATTATATTTCGAAATTAATTAGTTATTTATAACAATGTTTATAAATTTCTTACGAAGAATTCAATTATTTTCTGAAAGAACAAATTTTTTTTTACACAAATTCAATTATTTGCAAGCATTTTAATAAAAAAGGAAAAAAAAAATTTTGCAACTATTCAATTAATTTCATAAAAATAATAAAATTGATCGTTTCATTTTAATTATTTTTAATGCAATTTTTGAGAAATGTAATTATTTAAAAAAAATTATTTTATTTCCTAAAAAAATCAATTATTTGAAAAAATGTTTTTTTCTTGAAATTTTTCTAAAAGAATTCAATTATTAACAAGAAGATTAGAATTTTTCACAGGAATTCAATTATTTTCAAAAATATTAAAAATTTTACTAAAATTGTTCGAATGAAATCAATTACTTTAAATATAATTTTAATTACATTTTTTTTTTGAAATAATTCAATTATTCTTTTAGTATTTAATAAAGTTCTTCCCAAGAATTCAATTATTAAAAATAATTATAACAAAATTATTTTTAAAAATGCAATTATTTTAAAGCCTTTTTATAAAATTCTTTCACAAATTTTAATTATTTTCTTAAATAATAAAATTTTTTTGGAATTCAAATGTTAAAACAAAAATTTTTTTTGCATAATTTTCGGTAAGAATTTAATTTTTTTTCATAAATATAATAAATTTTTTCTTCGTATTGCAAATTAGTCACATTAGAATTTTCATAAAACGTTGATCGAAAGAAATGAATTTAAAAAATTATATTATTATTATTAATATATAAAATAATTTTTATAAATTTCTTCGCAAAAAGTAAATTATTTTTCTAAATATTGATTTATTTATTTATCTACAATGTCCCTGCGGTCATGTTTAAATTAAATTATTAAAAATTCTTTCGTAAATAATAAAATTCGTTGCAGGAAATTTTCATTGACGCAAAAACTTATGAAAGTTGTTAATTATAAAAATGTTCAATTTTCAAAATGTCGGATTCAATATGGCGGACGAATTTTTTTTGGAAAAATTCACGAATTCTCTTAAAAATTAATAGTCGAAGATTCCTGGGATCGCTGATTACGAATTTAAAGACAGATTTTAAAAATTCAAAATGGCGGACGCATTTTTCTGAAACTTAAGGGCATTTGAACCTTTATGACGTCACAGCATTAAAATATATGCTTTGCATCAATTGTGACGTCATAATGGTTCAAATGCCGTTAAAACTTTTTTTCATTTACATTTCAGATAGAAATATATATATATATATAGAAAATAGAGAATTTTTTTTTTAAAATGTCAGAAAGCGATTCAGAAATTTTGAATTAAATTGAACAATGGATTTAAAATAAAAACTAGAGGTAGAGAAGGGAGAGGGGGTAAAAAATAAGTAAAAAAAAGAATTTTTTTTTTTCATTTCGATTTTAGGGTGTAAAAAAGGATACTTATTCAGTATAAATCTGGCAGTGTGACCAGATTCCTAATCGACAGAATGCAATGTAGACAAGTTCGTGTAACGTCTCAGGGTCGAAAGGAAGCGGTTCTCCGGTGATCTCATGTCAAATTGGAAGTTTTCCAGTTCCTGTCATAATTTATTCCCAGATCGCGATTCTACCCGCGCAGCGCATTGAATTTGCCCCTGTGACTTGAAAGAAATTTTATAACACACACACACATTAATATTCGAGGCCGGAAGAGTTCACGGAAATCCGCTTTTGCCAGAAATTTTCAATTTAAACTATTTTTTTTTTTTTTTTTTTTTTTTTTTTTTTTAAATTTTTTCCTTGGACTAAAAATAGAGAAAACGAAAATTAAAAAAAAAATGATTTAAAAAAAAAAACTTTCTTTTTATATTTAACATTTTTTTTATTCTCCAAAAATTCTAAATTCTGAAAGTCATTTATTTCTAAAAAGAGGAAATCATATTTTCACTATTTTAAAAATTGAAACTTTTCAAATTCAAAAAATTCTTTTGTCGAAAATTGTAAAATACTTTTTTTTTTGTAGAATTTTATTTTTTTTTTTTTGAGTTTGTAATTAAAATCTCTTCGTAAAATCGAACTTGTTGCCAGAAAAGAGAAGAAACTTTTGTAAATTGACAACATTCTGAACATTCATTTAAAAAAAATTTGTTGAAAAATTTAAAAATAAATTTCTAAACAATTTTAACAAAAATTTAAAACATTTTTTAAAATTTTATTTTAATTTTCACTTAGAATTAAAATCTTTTGAAAATGTGAATTTTTATAATTATTCAAAACTTCTTGTCGAGAAGCGATAAAAAGTTTTTTTGTTGAGCATTTTATTTTCAATTTTTCATATATATATAGCCTTGAAAATCTTTTTGAAAATGTAAATTTTTTTCTAAATTGCAAAATATTTGACTTGAATTTTTAGTTTTTAAACAGTTTCAGAATCGTTTCGAAAATGAAAAAAAAATTCTTGTCAAGAAGAGAAAATTTTTTTTTTTTTTGAAATTTAATTCAACATTTAAAGGAAAAACAGTTTTGTAAAATATTTTACTTGAATTTTTAGTTTTTAAAAAGTTTGGAATCGCTTTTCTAAAATTAAAAAAAAAACAAAAAAATTCTTGTCGAGAGAAGAGAAACAAAAATTTCATAGAAATTTAAAACTCAAAATTTATTTTTAATTTGAAAAAATTTGTCAACCTCTTGAAACTGGATTTTTTTAAATATTGAAAAATCAAAATTCTTGCTTCGAGAGGGGAGGAGAGGGGGTGGGGTGGGGTTTGAAATTAAAAACTATTTAAACACAAGTTTTTTGTGGAAAAATAAAACAAAATGTTTTGTTAAATTTTATTTCCATTTCTTCTAACATTAAAATTTTTAGTAAAAAGTAATGTTTTTTTAAATTCAAAATTTTTATCAAGAAGAGAAAATTATTTTCAAGGGAAGAAAGATGATTATTTCAAAATAGTATGAAGTTTTTGTCTTTAAAAAAAAAACAATTGAAAAATAGGTTTTTTTTAACATTTTTTTTAACATTGTTTTTTTTTTTTTTTTTTTGAAAGAGAAAATTACGAAAATAAATATATAAAGAGAAGAAAATGAAAAGAAACGTAAAAAAAGTGTCGTGGTCGGGAAATGCTTTATTTAATCTGAAAGTGGGAACCGAGAAGGAATGCACGAAAATAGATGACGATTGCGCAACGCGCAGTTAATTTGGTCTTCTGACGCGGGCGGATGCCATATCAATGGTTATTGCGAAGCCGCCTAGGCTCATAACCACGCGTTAGCGCACGTAATCGTCGACGAAAAACTTGAAACGTCACTAATTTTAATTATATATATATATATATATATAATTTTTTTTAATTAAAAAAAAATTTTTTTTCATTAATTAGAAAAAAAATATTTTTTTTAAGTAGGTAATTTTTTTTTAACAATATTAATCATAATGAAGTAGAAGAAATTTTTTTCAAAGTAACTTTTTTTAACAATTACATATAATTCAAGTAAAAAAAATTTTTTTTTAACAATAATTACATGATAAAGTAAATAAAAAAATTATTCAACGATTACATAAAAAAAGAAAAGAAAAAAATTTGTTCTAATCCATTATAATTATTTATGAACAAACGAAAATCCTCTTGTCTATAAATAAATAAATAAATAAATAATTTAACTGTAAGGAAAACCGATATTTTTAATTTAGTAATATAAAAAAAAAATTTAATATTCTACAAAATTATTTTTAAGTGAATTTTTTAAGAGGAAATGATCAAAAAATTTTTTAAAAATATTTTCACCCATTTTGAATTTTTATTTCAACAGAAAATTTGGTAGATTCTTTAAATCCATTAAATAATTTTGTATACAAAATATCTTTGCGTTTAAATAAAAAAAAAATTGATAATTTTTAATCATTCTTTTTTTTTAATAAAAGTTCATTTTTAGAGTCTGAAAATGCTAAAAACTACTATTATTCGATTTTTATTTATTTTTAAAATTCATTTCTTTCGTGTTCCAGTTACATTGATTTCAAATCACAATTTTATGGTATTTTTAAAAAAAATATTTTTTTATTTTCACTATCTATGAAAATTATGATCTGAAATTAGTTACAAAAATAAACAAGTAAATTTTCAAATAAAAAAATTGAACAATAATAACGTATTTTTTAGAATTTTCAACAAGGATTTTTCTTAAAAATAATTTTCTCCAGAATTTGCGAAAAACAATTTTTTGTTTTAGAACAATTTTTTTTCTGAATTCAAAATCATATATTGTACGAAATATAATTTTCAAAATCGAACCGATTTTTTGTGTAAAATAAAAATTTTAAAAAAGGAAACGCTTGAAAACAATTTTTAAAAAATTGTAAATAAAAAAAAAATTTGTATAATAATATTAATAATAAAATCAACATTAAATTATTAATTAAATTCAATATAATAATAATTATTAATAATTATTAATAATTTAAAAAAAAATGGGGGGGAAGAGCAAAAAATTATTAAACATTTTTTTTCCCTACTTAAGGTCAATTAGAGTAAAATTGAAAATTACAAATACCGGAAGTAAGTAAAAAGTTAAAGAAAAAATTCTAAGTGTCACTATTACCCGCTGACAAGAAAGGGGGTCCTATCGCATTTACAGGAAACGGTAAATCATATTATGAATTTACGTCTTCTATATAAGTTTTTGAACACCTCGCTCTCTCGCCTTTAGTCATTTAAATGTTAGATCGACCGATGCCAAGAAAATTTCAGTTTGAAATTTTCAATAAAATTAATGAGTTATCAACACGAGAGAGAAATTGGTGCTGATGGTGTTTCACTCAATAAATTTTAAATTTACCGCCATTTATTTTAGAGCGGGAAATTTTTAAATTATGCCTAACACACACACACACACACGCACTCCACGAGAAAAAGTTTATAATCTTAAATTCAAAAAAAAAGAAGAGAAGAGAAAAAATTATTATCTGCCAAAAAAGAAAGGAAATTGAATTGAGTTTTTTTTACAATTTATTTATGGTAATAATGACAATAATTCAATTTTATATATAATATATAAATATTAAAGTTAAGTTATTTAAAAAAAATTAAAAATTAATAATTATTTAATTATAATATTTAATTATTATTGTCTCCAGTTTTTAAAAATAAATACATAGGTAAATAGTTTGAAACAATAATAAAAATAATATTAATAAAAATAATAATAATAATAAAAATAATAATAGTATTAATAATAGTAACTCGAATAATAATAAAATAATAATAAAACAATAATAATAATAATAAATTTATTGAAATAAAAAATTACTTTGCAGAGGATCGAACACCAGACGTTTAATTAGAAATCAAGCGCCTTAACCACTAATCCAATCAATAGAAAAACATTCCTGAAAATAAAATTTTCAAATTGACAATATTTAACGGAATAATAATAATGTTAATAATAATAATAATTTTAAAAAACCATAATCATAATTATAATCATAATCATTATCATAATAATAGCAAAATAATTCAAAAAAATTAAAATAGTAAGCAGTAAAAATCAAAATAAACTTTATTAATCTTTATTAATCAAATTTTGTGTAAATAACTATTTTTATTTATATATTTTTTTTAATCAATTAATTATATTAATTGTTCTCATTAGTAATTTATGCAAAGTTTTACATACAAATAAATTTAATAAAATTTTCTATTCTAAAACTTTAATTTCAATAAATTAAATTTTAAATTTCCCGCCAAGTGTTTTTTTTCATTGGGAAGTCCAAAAGAATCTTTAAAACGCAAATAGTTTATGCAAAAGACAAAGAATTTCAAATGATCCGTTAAAAGTGAAATGAAATTATTTGTGTATTTTGATATAAGAAAATATCAAAAATAACAACATTTTATTCAAATAAATACAATTTGTAAAAAAAGTTTTATTTCGATGTAATTAAAAAAATGTTTTATTTTATTTTTTATTAATTTCATTTTTATGTTTTATTAATTATATTTTAATTTTTTTTTAATTAAAAAAACCTTTTTTAATTTAGAAAAAACCTTTTTAATTAAAAAAAACCTTTTTAATTTAAAAAAAAAATTTTTTTAAATACTTTTTAGAAAAATGTTTTTTTTAAAAATTAAAAGCAAAAAATTATTCTTGCGATAATATTTCAAGAATGAATTGTTATTATTATTCATACATCCCCAGATGTCAAGGGCAACCGGATATTGTTGAAATATCTCCAAATTGCGAAAATAGTAATTTTCGAATGAAATGAATTTTCCCGTTGATTGACACACGATTTGAAAATTTCAATCTTAACGACGCGATGAACGTCGAGAGAGAGAAAAATAACTTTATATTGATTCTTAGTCATCAGAGATATAAAATTTTATTAACGAGAGTATTTATTTAAAAAACTATTTTTCCTTTCTTTTCTCTTCTTCTATTTTGAGCCAAAAATAGATTTCAATATATATATATATATATATATATATATATATATATATATATATATATATATAAATAATTGGCATCATTAGACAAAATTTATGCGTATGACAAAATATAAAAAAAGAATATTTATTTATTATTGATATTAGTATTTATTATAATTTAATTATTTTTTATTTTATTGATTATTGTTTATTTTTTTTAATACTACTACTATTATTATTATTATTATTATTATTATTAGTATTTTTTTTTTGCTTAGGGACTTTTGGGAAATCTGCCTACAGATACCTTGGATTCCGCTTTCCAAGGTTATGTGGGGTTGGTAAAATAAGAAGAAAAAATATGTAAAATAATATGTTTACAAACAGTTTTGTATTTGACATTTTTTAGGACATGAAATGTGTGTAAAACATTTAATTAAAATAATAACAATTATTATTATTATTATTTTATAATAAAATATTATAATACATAAACATATATATGTTTATGTTTTATAATATTTTATTTTTGTTTATATTTTTATATTTATTTACATTTTCTTTTACTTTTCTTGTATTTTTTCAACGACGAGTTTTATCAAAAAAAAATTTAATTTTGTCTTCTGTGCTGAAAAATAGCAAACAAAAAATTGGCGGGAAATTTAAAAATATAAATACTACAATATTGAAAATAATCGATATAATAAATATAACTAAGAATAGGTAATAAATAATTATTAATTTACAAAGAATAAAAACAAAATAATGATAATATTATGTTATAAACAAACAGATTTGCCAATTAATAACAATAATAATAATAATAATAATAATAATAATAATAATAATAAAAATGAAAAAGAGAGTAAAAAGGAAATGTAGTTGGACATTAGGGAGGAGCGATGATTTTTGGTGGAAGCTGACGGGGAAAAAAAAAATATATATATATATATACATAAGAGATGGAGAGACCGAATCTAAAGATTATTTTGGGATTGGACGGAAATAAACCGGGCCAACGTCGACCGATGCAAAAGCGAGAGCAGAAAAAGAGAGAGAACGAAGCCTTGAGGCTTGAGTCATCCGTAGTTGTCGGATTTGAATTTGGCACTCGCGCCTGATTATACACTACTGTCCCTAAGAACTCAACTTTTTGTCTCCTGTTACGCATATTAATTCATTTCCCCACCCCCACTCTTCCTAACTTCATCCCTCATTGTTTTTTTTATTTTATTTCTAAAGTTTATTATTATTACTATTACTATATTAATACTATAAAAAAAAATAATTATTATTTAACATTATTATTTATTATTTTTAATAATAATAATAATAATAATTATCATTATTAATTTATCATTTTTAATAATAATAATTATCATTATTATTTATTATTTTTAATAATAACAATTATCATTATTAATTTATTATTTTTAATAAAATTAATTATCATTATTAATTTATTATTTTTAATAAAATTAATTATTATTTTTATTTATTTATTATTTCCTACTATTATATAGTAATTGTTGTTAGCTTCTTATTGTTATTCTTATTATCATTTGTTTCCTTTTATTTTTTTTTATTTTTATGATTTTTTATTTATCATTTATTATTATCGCATTTATTTGTTTTTTATTATTTCTTTTTTATCATTTCTTATTATCATTTTTATTATCATTATTATTATTGCTTTTATTATTTTTTTTTTATTTTTTTATTTTTTTTAATTTTTAATATCATTATAGTCAAGCTAGCCTTAAACATACAATTTTCTTTTTCCCTAATTTCCAGGCAAAATTTTCACTTTTTTCCCTGACCCTAAAGAATATTTTGAGATTCTCTTAAAAAAATTATTAGATTTTCAAAAAAAAAAATGTTCTATTACATTTATTTTCGAATTTCTTTAATTGAAAAATTATTCAAAAATTAATTTTTTTTCATGGAAATTAAAATTTGGAAATTTAAATTCAAATCTTTTTGCAATTAAACAATACTTATAAGAATATTAAATATAAAATTTTTAATTAAATGTACATAATTATGTAAAATTTAAATTTCCATGAAGATTTTAATTTGAAATCTTTATGCAAAATTTCATTATTTCTGAAAATTTGCAATTCTTGGTTAATTCTCGAAAATTCAATTATTATCTGAAACTTTAACTGTGAAATTAATTTTTAAATCAATTTTTATTTGAAAATTCTATGAAAATTCAAAGTGAAATTAATTTTTAAATCAATTTTTATTTGAATATTCTAGGGAAATTCAATTATTATCTGAAACTATAACTGAAATGAATTTTTTTTAATCATAATTTTTATTAGAAAATTCTACGAGAATTCAATAATTTTTGTTAAAAATTGAATTCTCTTGAAAAAATTTATTAAAATAGTAGAATATTGAAATTTATTAAAGTAAGAAAAATTTTTCGAAAACAATTGAAATTTTGACATGAATTTTATTAGAATTTTTTTAAATAATTGAAAGTATATTGAATTTCTAATAAAGATGATTGAATTTTGTCGAAGAATTTTATTATTTTTTAACAAAGATAATTTTAAATTTTTAAAAATTGAATTCTTACAATGAATAATAATGAATAATAAATTGTGGAATAACTAATAAACAAATTAATAATACATTCCTGAATATAATTGAATTTCGGTGAAGAATTTTCATAATTATAAAGATATTTGAAATATTAACGAAATTAAAAAAAAAATTGTTTAATAAATGAATTTTCGCGTAGAATGTTTTTGAAGTTGTTTTTAAATAATTTAATTCTTTTAGGAAATTTTATGAAAATAATAGATAATTATTGTGTAGAATTTTATCAAAAATTTATGTTTCAAAAAAAAAAATAAAAATATTTGAATGCTTGTGATTTTGAATTGAATTTTGCAATCAATTTTATTAAAATTCTTTTCAAAATAATTGAATTTCGTTTGTATTAATTTTTGAAATTGAATTCTTGTGACGAATAAAATTATTTATGAAAAGAATTGAATTTTACAATGATATTTTTTTGTAATTTTTTGAAAATAATTGAATGTTAGGAAAGAATTTTGATACTAATTAATATATTAGTTAATTTTTTTCAAAAAATTAAATTAAATTGTTTAAAATACAAAAATACAAAAAAAAATTGTTTAAGTAATTGAAATTTTGCAATAAATTTTATTAAAATTCATGAATAAATAATTTAATGTCGCAAAGAATTTTGATATTTATAAAAATAATCGAAATATTAGCCATTGAATTAAACAAAAGTTTTGAAAAGAATTGAAATTTTGTAAAGAATTTTAATACAATTTTTTTAAATAATTAAATTCTTGTGATGAATATTAATATTTATGAAAATAATTGAAATTTGTAATAATTTTATTAAAATTCCTTTAAAATAATTGAATTTCGTCGAAGAATTCTGCTATTCATTTATATAATTGAATAATTATATAAAAATTATATAAATTATAATTTTTTTTTAGATTTTTGCAAAATAATTAAATTTCTTCGAAAGATTTTATAATTTATTAGAATTATTGAATTCTTATTGTTTTTTTCTATTGTTATTTATGAAAATAATTGAATTCTGCAATTAATTCTATTAAAATTTCTGATTATTAATGAATTTCGGCCGTCGGCGAAAAATTTTGATAATTTTATAAAGATAATTGAAAAATAAATTAAAAATAACCTTTTTTTCTAAAGTTTTTTAATATTGAAAAAGAAAAGCGATGAAAAATTAAAAATATCAAAAAAGTGATTCACACTGTTAAATGGAAGTTAATAATAATATAGCGGGCGGAAAAGTTTCTTGTGAACAAACTTATAACAATTTGGCCCAAGTACAAGAGCCATCACCAATGAATGTATTACATTACGTCTGGTTTGTTCGGTCTCGTACACACGATTTATGTTGCGTGACCCTTTAAGAAAAAAAAATAAATTCTTAGAAAAACCACTTGTACACACTTTAGTTTTTAAAGATTTTTCACTCTTTCAAAATTTTTACTTAAGAGCTGAAAGAATCAAAGTAGAATATCCAGCGTGAATCACAGGAAAATTTGTCAAAAAGGTTAGGTATATCACGATCTTTATACAGGGATGGGCAAGTTGCGCATAAGTTGAAAATAAAATAAGGGTGCATTCACACCTCTCTTGATAGAAGAAACGCATCTCTTTTGTCTAAATTCAAAATAGTTGTATATTTTGCCTTGAAATTTACTTCTAATATATTAATTATTTTAATAATAATAATAATAATAATAATTTAATAATTTTCAATAATTTTCAATAATCGTAAAAGAACGCAATTTATCATAAAAATTTTACCTTGAATCAGACAAAACAAATGCAATTTCGACATTTTTCGTGTAAATTTACTTTCAACCAACAGAGATGTGAAAGCACCCTAAGGCCAGTGATGACAATTCAGACCCAATTTACAATAAATAAAAAATCATAATAATTGAAGATGAATGTATATTTATATTATCGGCATTAAAAACGGTTATTTTTGTTAATAAATATTTTTTTTTAAATAAAAAATAGAAATAATGAGTAAATATTAAAAAATTCAGTCCTCAAAATTGAATATATATATATTTATAATAATTGATTGAGTGAAGCATAAATGCCAAAAATGAGTCGTTGATGAGAATTAGTCAACATTCCTCTATGTTTTTCCTATATACAACACTTGGCACCGTACAAAAATATCTCGGGCCGTTAGTGAAGTCGGGAATGTCGGATTAGAAATAATAAAAGTGAGACGAGCACAGCCCGTCAAAATTCCACAAAATATGGGACACCATATAATTATATTAATAGCAATATAACACACGCAATACACCCGAAAATTTATTAATATTGTTTAATATTTCCTAATGGACAAAAGAATGTTTATATTTTATTAATAAAAAAAAAATGTTATCGCTAATATTATTATTATTATTATATTATTAGTATAATTATTATTATAATATTATTTTTATAAAAATTAATATTATTATAATAATAATTATTATTATATCATTATTATAACTATTATATTATTATTATTTCTTTTTTATTTTTTTTTTTACAGTATAAGTTTTTTATTATTATTTTTTTTATAATTATAATTAAATTACAATTATAATACTTTTTTTATGTATTTGCAAAGATTTTAATAAATAAAAAATTTTTAGCATATGTTCACATGGTCTGACCCCATTTAACAATACATATGGGGTCAGGCCATGTGAACATGTACTAAATTTTTTTTACTTATTTCTCGAAAATTGAAAATATCCATAAAAATCAGGTTTCCTAACAAACATTAAATTTTCGGTTATGTTACATAAATCATTTATTATTGATAAAAAAACGTAATTTTTATTCAAATGTATATAACTTTTGAAAGTTCAAAATGTAGAAAATTGAATTCGCTTTTACGCTTTTACCAAATGAAATTTAAAATTTAATTTGAATTTTCAAAGAAAATGAAATATTATTTCATTTTTGGTAATTTTTAATTTACTGTGAAACTATAAATATAGTAATCAAAATATAAACATATAGTGAAAAAAATATCATTTTTATTATAAAATATTTATAATAATTATAATAATAATAATAAGTAATATTAAAATTATTTCTAAATATGTATTAATAGAAATATAATAATAGATAACAAAATCATGAATCTGTCGTATTTTTAATTCCATTATATTAATTGAAGCATGATTTCTTGGCAAACTGTACTAAACAGTATATGGTCGAGAAAAGTCTGAAAATGATCATCATCATAATTGACGATTAACTGAAAAAAAAGTTGTAAGAAAGTAATTACTCTATATATAGTCTCAAAAAAAAATTAAAACCGAAATTATTAAATTTAGCGATTATAAAAATCGTTATAAGAGTAAATTTTATAATATTAGTTGTAAATTTGATTGAAAATTACTTTAAATTATATATGACAGTTTTTATAAGTTAGAAAATAAAAAGTTATAAGTTAAAAAAATTACAGTTTTTATAAGTTAGAAAATAATAAGTTATAAGTTAAAAAAATTACAGATTTTATAAGTTAGAAAATAAAAAGTTATAAGTTATAAGTTATTAGTTAAAAAAATTATAGTTTTTATAAGTTAGAAAATAAAAAGTTATAAGTTATAAGTTATTAGTTAAAAAAATTACAGATTTTATAAGTTAGAAAATAGAAAGTTATAAGTTATAAGTTAAAAAAAATAAGGGAAAAAGGGGTTAAAAATACTTTAAGGCGAAAAAGGCAAAAAATGTTAAATTATACAAAAAAAATTTCTCTCTCTCTCTCTCTCTTTCTCTCATCAAAATGCAAAATGACAAATTTGGCACAATGCCAAAAAATTGTGTTTCATCCGGCAGAGTAAATATTATTACGTGTATAGACCGGCTGGAATAATTAAATTTAATTTCTCCCCTACTCCCACTCTCACTCTCTGACTCAATAATTTCCTTTTCGTTTTATTTTTCTCGTTTCTTTGAATTTTCCTCGCCTTACGCTATTTGACTTGAGAATTTTTACCCTCCTACAATATGATATATATATATATACGTGAAACGATACCTCGTCATCCACCTCATCATCTTTCTCTGTATCCTTATCGTCTGACTCCTTTCAACAACTTCTGGGCCAACTGCAGCTATTTTTGAACGTCAGCAACAATATAACATTTAATACACGTCTTCTTACCCACCGAACATTCAGCAATGTATGCGTAATATTTCTCCTCCATTTCATTTCATTCTTAATTTTTCAGAATTTTTTTTTCAAGTCAACAAACTTATTTACATATATCTAATATATTATTAGCCTATATATAAATATAAATATATAAATATAAATATAAATATAAATCATAAATATATAAATATATAAATATATAAATATATAAATATATAAATATAAATATATAAATATAAATATATAAATATAAATATATATATAAATATATATATATATATATATATATATATATATATATATATATATATATATATATATATATATATATATTTGATTCTATATTAGGTAGTTTGTATTAATAATACACTTCCAGTGTTAATGCACTTG